>OY987321.1:4224983-4824983 GCA_963920655.1 Geranium rotundifolium | reverse complement strand
CGGGTCAGACTGATCTCAACTTACATATTCATTGTCATTTATGATATAACTAGAAGCGGGAAAGTTTTGTTGTTTTTGACCACATCTTGAGAAATTAGGAAGTGGGATTCTTTGCCGCCATATTTATTTATTATTTGTGCCCAGTGTTTGTCGGCGCGAACATAAGACCTCACATATGTTAGTGTAGACTCATTACCATTTTCACTTGGACCAACACCAATCTAAAAGAGTTCGAATCATCGATTTACATTGGTTTTCCCAACATGGTGGGCAAGAACCGACGGGCTGCCCTTGGTTTCATAAAAGACAAGGTGCATCAAAAAGTCATAAATTGGGACGATCATTTTTTTTATTTTAGGTGGATTAAGAGGTGCTCTTGAAATCTATTATTCAGACTTTGTTGAACTATATGATGAATGTTTTCTAAATTTTGGATAGTCTTTTAATTAATATTAAGAGGATATCAATGAAACATTGAGGAAACGTTTGCCTCATGGTTGGGGGATCATAGAAAAATTTAGGATAACCTTTTTGATGTCGTAAAGAGTAAAGAGGTATGGATTTTAGAGGCTCAACGAATTTGATATCCCTATACTAGAAAAACAAGGGTGGTGTTTTCTCACACGACACGAGTTTCTGGTGAGTCGATTATTTATGGCAAGTATTTTCCCCGTTACTCTTTTCTATCAGCTTCTTTGGGGCTAATGACCGTAATCATCGTACATTTGAGTTTTTTCGTAAAAAATAACATGCCCAAACAAAGAAAATAAACCTAGATAATATTTGGCAATAAGCACATTAATTTCTAGCCAATAGTTGTTTATAATATCATCGTTTTCCGAACTAATTCTAGAAATATGTTTTTGGAAAATTTTAATAATTATCACAGTTATCTATAGAGTTTTTGTATATAACCACTATAAGTAAAGAAAGTGTTAACAATTACTGCAACAAACTTAGTTTTTATCCTTTGCTACTTAAAGTTAAGTGGAAATCACTATTTAGTATTATGTAAATGGAAAGCAACTCTTTTTTTTTAAATATTGAAAATATCATTAATCCTAACACTAAAATAAATTTTAAAAAAATAATGGGGTGACGTCATATTAATCACAGAATGTTAGAATTACTTTTCGTTGAAACAAGTAAAGGGACATCGTCAAACCAACCCTTAAACAATTCGATACTCTTTGGCGTAAGATATTTTTCACACAAATATGGAATCATGATATGCTTCAAGATAGGTCTCATTGCGCTCAATTCTTGCTTCTTCTTCACTAACTTTTCGATAATGTACCTTTCATAATCGGAAAGAAAATCTATTAGATATAATAAGAGGTATATTATTATTTTTTTATTAAGTAAGAGTTTTGAAATGAATTAAAACGAGACGGATCCCATGTTCTTACATCAACCACCGACTCCCTTACCAAAACACCAATATACATATTGTGATTGACTATTTGTTCCAATTTTTGGCTTGACTCCGTCAAATGTTTTTCTTGTAATTCATTTTCGACTTCTAAAGGAGGGCTGATATCACTGCTCACTTGAGATAATGGAAGCTCCTTTGTAGTCTCTTGAGCTAATGGTGACACTTCGACTACTTCATCATTTATCTCTGCTGGAGATTCATCATCAAGTTGTCATTTAAGCCAACATTTCTCATCCTTGGGCTCTTACTCATGATCGACCTCCTTGGCTACTCTTGGCACCTTGGCCACTTCCTACTCTTCAATCTCATACTCTTGGAGGTCCTTATAGTTAATCACATGATGTGGCCAACATGGGATGCATTTGGACACTTCGGTTCTTTGTGGCTTGTCAATCATCATGTCATTTGGTTTAATACCACCACCTCGATATTATTCGGTCATCTGAGGAGAATCGAAGTCGAGGTCCAATTTAGGCACTTCGACCTCATTTATAACCTCTTTGGCCCACTTCTCATTATCCCTAATTGCCTCCCGTTGCAAGTCCCAACACTTACGCACTTTGTCTAGCATTTTCATCCATTTTCCTGTTTTCTATCTCTCTCTTCACTACTTTGCATGAATTCCATGTATACTCTTCTCAATCCTACCATCCCCTTTGAGAAGGGATATGAAAATCACTTTAGGTCTCTTGATTCACGTAATATGAGTGAGCCATTTTCTCGATAGGATGCTTCATCTTGGTAGTGATAGGGTCATAATCCCCTTGGTAAGGAAGATTGGTAAGAGGATTCTCTTGATAGTAATACCAAAATTTGGTAATGGGTGCATTTTAGTAATATTGGGGTGGTGGTTCTTCATGGTAAGACGGTGAAAGTTTATATCGGGATTGACAATTTGGTGGTGGCTCTCGATATGCATAGCCATATTTGGCTCATTTCGATTGGAATAGTAGCCACTACCTTCCCTTAGATAGTTCTCCCGGTCACCTTCATACCCATCTAGATATACATTACTTTTGAGGAGTCCACTCGTAATTTGGTTGGCTCGTTCGATACTCTAGTTGATAATATTTGTAATTCGGGTTATAAAACCTCTCATGGAACCGAGTAGCCTGCACTCTCATGCCCTTCTTGATGATATTTATAGTTTCACCACTATTGCTTCATTGAGATCTACTCTCCTCCAATGCCTTCTTAAATACGTCAAGAATTAATAAAATTCGATAACACTAGAGGAAGAGAGTTAGACCACAAATGAAAAAATCGCACGCAAGCAAGCAAGATGCAACACCAAATTATAAACAATGAAATTTTCACAAAACAATTTTAAAAAAGAAAAAAAAAACATAAATTCTCCAAGTAATAAACTATTTTGTCTCCGGCAACGGCGCCAACTTGTTGGGCTGAAAAGCATGTGCACATAGCTTCGCACCTTAAGCCTTCATGAAACAAAACTCGATCAAACAGCAATGATCTTGATAAATAACTGAGTCGAATTTCACATGAACCAAAATGGAGTCTTTTACTTGAACAACTAGAGTTCTCTTTTCGAAAAAGATAAAAATAAAATAAATTACTCAATTATATGCACATAGTTTCACACCTCAAGTCTTCACGGAACAAAACACGATCAAACAAGTAATAATCCAGATAAATAACCGAGTTGAATTCTCTACTAATGAAATTACGCCATAATTGCTGAACAGATCCAATACAGTTTTTTTTGAGTGATTGGGCCACCACTTAACTAACCTCTACCCCTCACACACCCGGACCCAACTCAGGTAACCTAACCCACCCATTCTATGCTACTACCCCACCAAAACCCCAAGAAGCACCTCCCATGCTCAAATCGTGGCCGGGGCCACGGCCGAGGCGAGCTGAACGACTTGCGCCAGTGGAGGTCTTCATCCAATACAACTAATTACTTAAATAATTTACCGTGTATTTATGCAATTTCCCCTCGGTTCATCTTGATTACATGCAATTCATCTTGATTACATGCGATTTCCCAAATATTTAATCGTTTTGGAGCTTGAAGGATAAAAAATGGAGCTTGGGAAGGGCCAATCTGTATCCGCCACGTACGAAGTGGTACCAATAAAGTGTACGAGCAATATAGACCCAAACTGCTGAGACCAAAAGATACTCGAGTCGAGTGTTTGTGTTTGCTGCGAAGTTGGGGAAGAAGAAGAAGAAAACACTCAACTGTGAGAGGTTTATGAGCAACAGAGCAGAGCAGAGCGATGAAGCGTTTCTTTCAACCAGTGCAGAAAGATGGGTCTTCGAAGAAACCGACCCTCTTATCGCCTTCTGCTCCGAAAACTGATTCTGGGAATGGCGAAGCATCAGTAGAGGACAAGAGCGAGCCCTCCAAGTTCGTGACTTGGAACGCGAACAGTCTTCTTATCCGAGTCAAGAACAACTGGCCCGAGTTCACCAAGTTCGTTTCCGATCTCGACCCAGATGTGATTGCGATACAGGTGACATGATATTCTGTGTTATGGCCTTTGATTTTGGATGTGAAAATGGAAAATTTTAATGAATGCCGGTGGGAAAATTGGTGTAATGTGTGTGATTGGAACTGGGTATTTGGTGTTTTAGGTCGGTGGAGCTGTGAACTGTTTATATTGATGAATGTGCATAATGGGTCATGGGTATTTGAGATGTGTGTTTAGGTGTTTAGGTGTGTGGTGCATTGGGGTTTCTTGAATTAGGATGATTTTGTTGCATGTGGGTTCTGATTTATGAGGTTGGTTGAATCTGTTTGTTGGTTTGTTTTTAAGTGAATTGAAATTTGGCTGCATTTAGTGAATAATGACGAGACATTTGAGGCTTGTTTCGTATTGCACATTGATATTGTTATTTCATGTCTTCAATTGCACTACAATTCACAAGCGTGAACCTTTTAGCTTTTAAGGGAGTACGATGAGACTTAGATGGTCAGTTTTGCTATGCCATATAGCTATGGTTTAGCTCGGGTCTTGCTATATCAGTCCTTTAACAGCCTGTTAATGTTAGGAAGTAAGGATGCCTGCTGCTGGATCAAAGGGTGCACCAAAAAACCCTGGGGAGTTGAAAGATGATACAAGCTCTTCACGAGAGGAAAAACAGGTTTGTTTTTTTATTAATGACTTGCTTTAGGCTTATTTTTTTGCATATATGCGACCAAGACATATTTACCATGATTGATTTTCATGCTTGTTGAGTTATAGCTTTAGAGATTTTTACTAAGTACTGCCAGCTTCACTGATGAGTCTTTTTATACCATTAGGAAGTAATTAGAGTCTTTATAAATGAGTTCTGTGGAACAGTATGGCATCTGTTATATTCATACTATGTCTGCTAGCTATGTAGTTTTCACTTATTAGTGCCAATCTTTTTTCTTGAATCATGCAGATAATGATGCGTGCTCTTTCCAGTCAACCATTTAAAGATTATCGTGTTTGGTGGTCTCTTTCAGACACAAAGTATGCAGGGACTGCATTGTTTATAAAGAAGTGTTTCCAACCAAAAAAGGTCTCCTTTTCTCTTGATAAAACAGGTATTTAGTTTGTGTTCTCCTACCTTTTTATTTTGTGGAGAAAATAAACTCTATTCTTCTTCTTTTTCTTCTTCCTCATTTTGAGTTAGTGCTGGATTTATCCTGTACTTCTACAGTGCATATGCTACATATTATTACTGCTTAGATAACACCAGTGACTGTATCAGGACCCTCATTTATCTTCTGATCAGGAATATATTGTGATGCCTTGACAGCAACATTAATGATGATGAATGGGAACCTTGGATATATTTTATGCCTTTGTAGTTTGGGCTTTTCTATATGACGGACATAGCATTTTATTTAGGTATACCAAACTGCTAACCATTTTCAAATCATTTGATACATCTTGTTTGCATGAGATTAAGGTAGTAGAGGCTCTTCGATTGCCTGCTTTTGCATGTTATATAATGTGCACATCAAGTTTCTTGAAAGATATGGATTTAGTTAGCTTACCAAACAGAGAATGAATGCATGTTTTCCATCCCCCTAATAGTTGTGCTCATTTGATTAATGAAAAATTGTTAGTGCTAGAACACATATTGCATAATACATTTTATTTTGTCTAAAATGGATTGAATTCTCATCTTTATTGCTAGCTTCAAAGCATGAGCCAGATGGGCGGGTCATTTTAGCTGAATTTGAGACGTTCCGTTTACTGAACACATATTCACCAAACAATGGTTGGAAAGAGGAAGAAACCTCATTTCCAAGAAGAAGAAAATGGGATAAGAGGATTCTAGAGTTTGTTCTGCAATCTTCAGATAAGCCTCTTATTTGGTGTGGTGATTTAAATGTTAGGTAAGTGCTTTCTTTCCCTTCTTCCATCTTGTTTGGGTAGAAGATGAATTTTCTTATAAATCGTTTTTATCTTCTCCCACTTGCTTCCATAAGTTATTATTTTGTTTCTCTACCCATCTTATGCTGTATTATAGCTTTTGAGTCAAGCTCAAGTTATTACTTCGCTACCGGTTTGTTTTACTCTTACCCTACTATATTAGTATGACGGAAATAAATTCACATGTAGTTTAAGCTACTATGATGGCCACACTCAAGCTTTTTGGCACGCATCACCACTCTATTAAGATGATACATCAATATATGTCATATCCTATATGATTATGTATCCTGCAATGTGGCAAATATTTTACTAGCCCTTAATTGCTTACTATGTAAAAGTTTGTTAAATTGCCAAGAAGCATCATAACATAGTTGTATTTGGCTATTTGCAATATAGATTTATCACCGATGCTTATTTGACGTTTACAGTAAAAAATTGTGATTGAGTCTGAAATGTGCGTCTCATTCTTAATATGCATTATTAGTATTCTTATCAAGTAATCCGTACAAATTCTTATTTTTGAATCTGCAGCCATGAAGAAATTGATGTGAGCCATCCAGAGTTTTTTAGTGCGGCAAAAATGAATGGTTATGTTCCTCCAAATGAAGAGGTATAGCTCTTTGGGTTAAGAGCCCATTCAACCTTAATTGTTCTGTGCTTCATTTATATATCTATGCCTGTTTCGATAATCAAAACCTCTAGAGATGATCTGCTGGAATTACTTAGAAATGCTCTTTAGGATCCATGTGCATTTCTTTTGATAGAGAGCAGTTTTTTTTTGTTGAGGACAGAGCTGTCAAATACTACTGACCTAGCATGAAAACCAATGCTGTGGATCACTGTGGGCATGTTCCATGTTTATTGTGGCTGATTGACCTATAGAGTCATATCAAGGCTACATATTTAGCTCGGTGCTAGTCTTCTGGTTCAGTTCTTAGATTGTTTTTCTTCTGAGAATGAAAAAGCTTAACAAAGAGGGCTAACTATCATTTTCCAATCAGTTATTGGATTCCACTAACCAAGTCCAACGATATTCCAATTCAACATCCAATGAAATTCTCATTTATCTTATGGATCACATGTTTTTAAATAATAAAAAATTATATGTCCGAAACAAAGGGATATAGTTGTAATATTGTTGCTAAAGATCCATGAGAAATGAAACTTAAAAGCTTGGTGGGTACATCGGCATACCTATTTATGATGAAACGATGTGCAAGTTGACATCTGATTTCCATTTGAACCCTAACTATTTAGTATGCAATTCTGAGTTCAGATGGTGTAAAAGATGAATTTCATCTTGATCATTGATGCAGGACTGCGGACAGCCTGGATTTACTTTGGCTGAGAGGAAACGCTTTGGAAACATTCTGAAAGAGTGAGTGGCTCCATCTGTATATTTTTGCCTTTTTGTGATTGTGCACGTAAAATGAAAATTTGCACTTCAATTTTTCTCTATTATATTTTCTGTCTTGATGTTATTTTGTTAAGTTGTTAACTCTTGTTCTGGGAATGTGTTTCAGGGGGAAGCTAATAGATGCATACAGATTTCTTCACAAGGAGAAAGACGCAGAAGGTGGCTTCTCATGGTCCGGAAATCCCATTGGAAAGTAAGAAATTAACGAATCAATGTAGTTACAATGTGTGAATTGCAATAATTCCTGCTGGTAACGAATTCAATACTCTTTCGTGCAGGTATCGAGGGAAGCGGATGAGAATAGATTATTTTGTAGTTTCTGATAAACTAAAGGACAGAATTGTTGGATGCGAATTGCATGGGAAAGGGATTGAATTAAAAGGTACTAGTATTATCATTCCCGTAGACCTTTCCAAACTGTCTTGTATACAAAGGACTTTTACATGTGTTCATATCAAGCTCGAATCGCTTGCAGGTTTTTATGGAAGCGACCATTGCCCAGTTTCCTTCGAGCTTTCCAAAACAAGCCCCGATTCCAACCAAGCTTAAGATTTCATGTAATAGTGGATGATTTGTGCTGCATAGGCATTGTAAAAGCCATACTCATAGCATGCTAACTTCTCTTGGGAGAAAAATCATAACTTGTAGGTTAAATTTCCCAGATTGATTCTCTTGCACATATTAAATGCATGAAACTGCTTGTGAGTGCTGAAAACACCTAATGTCAAGTCATGTTCTTACATGAAGAGTTCTGAGATTTATAGTTCCATGGTACATTTATATACATATACAATGAGTATGCAAAAACATCTCAAAAGCACCCACCATTATGTTTCTACATGAAGGGCTTAATCAGGTTAAAAAGCCCACAATTATGCCCCACTAATATTAAACATTGCTGAAACTATATTTACAGTATGATTAACTTTGCTCCTGGAGGTAGATTTTTCTCTAGCAGTTGAGCACTCCTCTTAATTGTTTCACTGTCGTCAGTTTCCTTGGACTCCCAAATTCTCCCCAATCTACACGGGCGACGAGGATTGATGACAAACTTTTCGAGCATAGGGGCAGTTTCAAGTAAATACAAAGCAAGTTCAATGTCAATTGTATGCCCTACAAATCCAATCACTTCCACAACCTTCAGGTTTTCCTTTGGATATGTCTTAACCTTCTTTATTCTTCTTTGTTTCCGAGGCTCCATCCATATCAACTGCAACAAAATAACATTAACGTCATATATCTTAAAACACTGTCTAATCGATCAGACACAAATAACGACCAAGAGAGTTTGTGATCACAAGTATACGAGTTTAGAGAGGTGATCCCAGAAAAATTGATAATTTTTGCTTCTTGAATAGCAGTAATCATGACATGACACATAACATTTACTTGTAACCATACAAGAAAGTAATGAACAATGCAGAAAATCAAAATAGTTTCCATCACTAATCTGAAGGCCGCACACTAAGATATAATTTATTCTTGAATGTACGAGTTATGGAGACAGAACTCTTACCTCCAGTTTAAACGTATGCAAAAAAGGCGATGCTTCTAACAGAGAAGTCAAACCCAAGAGACTTCTTCCATCACATGCATGAATTCTCCATGTCATTTGCTTAAGGTTAGTTAACTCTGGAAATTGCGGGAGCTCTAAATCTTCCTGAGACAAACTTGACAAAAAGAACCATACAAATACTATACCAGAAAATGTGTAAGCAAAATTCAGAAGATTTTTGCGTACTGACCTCTACAATGCAGAAGCCTAATGTCAGAGTCTCTAGCTGAGAAAGATAACTAGAGAAGGCGCAGATAGCATAAGTTATGGGATGGAAAAACGAGCCACAAATAGACAGATCACGCAGCTCTGGCGCACACCCTATGTTCAATGCTACTGTCTCTCCGGAATATTTGAAGGACACAAGGTTTGGGGCAAAAATCTCAACACTTTTAAGAGAGAAGCACCGGGATATATCCAAGTACTTCAACTTCATTGACGAACCGACAACTTTCAAGTTCTGTACATTTTCCGAGCCAGCAACACTCAACCTCTCGAGAAGAGGACAGTTGGAAATCAAGTACTCAAGAAAATACCCGCTTACGTTTACATATTTCAAACAAAGGGACTTCAAAAGGCCAATGTAGGGCAAACCAGAAACAGTTTTGCAGCTCATAACACACTCTTCCGGAAAACTATAACGCACAGGAGGATTGTCACAAAAATATGGCGAGAAATCAAGCTCAAGCCTTTCAGCTCTTTTCGCAATGGCAATGCGAACCCATTTGTCAACATAGCGTTTGGACCTCTTGTTCAGATCAAAACAAACCCTAAACTCCTCAACACACGAACCCCTATGAAACTCCAAAACCCTATTGACCCATCCAACATACCTAAACCTCGCCACTTTCAACGACCTATGCTCCTGCATAATTTCCCAAATAGTCTCTGAAGCATCGAAATTTAAACTACCCGTAACAAGCTGCCACAGATTTTTCCATCTGTGGGAAAGGACACAAGTTCTTGCTGCTTCCTTGATTGTCAATAGTGACAGAACAGATACAAGAATTTCATCAGGCAATTTACTAACACGATCCTCCTCCAAACCATTGTGTTTCATATCAAACTATTGAATGGAAACCAAACCCAGAAACAAAATGTCAGCAAAAAATGCCTAAATATTCAACAAACCAAAAAGGACAAAATAACAACCCTATTTCTTTCAACAAACAAATTTCATGAACCAAGAACATGGTAAGGTTTCCAGCAGTTTTTTTTCCCGGGAAAATTTCCCGGGAACACAAACAGAGCTTCAAATAAAGTTCAATAACATTCAATCAAATAAATTAACAAGAATGGATTTACCTTCTGTGATGTGCTCTGAGACATGGGTGGCACCATTTTCTCCATCATCACAACCCTTATTTTTCTCTCCGGGCTGATCTAGATTCTGATTTTAAACACCAAATCAGTATAAAAATCATTCCTTTGGCCCAGAAAATGATGGGTAATGGAGAAGAGAAGATTCAGCTCACCCAGGAAAGTTTTGGCATTGAACTTCTGTCTTTTTAACTTTTAAACGGTGGGTTTTGTATTTGATTGATGTGCTGTTCGGGTCGGGTCGAAGAGGATATATGGGTCTTTATTTTGTGGCTTAAAGAGGATAAGAATCGGATATTTAGAGCCGTTGAAGCCAAAATGATCGTGTCTCGAAGAACAGAGTCTCGCCAATGGCGTCCACAGTGATCGCTGCTTCTCCGTTGGCTACAGTTACAGCTACACTGTCGTCTTCGATAGTGATTTCTGCGAGAAGTGGCAAAACCCACCATGAGAGGTCTTCGATTTTTGGTGCAAGAACAAGAGGTGTTAATGGAGCCAGAACGAGGCTTGTGGGTGTGGTGGGTCGACGGAGGATTGGGGTGATGTGCTCTGCTTCTTCTCCGGCGGCTGTTCCGGCGGCGCTTCTCTTCGATTGCGACGGTGTGCTTGTCGACACTGAGAAGGACGGTCACCGGATCTCCTTCAACGACACTTTCAATGAAGTAACCTTTCTCTGTCTCTCTCTGTCTCTGTCTCTCTCTCTCTCTGTTTTGCTTTTCGGGTTAGACCCAGATTCGATTGAATGGTGTTGAAATGGAAAAAAGGTTGAAATTTTGATCAAATTTCGAATTTTGGGGATTTGGGCGAAATGGGTTGGTTGTTTGGTTACTGAGAAAGTCTCAAAATGGAAGAGAATTAGAGCTTTGGATTATCTTGAGTTCTGAACTTCTGATCATTGTTGGCTATAAGTTATTTTTCAGACACAATGCAAGTTTCTGAATTACGATCCTACTTTGGGGCTTCCATGAAATTTTCTTGAGCTGTGTAGATATAGAAATTTACATGGAAGGAATCGAAATACTTGGATCCACTTGCTCTTTTGGTTATGTTCTTCTGAATTTTGGATTTTAATTTAGCATTTGTGCTGGGTGAAAGTATAAATAATTTTCCATGGTCTTGAAAGATAAATAGATCATGCTATTACTTTTTAGTAAACATGCTTTGATTGGGTTCATGTATTGATCTGACAATCTGATTTTTATATCAGAAAGAATTGGGTGTGACTTGGGATGTGGATTTGTATGGAGAGTTGCTCAAAATTGGAGGTGGGAAAGAAAGGTGACTTCTCGTCCTCCACGCTCATATATATATATATACTGTAGTAGCCTTGAAGTTATATCAGCATTATGAAATCTTACAAACCCAGTTCAAGAACACGAATAATGGTTTCTGGTTTATATAGGATGACAGCATACTTTAACAAGACAGCCTGGCCAGACAAATCTCCGAAGGGTGATGAAGAGAGAAAAGAGTTCATAGCATCACTCCACAAGCGGAAGACGGAGTTGTTCATGGCACTTATTGAGAAACAATTGTTGCCTCTTCGGCCGGGTGTTGCAAAGTTGGTTTACATCTTTCCTTCTGTTTACCCAAGGGCGTTGGATGTTTCATTTATGCTGATTGCTTTATTTGAGTTGTCCCTTCTGATCGTGCTACAAGTCAATACTTGTGTCATGTTTTTGTGAAACTTTAACGTGGAAGCCCTAATCTTAGTTTGAAAAACTTATTAAGCTGAAGAAGATAAAATGGTGTAATTTCTCCCATGGGCATAACCATGACTACACTTTTTTTTTATTTTGATAAGCATAACCATGACTAGTTATAGCCTTATAGAATATATAGATGCTGGAAAATTTCTTCCAATGCAGTTTGGTTTAGTACATCCTAAATTATAGATGACATTATAGTCTATAGAGATCAAGTACAGTTTGCTTCTTCACTTCTTGTTGTTTATACAATCAGATGCATTATCATGACATTTATTGATGTTTGATTCCACCTTCAGCACTGGCACACTATCATTTAAACCGTCCAAATTTGGAATGGTTTTAGTGCATATGAAGTTTTATGCTCAGTGTGATAAATGAAACGATATGATGAAAACGAACTTGTGCATTTACAAAGTAAATTTAGGACATTTTTATGCCCGATCTCATGAGTTTCTCTTGTTCACAGGCTGGTCGATCAAGCTTTAGGAAAAGGGGTCAAAGTTGCTGTCTGCAGCACTTCAAATGAGAAGGCGGTATGCATAACCAGGTTCTATAACTGTAATTTGACAAGTTTATTGAATTTGTCACCAAGGATAGAGGATTATCTGCAAGCTGTGCTGTTTAAAGTGGATAACTCGATGGGTCTTCATTATCTCACGGGTTCATTATCTTATAGAATTAGCTCTTGCACGCCGCCTATTTGACTGAAATTGTTTAGTAATGTGAAAGACGGCCAAAAGCAAGTCATGAGGTGTCTTTTGACACCAAGCGTATTCTTCATTATCTGCTGATATACTCTGCATATTTCCATAGGTGGAAGTTTATGGTCAGATAGAATCAACAGTCCATAACATTATTATATATCATGATCATGCTATTGCATGGTATGCTGTTGGGCACTTCCCATTTTGATGACTGAATTGATATGAGTTACTTTCAGGTCTCTGCAATAGTCTCATGCTTGCTGGGACCTGAACGAGCAGAGAAGATCAAGATATTTGCTGGAGATGTGGTTCCTCGCAAAAAGCCTGATCCAGTAATTTCATATCCCTTCTTATTGGTTGATGCAGTGAGGCTGTATACGAATCCATACATATATACTTCAAGAATGACATCATTGGTTTACATTCAAAAAGTGACATGACATCAAATCTGCAATCCTTCATCTCAATTTAACGAAATGGACTAAGTGCCAACTTTTACGCCTCCTAAACAAACATGTTGGCTACTTATTTGGATGTTATGTGCCACTGAACTGCAATGTTCTTCCTCACAGGCCATCTACGTGTTAGCAGCCACCACTCTTGAAGTTGATCCAGCAAGGTACTGCATTATCGTAAAATCTAAGGATGCCCATATCAAAACTGTATCTAATTTCCAGATGCATAAACATTTTTATGTTCAGATTGAGACACATGTTTTTCATTTCTGCAGTTGTGTCGTGGTTGAAGACAGTGCCATAGGTCTCGCTGCAGCCAAAGCTGCTGGAATGAAGTGTATAGTAACAAAAAGCGGGTAACTCAAAAAATCTCGAGCTCTGCAGCTTTGCACACTTTCTCTTGGTAGAGTATGGTTATTAAAATTTGACGTCTGTATATAATGAACTGTAGTTACACAGCGGACGAGGACTTCCAAAATGCTGATGCAGTATTTGACTGCATTGGAGATCCTCCAGAAGAGCGATTCGACTTGGCATTCTGTGGAAGCCTTCTTGAGAAGCAGTATGTTAGCTGATATCCTCGTCTCTCTCTTTCAGTAGCTGTTCTTCTTTCCATTTCTAAGCTGCATATATGTGAATATCTGCAAATGAAGCTACTTCAAATGGTATCAAGACAAGTTTTTTTTTTCCTTCAATAAAATTATCAATGCATGTCTTTTGCACTGAATTTGTGCTTATGATTATACAAAATATAGATTACACTTAAAACCCTAATTAGTCAAGTGGTAAGCAACCTGAGTTCCAAACTAACTGGTACATATAGTTGGTGTACGGTTTTTCGAATTATCGTTGATAAAAAAACGGGGGAAATAATAAAAATGTGTTTTATACTTTTTCTCTATAGTTGTGTAACAAGATTTGGGCTCGACTATGTTACAATGAAGCAAGCCAGCGGCAAATTTATGATTCTTAAGATTTTTTAGAATAAAAAAATATGCTCCATACTATAATACTTTTGCAAGATAGCATTGTGTACTTCGATAATAACAAAAATGTGATGTGAAATATATATTTTTTTACAAAATTTATTATATTTACAAAAAATATGAAATTTCTCATGAAATTAATAATTAAGATTTTAATAAAATATTTAAATTTTCATTTATAATATAAAAATAATTTAACTAAAAAATTACAAAATGTAATTAGTTTATAAAATTTAAAAAAAAACTTTAAAATTTTAATTTTCATAAAATAATAATTCTTCTTTTAATCAAAACTTTACAAAGCACACCAGATCCGGCTTGGCTATTGATATCCGCTCTCTTTCTTGAAATCTCTTTTCTGATTCAAAATCGCGGTCTAAAGTGTCTCTTCCCTTCCTAGTTACAACACAAGAAAAAAATGTGCAGGTGGTTGGATCCCGCCTTTCTTGACATAAGGAACTCACACACACTCCCTTTCCTAAAATATCGGTATTAAACCCGAAACTCCCGAAGAATGGCCAACCTCGAGTCTGGTACGGTGAGCAAATTTTAACTGGACCCTTAACCAGTGGGCCAACTTATGATGGTTAAAATAAGGGATAATGACACTTTATTACACATAACTATAGCGAAATGACACTTTCATACCTAACTATTTCTCTCTTTTTTAGTACCCTGACAATTATTTTGTGACAACCTACCTCTAAAATGCTTAAAATACATAAACTATCATTGATTTAAGAAACCATAAATTGAATTGGTTCAATTTTGTTTATTTCTAGTTCAATTTGGTTTATATACTTAAAATGCAATTACAATTATGCCCTCAGATCTAAAATTAAATTTGAACCATTTTAAATCTGGTTTGATAAATCAAATTGGACCAATTCTATTTTGATTTCTTAAACAAGGAGTATTTTAGTCATTTTAGCATAGGTTGTCACAAAAAAATTGTCAGGGTACTAAAAAATATAAAAAAATAGTTAGGGTATGAAAGTGTCATTTCGCTATAGTTAGGTGTAACAAAGTGTCATTATCCCTTAAAATAATAATTCTTAAACCTAATAGCATTTCATTATTTTTATAAAAAAAATACATACTATACTCTTGCTATTTTCCAAAAAAATAAAACTATCCCCATTGGTAATTTTTAGGAATGCAAAAGATAATGGACATATATTATTGAGAAAATTTTCAATTTTGTGCTATTTTCCAAAAAAATAAAACTATGCCAATTGGTAATTCTTAGAAATGGAAAAGATAATGGACATATATTATTGAGAAAATTTTCAATTTTGTTCGTAGAGACCGTTAGGTTCACATGTTGCAACAAAGTTTGAAAACCAAGCCGTCATGATCATGGTCATAAACTGCATGCATATAAACTCCAAAATCTGAAGAAAAAAGACAACACCTTAATTCATCATGATGAGTTGTCATATGTATATAATACAAATTACAATTGCATGCACACATATATATATATGCTCTGTTCCGTGGTCCCATGCAACATCTTCATTTACCATTCAAATTTATTCGTCTATTTCTTGCGTTAACGTTGCGATCGAACAAGCAAAAAAGAAACCATGAAAACATATTAAGATTTAATATTCATGAACATGCAAATTAAAATACGAAGCATAAGTAGTAATTATATAAATTAATTAGTTCTTATTTTCTTGAAAACAACCTCGGTGTCGAGACCAAAACCATCGACACTCCTAACTCCGACCATCTCCGACCCTTTAAACAGCTCCACCAGCGGCCCCAAGCCGTAGAGGTCATTTTCCGAGTACTTATCGCCCCGCCGCGCCACCGCCACGTGGAGCACGCACACGCCTCCCTCCTTGAGCGTCCGCTCTATCTCCGCCGCGAACCGCCGCGGGTACAGCGCGTGGTCGAACACGTTCGAGAACTCGAAGTCGAACGTCCCGTTCCCGAACGGCTGCGCGTGGAAGTCGCCCCCCACGACGAGCGGCGGGCGGGGGACCAGGTCCATCCCGATGGAGTCGGGCACCCCCACCCGCCGCAGGGCCTCCACCTCCTGGCCCACGCGCGCCCCCACGCACAGGGCCCTGGAGGCGTTGGAGAGCAGCCCGCGCCGCTTCAGGCTATGGAAGAAGCGCGCGAAGCCCTGGACTTTGCGGTCCCAGTCGCGCGTCTTCCATAGGGTTTGGAGTTTAGGGTTTAGGGTTTTGTTTAGCTGGTGGTCAATGTAGGCCTGGTAGGATGTGTAGGTGCGGCGGATGTGGAGGTCGCCGGAGGAGTTGGGAGGGTGGAAGGTGGTGGTGAGGTGGCGGCGGCGCGGGGTGTGGAGGGAGAGGAAAGAGAGGAAGAGGAGTGTGAAGAGGAGGAAGGGCAATTTCTGGAGGGTGGCTTTCATTTTCATTGGCTTTATCAAGGATAGGCTTTAAAATGAGTGCAATATGCAGTAGACATTTTATGCTAAGGTGATAGTGGATATGTTATCAATATCATGAGATATGGTGGCCATAAATTTTGGGTCGTTTCTGAGAGGTGCCTATGGGCAATTGGGCTGGCAAGTGTACAAAAAGGAACATTCATGTAGGAATAGCAACGGACAGGGTTTCCCAATACCCACACCGTCTCGCTCATTCTTAATTGGTACCCGGCTCGTAAAAATATTGTTTTGGATGTCCGACCTAATTAAAACTAAAAATATTTTTTTGGGTGTCCAACCTAATTAAACCCAACTGGCAGGGATTTTCAGGTGGGTTTCAATAAAAAGTGATTGATTTTCATAATTTTGTAAGGAAAAAAAAGGTTGAAAGAGATAAATTTTAAGTTAAAAGTATAAATTATAACCTTACAAAAATATTATATTATAATATATACTTCTTTTAAAAATGGCTTCGGGTATAGGCTGCTAGCACCCGCTCAAAAAGCCAAACCCATCTTTTTTTTGGGTTTCGCCCGTTTCAATAAGGGGCGGGTTTTGTCATCTCTTGGTTCATGTCTTTTCATTTTAAATACAGTTTCTTTTTTAAAAATTACATCATTCTTTATCTATATTCTATTTACTGTTAAAACTCTCCACACCCTGATGAGATTCGAATTCACAACCTTTCAATTAAAAGTAGTTAGAAAAATTAGAATAGTAAGTAATGAATATTTGACATTCAGTGGATACATTGAATATAGTGTATAGAATGATACAAAGAGGCAGTTCAGGTTTCTAGTTTCCTCTGTTAACACTAAGGAATAATATACAACTGTACAAAGCTAATGTGGTGCCTAGTAGTGTGTACTGACCTGACTTGGCCGGAGAGGAGAGCTTGTTAATCTTGAAGAGCACAAGACGACAAGCCCGAGCACAATCTGGAAATCGACTCTACTTTGATCATGTTTGATTTGGAAGCGTCCAGCAACGGGTCGGCCTTGAGCGCTTTCTCGAAGCAGAACTTGGCTTCCTCCAACCTCCCCTCGGCAACAAACACTAGCCCGAGGTTGTTGAATGCAGGAGCGTAGCCCGGGAGGAGTTCTAGTGATTTTGTGAACATGGCCTTGGCTCGCTCGTACTGTTTCTGCTGGCGGTACAGATTTCCGAGGTTTGAAAATATTGCGTGCGCCTGTTGTGCAGTTGACAAAGTCAATGCTCGCTTGTAGACTTCTTCAGCTTGGGATTGGTCCTCTGATAGTTGCAGTGATATACCTGTAGAATTTGAAACCATAAGAACAATAAAATGAAGCAAAGGACTTGAGAACTTTGCCAGCGCCAATAAATTAGTCACGGGGCTATTGTTAAGCAGATAAAGTCTCGAGCATGCATGACATAATTTATTACAATAACTTCCAGAAACATAGTCTCGTATTTGGACGTGATAAGAAAAATATACCAAGATTTGACCAAGAATAGCTGCAATCTTTGAACCGGGCAACTGCAGCTTTGAAGTACTTTTGTGATGTTTTAAACTGTTGAGTACAGAGAGTATGGAGGCCAAGCTGGTTCCACTGCACAGCATCGTCTGGATCCTCTGATATTGCCTAGTTCGAATGATGAAACAAATACAAATGAGACTCCCAAAGATAGATAGAATATGAACCACAATAAACTAGACAAGATCTTGATACCAAGGTCTACAGTGAAAATGGAGATACTAGAGAGGAGACTTGATATCATGTACCATAAAATCACTAAAAATATTCCAGTTAAAATAAATACATACATCATGGCATGGGTATAATTAGGCATAATAAATAACTAAGTCAAAATTAGGTATATTTGGATTTCGAGGTAGAGATTTTAACAGGAGGCCAACAAGTCAAAAGTACTAATAAACATGTGGTCTAAAAAAACAAGATTTGAGCTGTTATGAGCCAATGTATGTGAAAAGCTAAAACCAGATTGTTCTGGAAGTACCTGCTTTAAACTATACACAGCCCGCTCTTCAACCTCAGTCAATTCATTCTGTCTGGTTTCATATGTTGCTGTAATCTCATGCTGAGCTTTGTGAACCATGGCAAGCCCCGCCCATGCTATGGGAACTTCAACCAGAAGAGAATCTCCATCTCTAAGGACAGAAGCCATTTCATTTCCTGCCCATGCAAGCTGCTCACCGGGATCTTGACACCGTTCTGCATCCTTGATACGGTGGACTGCAACAGCATATCGAATAGACATACAATTGGGCTCCAATTTTGCTGCCTAAAGAGTGGAAGCAAGGAAATACAGCTTAACTTGAATAACAGTCTTAAGAGAGAAAAAGTTCATACTTTGCCCAGTCAAATTCGGGAGATGGAATTCTAACTAAAACCTTCATGAGATGAAAAGTTAAGGCCATGAGAACATTCCTTCAATTTGAAAAAACAATCCACGTGCAGTATATAAATAAACACTGTTTAAGCAAAACATAAATGTAATCAAAGTTAATAGTCCTTCACTCTATGGAGAGGTCCAACTTTCTCATCCATAAAAGAGATAATATATCAGGCATACCAAGATAAAGATCTTGTGTCGGAAGTAAGAAAAAAAAATAAACAAGAAGGAATCTATAATATAGTAGTTGTATGAGCACCTTTTCCAAACACTTGTTGGAACTTCTAAAGTCGCCAGTCATATAATATGCAGTCCCAAGATTTCCCCATAAATGGGCTGCTTTTGGATCTGCTTTTAGCGCTGCTAGCAGACACTCCTTTGCGACATTGACAGCTGCAACCTGATCTGCAGAGGTACCTTCTCCAGCATTTGCCCCAGCACCTAAGAATTTAGTAATAGTTATAGTGATGTATGTAGAATTGTTAACAAAAACTGAAATAAATAGCAATATAAAGTATCATATCATCAAGTATCGGACCTTCATCTTGCCGCCATTTTTACAATTTTCCATTCTAAGTAAAAAATAAAGATGGTTTGCAAAACAAGAAGTTAAAATTGTAAAAAAACATAACATGCCTGGTACAACTGATCCATGTTTACATAGAAGAAACGCAGCATAGTTGATCAATGCAGCTGGATGATTTTGATCTTTTAAGATCAGATCTTGGAAGCATTTTTCTGCTAGCTCCAACTTTCCACTGGAAAGATCAATTAGTAAAAGTTCCAAATTAAAAAAGTATATCACTGCAAAAATTCCCTAAGAATGATTTATATGTTAAATACACAAGAACAGATATCAATAGCATGACATGAAAATTGATCCCAACACCTTATCGAAACAGATACAGCTAACTGAGCAAATAAACCTGAACAGCACTAACATCCAACCATTACCCTCCAAAAAAATACCATCGCAAACAGATGCATAATATCGGGCTTATTGGCACATTAGACACTTCAATTCCTTTTCTACAGAATAATTATCTGTCCCCTCTCCAGCCTTTTGTTTCCATGAATGGATATTTACTGAGAATATACTTCAATGGATTCATTATATTGAGAATCTGAGATAAGATAATCTCACCTCTGTAGGTAGGCAATCCCAAGGTTTCCCAGGCAATCATAGTTGTTGGGTGTAATAGCCAACAAAGATGACAAAACGGAAATCGCACTCTACACAAAAACACAGGTCCACATCAGATCATGGTATGAGAGAATGTAGTTGCAAACAACAGGATACGAGTACCTGCACACGACCAGTTTTTACTAATATCAAGCCTAGGGTATTCCAAACAGTTGCCTGTCTGATATCTGATTGCATTGAACCTTTCAACTTCGAAAGAATTTCATCAAGCTCCCATGGTTCAAGTTCTTTATCAGAAGTATTATCCCCTAGACTTTCCAGCAGAAGGCACTACACAGCTCCTCAAAAATGGATAACAATCAGCAAACATCAACTCATTAAACCACCAACATTGAACTTTACACTCTACAAAATACACATTCCAGGCATAAGGATACCCCACCTGTGCATGGTGAATCTGAACTAACGAAAGCAACTCTGGCCTATCTATCTCTGCCTCACAGCGGAGCAAGATCTCTGCCGCTTTCTCATATGCCATAACTGCCTAAAATATAACAACATTAAAAATTTGACAATTGTAAAGAACCAAAAAAGGACTAGGATTGTAGAAACCCCACCTTTTGAGGCTGACCCAACCTCTGATACATAAGACCAAGTATAAAATGTGCATGAGCATTTTTTGGCATCTTCCTCGCAACATGTACCAAACCCTGTAAGAATACAGTGAGATTGTGTACAAAGAAATGAAAATGGTGTATGAGCATCCAATGAGCCAGGAGATGGATGTATGCCGATAAACTGAAAGATGTTGCTTAATCTCATTATAAATGTTGGTGCCCTATTAACGCCCGAATACAAAACATTTCAATTTCATATCAGTTACTGCTCATTTCAGTCATTATTACACCCAGACAATCCGATGGGTAAACAAAACAAGCAGAGAGCCAATGACCTAGTGCTTGGAATAGACATCCGGCCTGCACAAAACATGCAAAGACCTGTTCTATTTTAAATGAGGAAACTAATACAAGATTATATATAAAACCCTTATATGAGTTCACAGTGGCTAGTTCTATCTCAATTGATTAGCTCAGCTACTTCATAAATAGCAAAGTAAATTACTGGTTAACCCATAAAAGGAAATAAAGTATTCTTGCTCTTAGATATCACCTCAGGGCATAAACGGTAGTTCCAAAGAGTCAATTCTTGTTAAGTTCCACTTGCTTATAATCTACAATCTGATGTACCAGAAAATAAACTCACATAACATATCAACTTAAAATCAACAAGAAAGAGCGTCCCCTTTTAACATGCCCGCTATAGAACACAGCTCACTCTTGACATGTAAATCAACCATGGAAGAGGAACTTACAGTTTTGAGGCTGCTGACTTTTTCTTCACGAGAAGATGGGGTCCCCTGAACATGCAGATCCCCGTCCGCATCGGCTCCAAACTCAAGAGAGCACTCAGCCTTTCGGATCCTCGAACGGCTTCTCTTCAATTTCTCAACACCTTCCACAGCATCAGTGTCTTTGGAAGTTAAACTACTCCTATCTTGACTACTCTCATCATTAACCAGTCTACACATTTACAATCAAGAACCACAAATTAACAAACAGAACCAGCAGACATTAAGCCACCAAAACATCATATTTACCCTCATTTGAAATCCATTCAACAAAATCCAATTTCTATTTATTAATTCACAACAAAATTATGCAATTCAGCACTTCATATCACTCACTACATCACCGCCAAACACGAAATTCAAATAAAATAAAATAAATAATCTCAGCTGGTTAAAATTCCCAATAGCAAGAAATTTCAGACTTTTCGATTATGCCTTCCTCGCATTTCTCAGCAACCAGACAAATTCTCAAGTTCGCTAAAAAATAATATGGAAAATTCAGTAGGAGCTGAAGAGAAAGGACCTGGCGGTGGCGTCGGGGACGGCGGCGAGAACGGCGTCGTCGCCGTCGGATTCGGGAGGATCGACGTTGAGGTCGGCCAAAACGACCTTGGGAGGCTGAGACGGCTTCGAGCTCTCAACAACAGTGTCTATTTCTGGTTTGACGCTGAGTGCTCGCGGCGCAGACATTTTTCTCCCCTTGCTGTTTCTCAGTTTCTGTTCGTCTCTGTGACAGAGAAAGAGAAATGACCAAAGACAGAGACGACCACGAGACCTTTATTTAAAGGTTTTCAGTGGGCCGCGCTTTACTGTCAGCCCAATCTTAGGCCCGTTTTGCGTAAGTTAATGAAGTCAAATAAGGGCCTATCCCCAAAAGAACAAACCTCACTCTAGTCTATCCAATCTTAATTATCATTATTGATTTTAGAGAATTCCACGTAATCCTATTAACTATAGTCGAGTTTCACTTAACTTTAAAATCAACTTGTGGAGTCCCTTGAGTTTGAAAATGTTTTACTTTACCTTTTTCAGTTAACTTTTACAAAAATTAATTGTAAGAAATGACAAAAATGTCATTGTATTAAAAAATTTAAAAAAAATGAAATGATTTTGAACTTTTTATATAATGTTTTCATGGTAGAATATGAAAAATAAAATTATGTTAGTGGTATAAATAGTTTTAAAAAGTTTTCTTATAAAAAATAATAAATGATTTTTAAACATAGTTTTTTTATTTTATAAAAAATTAATACTAAAATATCGTTTTATTATTTTTTGCTGAAAATAAAAATTCAAAATCATTTTTATTTATTTTAAACTTTTTAATGCAAGGGTATTTTCATTATTTCAAAAATGTTAACAGAAATTTCAGAAAAATTATCTAAAAATAGTAAAGTGAAACTTTTTTAAAATTAAGTGACTTCAAAAGTTGATTTTGAAGTTAAAAGGATTTAAGTGAAACTTAGTTATAATTAAAATGAGTTATGTGTAATTTTCCTTTGGTTTTACATTGGCAAATTATATCACAATAGATGGAGATAGATAAATTGTCTGTTGATTGCATCGTCACTTGCCGCTATTCCGCAAAAGAAAAAATACATGAACAAAGTTGATAACCATAAGCTTCACAACAATAGTGTAATGCTTTATGAGTTGATTTTAAGACAACGTTAGAACTCGGTCTTGCATGCATATCCCTTAATTTTGAATCTTTGATTTCAAACAAAAACTATTTCTTAGACCTCACAGGCACATTACAAAATGATTTCAGGAATATAACCTCACAAACCAATGTTTCAACAACCAACTTTGTTATAGAGGCGTTGGTATCAAACAGCCCAAGGATAAGCTCTTGAGTTTCAAAACAAATGTAGAATTATTGTTAGTTTGATTATTAATGAAAAATATCAAAGGTATGTATGTTATATTGTCATAAACAAGTGGACTACTACTATTGTTCTATCAAGTCTATTCAATGAGACAAACTTCCATATCTTGTGCTCCATGTCATTTCAAGTTTGCATTTGGCTATGATAAAAAGAACGTGAAGCCTCTTAGTTCAACACACCCAAAAGACTATTCGAGTTACTTAAATGTCGGGCAATGTTAATTACCTTTAATCCCACATTTCACGTCATTTCGCAACATATTTAACTTATTAAGTACTTCCCTTTCTATTTTAATAGGATTTATGAATGTAAATAATTGAAGATAGAACATGCAAAAAGAAAAGAATATATTACTGTGAAGGGAATGATTTGAACAGAACCAGATCCAAGTGTTAACTTGGTAAAACCTGTAAACCCATCTCATCTCATCTCAACTCAACCTGAGCTCAACATTTTAAACCTAAATCCCATGTTATGACTCTCCTAAAAGCTTTGCCAATGGAAAGAAAACCAAGCTTATATATACAATACAACCAGCTGAGCTCATAAAATCTGCATCAGAAGTAAAAAACACAGAAGAATCCGAACATCCCATATCCATATCCATCCACCTAACCAAAGCACCAATTAAAAAGTCCAAGCACCAAGTACAAAAGAGCTAATGAGTAACATACACCAGACCAGCAGAGAAACAAATGCAAATATATGCTCCTCCTCCTCCCACCAGGGATCAGTCGAAAGACGGTAGGAGCCAACCATTCTGATGAGCCTTTTCCGCGTAGAAGCTGAACTTCTCCTTGGCATTCGGAATGTCAAGAGCCAGATCGTCGAGCCCGTCCTTGATCCGGGTGAAGCCTTTGGTCATCTGGTTGGTCGTGATCAGCCCCTCGTTGAAGCACTCCTCCAGCAGATCCAGCATCCTGTCGTTCTTCTTCTCCATCGCCATCACCAACGCTTTCTTCACCACTTCATGGTTGAAGAAGGGCATTCCCAGATCACGGATGCACTGGCAGGCCTCTCCAACCACGCCCCCGCTCTCATATTCCTCCAGCAGCTTCGATATCTTGTCCTTGGCATCTTCCACTGCCCACCCCGTCCCACCTCCCCAACACCTCAGGATCCTCTCGCCCGCATGCCGAGCAGCAACCATTGACCGAGCCATGTGCACGGTCTCGCTCCCGCTGCAGTTTGGTGGCAGCTTGCTTCCTATCTCCTCCAGGTTCAGTGGAACCAGCACGTCGTCAATCACAGCCCTGGCCAGAAAAAGTGCAAGCTCATTCGAAGCGTCTAGAATGTCGAGTGCTGTGTCCTCGGCAGATTCCAGAAGCAAGACAAAGCCATTAACTATATCATCAGTCGAGAATATCTCAATATGAAGAGCAGACAGCAGAACAGATGCCATTTCCTTCTCCCTGTTCTTCCTGTCCATGGCAAGGGTAATCAGCTTCTTCAAAAAGATTGGATTATACTCGGGTGCTCCAAGATCTTCAAGGCTCCTGAGAAGTTCAGGGATGTCATCTGAAAGAAAATACTCGTGAATGATCGTCACAATCTCTTCCTTGTACTGCCTCAGTTTATCACCTTCATTGTGTACAGCTCCATTTTCTGCCAAAGGTTTTGCATAAGAGGAATCAAGCCATCCATCCGAAATAGCCTTCGGGACGAGTGATTCGAAAAGAGATTTTGCAGCTGGAATATCAAGAGCGAGGTCATCAAGGCTCTCCTCCAAACGAGCAAAACCCTTCACCATTTGACTGGAACTTATTAAACCTTCCACAGCTGCTTCCTTTAACAGCTTAAATATCAAAGGCTCTGCTGCCCGGATCTCCATGGCAAGAATCAAAGCTCTTTTCACAACCTCGTGATGGAAGAATGAAACCCCTAGCTCCCGTATGCACCTGCATGCCTCAAAAGTGTCACCACTCTCCACATATTCCCTCAACAAGTCCGCTATCTTTTTCTTCACTTCTTCAACAGTGACGTGTGTACTGCCTCCCCATTTCCTCTCCACAAGTTCTGCATGGTGTGGAGCCGAAAGATAGCTCTTATCAGCAGTTTGAAGCACCTGAAAACCCTTGGACGTTTCTGGTAAAGTCTTCCTGGCCCTGGTGAGGAAAGCTGGGGGCAGGATATCATCAACAACAGCCCGGGCAACGAACAAGGCAAGTATATCAACAGCATCCAGTATGTCAACTACAAGGTCGTCAGCAGACTCCAGAAGCAGCACAAACCCATCCCTGATCTGGGTCGGGTTAATGACATCAGCATACAAAGCAGACAGAAGAACTGAAGTCATTTCCTTCTCCCTATCATGCCTGTCCATGGCCATGGATACAAGCCTCTTGATAAAATACGGATGATACTTGCCAGAGCCTAGTTCTCTAAGATCAGATGCTGCCAACTCCACATCACCAGTGCTGAAGTACTCCTCTATGATGGAAACGACAGCTTTCTTGTAATCATCCAGGGGGTCAGACACAGTGGACCCAACAAGCTGATAGGGTTCCTGGTGAAAGGGAAAACAAGAGCCGAGCAATGTTTAGTGATTGACCATTAATGACCAATAGCCTAAAAACAAAAGAATAGCAATTCAATTGCACTGAAGTACTTGCCAAACCTCAGTCAGAAGAATAGCACAGATACCTAACTGGAAACAAATGCAAGTAATTATTGAAGGATGAAGCAGTTTATAAAGGAAAAAAAATCACCTCGCCGCTGTCATAATTTGGATCATTGCGGTCAATATGGGAATCAATCTCAGTGTCAAGCAGTTTCCCCCATGTACCTTTGCCACCAGCACCATCTGATACCATTATTTACAGAGTAAGCAGCAGGTCAACATTTGTAGAGCCAAGAAGCTTACCCATAATACTTTTCATGAATAGAAAAATACACATAGAGAATAATGAGAAAAGATTGTCATGTGACTTAGTTTAAGCAGGACCCATCATATTTTACATGGTCCAAACTAAACTATCACAAGAGAGAATTATTGATCAATACTCTAGATATTTAATCAACAAAAGAAAATAAAAAATCAAGACTGGGCCGTTGAAACTTTGACACTAAACAAACAATTGAGTTTGTAAACATAAAATCTGATAGATCAATCACCGAGGTCAAGAAATTATCCTATTTGTATGCTAAAATGTGAGCATTCTCAAACATGTGAAAGCCAATCCAATAGAGAGTATACAACCATTTCCGTTACTTGGTCTCAAGTTCATAAAATAAACCATCGAGATACCAAATATTAGCAGTTTTTAACTACTATATAACCTTGCATCGGATTCCAACGGATACGACTTCTCCAGAAACCAAACAGGTGTTAGTCCCTCAAATGAGCAATGCTATGGTAATTCATCCTTGAAAATGCAAGAGATCAGGCAACTAATTCTAACATTTAAATCACATAAACAAAAGGAATGATCAGCCCATGAATATACAACTATCTACTATATTTCACAGTGCATAAATACCAAACCAGACGTAGCAACAGCACCACATACCTTTCTTTGCTCGCCCAAGCTTCCCAGAGTGAGAGCGTCGAACTCGCCGAGTGGCAATTCCAGCTGTTGTTGCATTCCCTCCTGCAGGAGCTTTTATGTGATGATCCGAAAGCAAAGATGTGGGGGATTTCGGAGACGAAGATAAACTCTCCACCGTGGCCACTTTCAGTATTTCCCTCTGCTCCTCAGTCAGAAACCCCTCATTTGATGCCATCTAAAGACAAAATCAAACATATATTTTTTAAGAAAAAAATGGAAAGGATATAAACATCCGCACCAATATTAAACTTGCATACCAAAAATGGAAGCTGAATCCTATCTATTATGAGACATGATAAAAACAGAGCATGTGCAAAGAGTCTGCACTACCATTTCCAAACAACAAACCTGCTTAATAGTAGACAATGCTTCGAACGAATCAAGAACATCTCCAAGTTAAAAAGAATCAACAACAAAGTCCTAAGCTAGAACAGTTCGTTACACAAAGCTTATCCGACAAACTGTTTGGTTGCTAAGAAAGCTAAAGAAAATAAAAGTAAAACAGCATCATAAACTAAATTGACTTCGATTAACAGATACAGTGCAAAAAGAAGAAGAAGAAAGGCACACACCACTAAACCAATCGATAGGGATGACAAAATAACCCAGTAAAGCGAGGTTTACAGATCAATACTGTCAAATCAGCAACAAAAGCAAACATTCAAAACTCCACTTCCACTTATTTTCCCACTGTTTCCTACCATCCAAACGCGCACGCAACAAAGAAAGCGATAGCCAGAAATAGAGAGGAAAAGAAACAACAAGAAGAAGAAGGACCTGCAAGTTCTTAGTAGTTCTGGATCGAAAAGCGACCGGAAAGAGAGTCCTCTGCGCTTGGCCCGGATCTCGAGCCAAGACAGAAAAAGCAACCGGATCTCCTCCGAATCGGAGCAGAAGAAGAATCACCAACCGATCGCCGAGAATCGAGAAGAGCCTTCGGAGATCAGGAACTGTGAGTACGAGTGAGCTTCGTTAATGGCCGCTGTGCCGCCAATCGATTTACAGAGAAAAGAGGAGGGTGAGATTGGGAAATGGATGAGAACGAAGAAGAAAGAGGGAGAGAGAGAGAGTGGGGGCTTTTATAGGGAGGAGTCACCGGTTACGAGTACGCAGATTATCGGTTTTGGCATCCACGTGGCGGTAGCGATGGCGGGTCTGGCTTGTGCTTGCCTTACACGTGGATGCGTGAACGTTCCTAGGGTTTTGGTCAAGCCCACTGCCCAATTACCAACCTACCCTTCACCCTTGGATCATATGATCCAGCCCAAAAATTCATGCTTTTTTTTCCATTTCTGTTTCCATGTTAAATCAGGCATTACTCATTACAATACATGATTACAAATATTTTATATTATTTATTGCCTTATTTTCAATGTTCTATATTTCTATTTTGTCCATTGTCGGAGAATCGGTGAAGAAACTAAGTGCCATAAATAAATTAAGCAATTTTAAGTTGAATACTTTATAATCTGGTTTATGATTGTATTTTAAATTCCCTCACCATTCAGCTATGAGATTGGTTGATGTAATGTCATATTAGCACATTTAGGCTGCCAGAAAATAACCGACTCGAAAAATAACAAAACTGAATAAAACTGCCTTGAATCGACTTAAAACCGAATCAAACAAAAAATGGCTCAATTTCGGTTTTTGTTTTCTTAAAACCGAACCGTGAACAACCCTAGACACAATACATACGAGGAAAACAAATGATAAAACTAGACATCATATAACAGTGTTAAGACATTAATCAGAACTATAGTTGACATGTTTCATTTGGAAAAGAAGCCAAAAATGGTGAGTAATACAGAAAATAAAACTACAAAATCTGGTAATGCCTTGAATGGAATGAATGGTTAAACCATGTTAGGCCTCTGCGGAAGCAGAAGGTTATAGAACTTATCTTGCAAAAAGAAGTTCTTCCCTTTGCTATCAACTGCCTTTTTCCAGCCACACCATCCACTATTTACTATCTTCTTCAGGTCTTCATTGCCTGTGTAGTGAGGATCGAGTATAAGAAATGCAGAATCACCCGTTGCTTCATTGTAGTCGATTCCCAGCAAAGTATACGCAAGAACCCCGCCGCCTGTATCAGTTAAAAGGTCGCATCAAAACTTTGTATAATCTCTAGTTGGATTTGCATGAAAAGAAAAGGAGGCAAGTTTCATCCCACTCACCAATCATGATAGGTGTTCCTTGGTTCTCGAAATGTAAGGCTAGTTCACGACATTTTTCAGGAAGCTCGGATCCGGATCTTACATTTATGACTTTGCAACTGACCTGTTAAAGAGAATATGTTTTGCTAAAATCAGGCCAGTGTGAATTCTGGGGAAAGTCTAGCCTATCGAGTATCAAGCATAAGCCAGTAATAGCAGAAAGTTTAATATTTTCAGTTTATGTGAATGAAGTAAATGTTTGAGAACATAATGGCGTTACTTACACCCAGAAGTTTGTCTAAGACAAAGCTTAGTTCGATGGCCCCAATCCATTCACGTGAACCGATAAAAGAAGGGTCTTTATCACCAATCTCTACAAGGGCCTGCTGTATCTCCCTGTGAAAATGGGCATGTGAAGGTTAAGTCACTATATTGAACACAAGTAAAGATGAATTCATTTGGAAATCAATCACCCTATTTTACTCTTGCAGAGTAACAAAAACTATGGATGGATGAATGTCTACAATATTGATCTCTAACTTTCTACAACATGTGATGTGTGTTACCTGTGTGAAGGAACATCAATGGATGTGTAGTGTTGTAATCTGAACCATGATATAATAGTTTGTAAAGACCGGTAAGCACAACCCCAACCCTGAATTAAAATGTAGATAGCACATCAGAGAACTGAAATCACGGGCAAATGACGTACACGAGAAAGATACTTCAATTGCAAATCGAAGAAAAATGTTTCTGTATGAGGAAAAGTGATTATCTTTCTCGAATATCAACAAGTATGAATAACATATGGACAAGAGCAACAGCAAGGGTTCTGTAACTAGTTAACAAGGAATGAAAAAACCTAACACCATGCATGTAATGGAAAAAGAAGAACGATGAGAAGGCGGAGCAAATACATGCCTTGGCAGTTCTGTTTGGATCGAGACAGTCTGAATAGGAAACAAACCGTTTTTTGTTTATTTTAGAATGTAATAATATTTATTTGAGACAAACTCCAACTCTAAGAGAGAAATTTGATTACCGAGTCGTCAAATCCATCTTGAAGGTAATGATGATACTCATAAGAACCCTGCACCAGGGAGACAATTCCTCCAGAAACTAAAAAAGAGAAATGAAAAAAAAATCATCACAGAAAACTCAACATAAGAAACAACCAAAAGCAAAGAATAAAATATACAACAACCACTAACCCCCACTGCTTGGAATTCCAGTATGCACATCTCTAAGCAAAGCAGAACCTGAATATTACAATAAAATCATGTCAGCAAATTCACTATATAACATATGCACTTACTAGATCTGATAAATGCTAATCAACAGAAAATCTAACACATTCAATCCTAAACAGAAACCTTTTATTTTTGAGTTGCTCTTCATACTATCTTTCGTAAATGACAAAGCATTAATGATTCGTAAGAGTGGACGATCGGAAGGCAGACCCAGCCTGAGATGAAGAGATCTTCTAACTTCAACTGCAGAAAAAACGTCTGTCATACTTTTCCAAGAAAAATCAATATATACAAAATTATGAGAACATTCAAAACCGCAAACATGATGTGAAGCAGCCTAACAAACGAACTTAATTATTAAGATAAAAGATTTAGAATCAATATAATGACAACAATATGATAGGATGTTTCAATAGACAATCATCAAATGCAGGGCCATTAGCACTTTGAGGTTCCTGAGGAAATACTCCAACATCATTAATTTTCACCGAGTAATAAACTAATAATTTATATGCATCTCACAGTGAGGGGTCTAAAATAATTATGTTTTCTTGTAGAAAACAATAACTATTTATTTACAGCTTATAACTAGGACATGGTACCATATCTGCAATATATTTTAGTTATATTCATTCAGCATCTCACGCCATACCTGTCTCTCCTAAATAAAAAATGTCACATACAAGATCACACATAGTACAGTTGTACTCGATAAAAGTAAAGAGCATATAATGACAGAAATTCAGAAATTTGTTTCACTGAAAACATTTAAGCAAAAAGTATGGGATCTCAAACATGCATGCAGTGCCTGAAACAGTAAGGTAAATTCTTGTACGAACCTTGCTTCATTTCTGTCTCTCCATAACTGAGTTCATAGATGACAGTTACTGGATGCAGCATACCAGGAGGACAGTAGTGATAAGGGCGTAACTGTGTAAAATTGGAGTAGTGAACAATTATGACTTATATGTATCCTTGAATCAATTGACTGAATCCAAGGAAAAGATAAAGCTTCAAATAACTAGGGGGAAGGAATGAACAGAACTGATTAGACATGATACAGCTACAAGGCTAAAAAGATGGAATTGTTCTAATAAGCAAGTGAGACTGAAATTTCCATCTTCACATATCTACTCTATGAAAACCATAAACAGTAGAATTCATGGAATGGGCTCTTGCCTGAAGATGTTTTGTCAAGAGGTTGGGCAACATTGAATTCTTCATAGTATTCAACTGATCAACTAAGCCAGGGATGATTAACTTTGAAACAGCAGACGCCAATGGAAGATCTTTCACTACATATGAAAGAACTTCTAGTTTATAATCTACAACCAGAAGTCTGGCTTCTTCCAAAGCTGAAATCAACACAAAATTATTCACATCATAAGTCATAGATTCCCAACTTTTCTGGCGACCTGCCAGTGTAATTATGATAAATTACTGTATGAACATGATAACAGTTACAAAACCATATATTAATACCTGGAAGATATTCTGCAACGGGCACGGCAGATTTTGCAGAGCTTTCTGATTTGTTGTGAAAAACACTTACTTGAATTATATCTGCATCCTAAGAAAAGAAACCGTTTACAAGATAATAGACTCATCATCTCATTGAATAACACAGAAACTTTCTTGCTAAATGCAATGTGTATTTATAAAGCCTAACGGATTACTGTATGTGGATCAAAATTTTAACAAATATTACCTCAGCAGAAGTAGAGGATGTCACAGATTTGCTCTGTGAACAGAAGTATGAACAAAGCAAGGACTTCACATCAGAAGCATGAGCAGATTGCTTTCCATTTGAAATATCTGTCTGGAAATCCAAATCCTTACGACGAAGAATGAAAGGCCCAGGCACATCTTTGGAGGTTTCATTAAGCATTTCTAGCACATATGTAGCCTGTTTATCTCTAAACTTAGCAATAACTGATTCATGTGCTTGCAAATACATCTGTTCTGCATCTGGGAATAAGTGATCAAGTTCACGTATTTAGCAATAAAAAAGGTTAGTTTAATTTGCTATAGCAAGAAACCATTCTAGAAATTTTTTATGATATCACCAACACAAAGATAGAAATGAAAACAATCATAAACAACCAAGTATTGGAAGACTCATCTAAAGTAGATAGATACTCATCTAAACCAGCACACAGGTGGAGAATCTACACTTATTAATCACTCAATGTTAAATAAAAAAAGTGCAACAACTTCCCTGAATCTTCCTAAGTGAAAGATGGAATAACTTAGTGCTCAATATCCAATTAGGTTATCTGAAAATGGCGTGTTCTCTCATTTACTCTCAATTCACAAGCCTGCTAAAAGCACGGAAATGGCTTAGCTCTAAATCAGAGTGCACCTATATGACTGTTACTGTTAAGTACTTGTACCCACCAAGCAGTTCAGTGAAAGTATTCATCCTTCCACGGCTATGAGGAATCTCTCTAACAAAACAACGGCACACATATAAAGATATACAAGACATCAAAACAACTCAAGCTGTGATTGTTATAGACACCTCCATCTACTGCGCTACCCCAAAAGGATGACTCTCAACTCTCAGAGCCACAAAAGCGTCACTTGTAAATGTAAATGCACTGTACAGATCTCCTTCCTCATCTTTCTTTTCTCGACACACAACAAGTAGTTCCACTTCCACTAGCTATTTGTCATAAGAACCAAACACAAGAATATCGAGCATTTCTGTGACAACTAAACATAAACTCTAGAACCATGCGGTAATTCCAACAGTTAAATAATCAATGCAATGAGGCAAACACTATCTTACCAGTCAGCAGCACATCAAAAAAATTTGAAACTATCAAAGAAACCAGAAATGATCAAACCGAAGAAAGCACCAGACAACTTACTGGACAATTTGTTCGCAGGCACGTAAAAAGGCAGCCTGATCGGCAGTTCACACCGGAGCAAGCAACCTCTTTCCCAGATACACTTTCCACCATCATCTTCATACACAACTGAACCAACAGCCTCGACCCCACTCGAATCGCTCGAACCCTTAACGAAGAATCGCACATCCTCAGTACCAGTCGCTACAGCCCCAATCAAACCTCCATACCTGAACTCTCCCCCAAAATCATCGCCACCGAGAAGCTCTCTGATCTTACGAGAAGCATCAACGGCCTCGCCAGCTAATTGCTCCGCATTCCCTTCCTCCCGAACAATCAGTGCCCCGATCACGGAGAAGCCTCTCACCAGCAGTGTCCTCAGATCCTCTGATGATCAATTCAAAACAGAAATTAACCAAAACAATAGCTGCATCGAATTTTCCCGGGAAACAAACAAACAAGCAAGCAAGTTACCAGATTCCTTGTGGAAATCGGGGGAGGAGGAGCCGGGAGGAGGGAGGTAGTGGATGCATCTGAAGGTGGAGACTATGGTCAGAGGTCCGGAGAGAAATGGAGATCCGATCAGCCATTGAAGACCCGACCCGTTCCTGATGGTGACGAGCTTCGAGCAAAGCGATCGAAGACTGTGTTGTTCTTTGCTCGATTTCTCCATGGATTGAGTCCCTCTCCTTTCTCGTTCACTTCAGACTTTCACAGTACTAGTCGTCTTGAGTCTTGAGACAGTTACGGGTTCGCTGTTGCCTGAGGATGGGCCAAGGCCCAACAATGAATCGTGGTTTTGGCCCAGTTAGTATTTTAGATTAAGAATGGGCCTAAAGTTCAGACTTATAGGCAGGTACAACATATATATATATATATATATAGGCTGGGGTGTCCATTTTAGCCCAAAAACCAACACCAGACCAAGAATCCAATCGAACCAAAACTGAAAAAAGGAAATTATGAATTATGGTACTATTTTTAAGTGAACCAATCAATCTTAACTCAAATATGGTTCATATAATAAAAACCGGACCGTATTGAAGACTATTGAGGCGCGCTTAAATTGCTTTTTAATGATTTTTTGGCCATTATAAGTTGATGTTTGTATATATTCTTAATTAACGTTAGTTGAATGGATACAAAATTGGGCCTAATATCAGGCTCATATAACTTAGTTGGTCCGGTTTAAACGAAAAACTAAACCACTTTTTAATGGTTAAAACTGATCATTCAATTATACATAGTTTTGGTTATGGTTCTAAAAGTTATAAAATCAATTTCTTTTATTTAGTTCGACTTTAAACTATTTGGTTTGATTAGCCGGACCATAAACAACCCTGCATGCTGCATATAATTAGTACTGTCCTTACCACAAGTACACCAATCAGGTGCTCTCCGTGAAACATATCAACTCATGTTACTCTATTTGGTCCTAGAAAACATGCACACACCACATTATGCTATGTGCTGCAACAGGGAAAGGCCAAGACAATTGGAACATTTTTATGTCCCGTCAACATGTCAATAGGTCATTCTTGCTCCAAGAAAAAGCCTTGTAACTTAGGTTCAATTATTCGGCCACAGAGACGGTCCATTTATCCCTTCAATACACGTACAAACGAACATACAATATGGTCGGGAGGAATGCATTTCAGGTGAAAATCAAAAGTTATGTGCAACTGTTCACGCGTGTTTTCATTATTATGTCATGTATTTTCATAAAATAGTCAGTCAGTGTTTTCATTATTATGACATGTATTTTCATAACATTGGGGGAATGATGTAACGAGAGATTCTCACGTGTAACGAGGGAGACGTGTATTTTCTTTTTACAGAAAATCACTTATAACTCTGAAGAAAGAATAGTATAACGAGGGGTCCACGGGTGTAACGAGGGAAACATATATTCTTTCTATAAGAAATCAATGAACATTGTCGTGAGAATGGTGTAACAAGGGGTCGGTGTAACGAAGAGGACGGGTATTTGTCTATAAGAATTCAATGAACCTTGTCGGGGGAATGGTGTAACGAGAAGTACCGGGTGTATCGAAGGGTTATAACGGGTTATAAAAATACATGGCTTAATAATAAAAATACCGGCCGATTGTTTTATAAAAATACATAATAATGTAAATGCACATGTATGTGTCACCGTCCATTTTATTCGCACGACGTAACCTGATCGCAACATACCACGCCTCTGTTACGGATTTAATTTAAATTGTTTTCACTCAAGAACAGTGTGCTAATTGGTAGATGATAAGAGGGAAGAATGTTTGTTGATTGAGTATCTTAAGTAATCTTAATTGTGATATAATGTACTATGTTTAAAATTGTCAAAATATGATGATTGATTATGCAACTTTGACTTTTACTCTTCACATGTCCCGCAAAATTAGTAATATGGAGAAACTTGTGATATAATATAATGAGGTTTCGTTGACAAATAAATAGCATCAATATTCTAATCATACCACTGTGCTACACATGACTACAAATGATTATGTTTTGTATTATTATTTCCCCCTTCTCTTACTCATGTAATTTTCTAATCAAATCTCATTCCTATGTTACAGCGAAATGTCTTCAATCAGATATTGCAATTGCTGGGTCTCACATTATTTGTGTAAATATCTTGATTTTGAACCCCGTTGTAATGGTGAAAAATAAATAAATAGTAAGTATAAAAAAAAATGTTACGGCAAAATAATATATGCAAAAATAAATAAATAAAAACAAAATTTTCTTTTAGGTCATTTTTAATCATATAAATTAACTATGTTCACCCATATAAAATTACAGTGTTGTAAAGGTTGGCCCAAGCGGCACCTAAGCCCCGACTAGGCGTCAAAATCGTGCTCACCGATTCGATTTGGGCCTAATCAGCCGTTTTCAGGCACTTGTTCGGGACAAAATAATTTTTTTTTAAAAACACCAAGTATTCGAGAAGTTTCTCAAGACCATGTATAATTTCAAGTTTTGGTAGTTGAAAGATGAGCTTTGTTGTAAAAACTTGAAAGTATGACTTTGATATTGAACATTAAAACATTTCTATTTATAGATAATAGATAATAGGTTGTAAATTTCAATTTTACCGTAATAAGACATTTGAAAGAATAATATATCGAATCTCAAATTTTATCAAACTGTGTTTTTCGTGACAAATTATTAAACAAACATAACACATTACATGACAAAGACAACTCGACACCTTCAAATTTCATACTGGATTGTACTAATTGATCATATTAGGTTTCCAACTAGATTCAACATTCTGTGCAATTATATTTATAGGTTAGTAATTACAAATTATATATTCTTTTGAGAATTATTAAGAAGGTATATTTTATTTCAAATATATTTAAAATACAACTATGGATTATTACAAGGCATTAATTGGTGTCTAGCCTCGGTTGGGCTTTTACATCTAGCTGGTGGCCAATCTACGAGTGCTTAGTCTATATCATCACTATATATATATATATATATATATATATATATATATATATATATTGTTATATATTTATGACTACAAAGTCTAGCGGACACATTAAATCAAGGTCCACCTTATGGGAACGATGGAACCCAACTTTGTGTCTATGATCAAAATGTCAAATAACTTATTTATTGTTGGAATTTTCTAGATCAATTCTTTTTTGTTCTTGTTATTCTTTTACCAATATAATTATTATTAGTCTCTAAGCTACACCAGATTGGCATATATACAAGTTGTAGATGTTGGTGCGTCCACATCCCATCTATTTTTACCCGTCGCAGACACGTCGATGTCCACAACTCTTATATCTCTATAACTTAGATTATTATTCAGATCTTTCGTCTTTTTGTTATATTTTCTTCTTTTATGTTTTCCTCTGTTCACAAACATGTCGTTGCCTTCCTCCCTCCAAAGCTTCCACTGCCGGTCATCGTCGATGGTCCATCTGCTGCCGATTCTCACCAGACCGTCTCACTCTTAGTTCACATGTACGGTTCTTTTGTGTGATGAGATATTTGATGTAGAAGTGATGAAAAGTGTTTTTGGTTATGTTTTCAGTTTGTTTGTGTAAGGGGAACTGTGTCTTATCAAGTAGGAGCACACAACAAGTAATCTCACATACACATCAAATCTCACACACATCAAAACTCACATCTGACCCAAAATACTAGTGGACTCTAATGCCCGAGCTTTTCTCAACAATAGGTATCAACTATCAAATGATAGTTTCTTGTGAACTCACTCTTATTAAGAATGTTGGGGAACTTCTCCTAGTTCCAGTAACACATGAAAATCATGATCACACTGTCATGGGGGTGAGCGGGCCGGTAACACATGGGAAGTCTCCTAATTGCGGCACACATGCATAGCTCTAGCTCTATACTTATATTATGGCCCACATGTAGAATGTTATATGTGAGGGGGAAGTGTTTGAGTAGGTACTTATATGTACCAGTGTGCAAGACAATAAGTCTCACGCGTACATGTGTACCAAATGAAAATTAAATTTATAGTGAAAGAATTTAAAATAAAATGGTGTACATGAAGGGAAGAACAAAGTTGACATTTTAGTTTTGGAGTTTAATTCAGAATATATGACATGTTTTACGGTCGTATGCATCGAATCATATTTCACAACTAAAATATCAATCTTATTAATTATGTGTGACTTTTATTTTTATATATGTCTATTTATTTTTAATTTCGCTTTATGTGAGTTTAACTTTTTTCCCCTCTCATACTTGTATGCATGGTACTCATGTTTTTTCACGCTCATGTACACATGAGTCAATATTTCAATACCCCCGTATTGTGTACTAATAATATGATTGAACTTTTGTACATGTGTTGGAGTTCACGGGTGGAGTAGACATGCACGAGAAGGCCCACAATTACATGTCCAAATCGACCTATTTGAATACCATGTAAAGCAAGTTCATATACTACAGGTCGAATATATATATATATATATACACACTTAATTAATTAAATTTCATTTGGGTTTAACTTCTACTTTTAACACTCGTGTTTGTGACTTATTTACTTTCACGCTCGCTTATTTACATTCCTTCACATCAATGTAAATTACTTTATGCTTGTAGTTGGCTTTTCTCTACTTGAAAATTCTCGCTATTTGCCGGTACAGAAAATGAAGAAAATTACAAAGTGGAGAATGATTAATTATAGGATTAGACTATTTCTGATTATCCATAAATTAAGCACCAAATTGACAAATCAAACAAATCTAAAAAGATTAGCAGATTTGATGTTGAAATGCCAAAGATCCTGCATGTGCAGCCACTGGCAAAACCATTGGTTGCAGATAAAAAACCCTCCACGTGGACCAACAACCGCGCCCCACGTGTCAATTTGTTGCCGTGTAGTTTTCACTCGAACAGAAAAAAAGGGCAACAACGAACATGGCAAAGCCTTTTCTCGCAAAGCATCGATTCCTCAGAGCGTTACGGCGCAACAGAGACCTCACTAGTGGCGCGGGCCCACCACAGCTCGATCCACGGCTCAGGTCCCTCTCGAAATCCACGATCGACGGCCGAGATCAAAGGTAGACGCACGATCCGAAATGGAGGATCGAAACTCCCCATGTGCACGTACACGTCAGGGGATTGACGGTCAGTGTGTCGGTAGCTTTTGGTCCGACGTGGATGCCTCAGAGGTTTTGGGGATGCCATGTCAGCACCCGAGCGCGAGTTTGGGTAGCGGAAAAAAAAGGTGCGATGAAATTAAAGTGGGGAGTGAAGAGATAGAGGAAATTTTTGGGTAGAAATGGATGGTTGGTCCAATTATGGGACCTATCGAAGCCTCTCGTTGTTGATTTGTAATGCCAATGCACGTGCTTTTGTCGCTTCAACTTTCATTTTCACCCTATCATTTATTAAGAATGATAGTTTTTTTTTTTGAATTAGTTCAATTATAATTTAATGTCTTAACATGTGTTTTAAGGATAAAATTATTTTCAGACAAAGAACTCAGTATGAATTAGATGTCACGAGGAAGAGTTTGGATTTTATTAGAACGGAAGATTAGAGTAGTCCAGTTAAAAGAAAGCAATAAGAGTTCGATAGTTTCTTAACAAGAGTTCGGGAATAACCCAACGAGAAACGGACATTAAAATTTACGAATCAAAAGAGATTATTAAGTAATAATTTGAAAATAGACAATAAAGAGTAGAAAGAGTGAGTTTTTTCATAAAATAAGAACACTAATTTGGGTCCATGTCGCTCCAATTCCTAAGAAAAAAAGAAAAGAAACACTAATTCATTGAAAATAGAGTTTGAAATTTTCAAAGATAAATTTTACCTCTCGTATCATATCAGAACATCACTTTAACGGTTGACAATAAAGTATAGTTCCTGAAAACTGAGGCAAGAACGGACGGACCATAGAATAGGATACAAATACCGAAACCAAAGAAAACAAAACAAGATTGGAATTGGAAGCACATGAAACATTACAGTTGATGCTCCGTTCCAATTTCTACAATGTCCGTGATTGGACATACGGAACAAAACCGAACCTAATCAATCAAGAGACAGAGACCGACCTTGCTTAACGATAACGGCCCAAAAACTACCCAATCCCGTAAAACCGGAAATCACAAAGCTACGACATGAGCCCCACCTGTTTAGTAGTTTAATCACGCCTTTAACCCCGCCTTTAATCCCTTTATAAACCCCCTCCCCAATACGATACCATACCCCAATACAAACCACTACAAATTACACACTCCTTTACTTTCTCCCAAAACAAACACTCACAATGTCTCTCCCTCTCCTCCTCTCCCTCCTCTCCCTCTCCTCCCTCTTCCTCCTCTCCCTCTCCTCCCCCGTCCCCGATCCCGAGCTCGTCGTCGAAGAAGTTCACCGGTATGCTAAAAAATCCGCGTTCATTTTTCATTTTCACAATATCTGAATCGAAAAAAATATCCCCAGTGAAACACTCCAAAAGTTGAGCCTCACATTATTTGTGGGGAGCTCGAAAAAAAAACGTCCCCAGTGAAACACCCCAACAGTTGAGTCTCACATTGTTTGCGGGGAGCTTGTTTCTCGTTAAGCGGGCGGGAATCGTTTAATCGGTGAATAGGGCTTAATGTAATTTGAAAGAAAAAAAATAGAATTCCAATGTTCGATTTTCATGGCTAATGTTTGATTCAGATGTGTCCAAATTTATTTTCATTTTCGATTGTGGTAATGTTTAGACTAATGTTGTTTGGTTTTTGGGTATAATAGGAAAATAAATGAGTCTCGGAGGAACCTGGGTTACCTGTCCTGCGGGACGGGTAACCCGATCGACGACTGCTGGCGGTGCGACCCCAACTGGGAGAGGAACCGCCAGCGCCTGGCGGACTGCGCGATCGGGTTCGGGAAGAACGCCATCGGCGGGCGCGACGGGAAGATCTACGTCGTGTCCGACCCGAGCGACAACGACGCCGTGACCCCCAAGCCCGGCACGCTCCGGCACGCGGTGATCCAGGACGAGCCCCTGTGGATCATCTTCTCGCGCGACATGGTGATCAGGCTCAAGGAGGAGCTGATCATGAACTCGTTCAAGACCATCGACGGCCGCGGCGCCAGCGTCCACATCGCCGGCGGGCCCTGCATCACCGTCCAGTACGTCACCAACATCATCATCCACGGCATCAACATCCACGACTGCAAGCAGGGCGGTAACGCCAACGTGCGGGACTCCCCAAGCCACTTCGGGTGGAGGACCGTATCGGACGGCGACGGCGTCTCCATCTTCGGCGGGAGCCACGTGTGGGTCGATCACTGCTCCCTCTCCAACTGCCGCGACGGCCTCATCGACGCCATCCACGGCTCCACCGCGATCACCATTTCGAACAATTACATGACGCACCACGACAAGGTCATGCTCTTGGGTCACAGCGACTCCTACACTCAGGACAAGAACATGCAGGTCACCATTGCCTTTAACCACTTCGGCGAAGGCCTAGTCCAGAGAATGCCTAGGTACTAATCACTAATCACTAATTATAAATGTTCAAATTCTCTCATTGTTTATTCAATTATGTTTGTTCGTTAATTAAATAAAGTGTCACGTTTTTTCAGATGTAGACATGGGTACTTCCACGTGGTCAACAACGACTACACCCATTGGGAAATGTACGCCATCGGAGGAAGCGCCAATCCAACCATCAACAGCCAGGGCAACCGGTTCACCGCCCCCAATATCCGATTCAGCAAAGAGGTATGTTTCTGTTACATACGGGGTCAGTCCATAAACGTAAATCGAACGATTAAACCAAGCAATCACGCATACGACAGTAAAAACAAATTTCTTCGTTTTATTGAATTGTGGGTTCATTTGGGTCAAACAGGTGACGAAACACGAGGACGCGCCCGAGAGCGAGTGGAAGAACTGGAACTGGAGGTCGGAGGGGGACATGCTGGTCAACGGGGCGTTTTTCACCGCGTCGGGTGCGGGGGCGTCGTCGAGCTACGCAAAGGCGTCGAGCCTAGGGGCGAGGCCGTCGTCACTGGTCGCGACCATAACGACCAGTGCGGGATCGCTTAACTGCAGGAAGGGTTCGCGCTGCTAGCGAGCACGAGGACGAGGACGAGGACATGAAGGGATGATTATTGATTATGTTAAAAAGCATACCCAATATTTTGTATGCTTTACCAAATTGTTGTTGGTGTTTATTGTTTGGGTAAATGTTGAAATTACTATTACAACCTCGGCATGCTACTCTTAGGACACCACCGAGGAGGGGGATTATAGGGATAGCAAGTGCAGATGTGTTGATTATTATGTATACTAATTTATCTTGTTTCTATTCACCATGAAAATAAACAAGAAATCGCAATTTATGTTTGAATTAATTAGTTTTGCTCTGTGAGTCCACAAGTGCAATAAAAGTTAACGCAGCGACAAGAATGTGCATGAAAAAGACAGAGGAAACAGAGCAAAAGCTGGTTGGCTTGGCCTCCTCCTATGTAGCTACTAGTAGGGAGTGGCATTAAAATTCTACGCATTGATTAGGAAACTTCAACAACTTACATAAATGTTACTAAATTCGCCATAATTCTAAATAAAAACATCTGCCACAGTCAATTATTTTTATGATAAAAAAATTGGATTGATTTGAGATGAGTATATTAATGATAATCAAATTGGGTTTTCTTGCAATGTCATTTAAAAGCTAATTATTTTGAGATGTCATGTTGTTGGATTGACTCAATTACTATTGAATTAATTTGTTGGTCTTAAATTTTGATAGATTTTCTTGAGACAAGTTAACACTACGAAGCAATACCAATTGAGTCTGGCTTGATGGTTCAATTACTCTCTTCATAAGACGAGGTCAGGGACTCGAGCCTTAGACGTGGTATTAGGTATTGTATGACTAACTTTCTATATTTTTTTAATCCGATTTATCTTTTGATTTAACGATGACTAATTCCCAAAAATTATATCTGCTCAACTAGCGCCTAAAACTTTTAAAACACCGTAAAAAAATACATCCACACTATATAATGTTACCGTGTGATATATTTACTATGAACTTAAACTAATCGTTCACATTTTCTTAGATGAATTTTCACAATAAATACAAAGAGAAAGGTAATTTTGATAGATTGTTTCAAGAAAAGTTAATATTATAGAAAATTAGTGTTATAAAAATTTAAGATTTTTCCAATTAATCTCAAACTAATCCTCTATAATTTTTGTTAATCGTTCAATTCAATTTATTTTTTGATTTTTTGCTAATTAATCTATAAAACTTCCTATCTGTCCGACTAACGCTTAACGTTTTTAAAAGCACCGTGACAAATACATATCATTTATCTACATACGAACTCAAACGAATGATTCACATTTTCTGACAATGAATACAAAGAGGAAAGCAAGTAGAGTAATAGAGGAAGCTACTGATTTGTGCGGCGAGGACCCATTTGGATTTTGCAGATAGTGAATGTGGATTTTACTTTTGTTTGTAACATTATTATAATAAATAAGGGAGCGTGAGAGGTGGAGTAAATTGAGAGGAAAATTAGGTGTAAAGAAGAGTGGTGCACATGGGATTGTGAGGAAAGTTTTGATTGGAAATGGAATGGAGTTGTGGACAGTGAGGAATTGGTCTCAACTACATCTTTGACAAAAGTGTTTACATCTCTCTCTTATCAATGCTATTTAATTCAAACACCCTCCACTCCACTGCTTTCTTTTTTTGTGTATCCAAGGCTCACACAACATGTTCCAAAGTTGATTTTTGAGTTACCCATGTTCTTTTGACTCTGTCTCTTTGACAATTGAGGGAGGTTCTTGTTCATGGAAAACATCTTGAAATGCTAAAATGTATTGAAAAAGAAGTAAAGCAATTCATCAGACATTGAAGTAGATAGTTTGGGTCAAACCAGAAGATTGACTCACTGTGGAGAGAACCAATATTCCTCCATTTGTGGGATTCTCTTAAGGGCTGACTCGGAAAAGATTTAATATTTTGCGAGTTGTTACGGTAAAAAAGAAGCACGTGCGAAAATTACAAATAAATAATCAAATGTAATAAAAACGTAAAATCAAGTATCGCTCTAAATTTTTTTAACTTGTCCGATTAATTCTCTATAACTCTTAGATAATTCTTCAATCCAATTTATTTTTCAATTAATCTTTGATTGATTTTAAAAAGTCTTCTCCGCCCACCTAGTGCCTAGCGTTTTTCGAACATTGATATTAAGTCATATATATCGGGTCAGACTACATGATTAAAAAATAAAGTTTTTCAGGTGAGTTTGTTTTTACTCTTCGTATGAACCTTGTTATTTTCATGTGCGTTTATATATTCTCAAAATATGTGTTTTCTCCCCCCTCACGGACTATAATTTGACAGAGTTTACAAGTAACAATGCTACAGGGAGACGAGTCCCGCTAGCATAAGCCTAAATCGACATTCTCTAATAGACTGATACCATGTAAAATTAAATCATATATACCGAGTCGAGTTCCACGCTTAAAAAATCAAAATTATTAGTTGAATTTGTTCGTAACCTTTATGTACATGGTACTCGACCCGGTATATATAATTATTTTCATATGAGTTTATATATCCTTAATAAAGTAAGAATATGTATATATATTTTTACTTAGGTTGCTAACAATTTGTTTACAATATTTACATTCAAAAGAGATTTAGAATATGTTACAGTCTCAGTGGTCTAAAAGAAACGATTAATCTTTTAAATTGATTAATTTTATGATTTCTCTCCAACTAACCCCTGATTGTTCCCACACGACCATCTTCGCCCAACTAATTCATAGTGTTTTTAAAGAGTATCAATTGTAATACATATAAATTTACACTCAAACTCTAATTAAAAAAGTAGACAAAAAACCTAATGACGTAAAGCTCAAACTTATACCTAGATACTACATAATTAAGCTCGAATTTAATATACGATTGGATTTAGGAGTCTCTTTGCACACCCCAACCTCCCAAATTAGGCACTTCTCCCCCATGGACCCTAACTCACTAACCGTTCAACAAGATCATCATACTAATTAATCTCAATGAGTCCATATCCGATACAAGACATATTTAACCTCTTCCAAATCAAATCAAAATTTAAAATTCTGATTCGACAATAAACAAGTGAATGGTCAAGTGACTTCGGTTACCTTCGTTTTCGATAAATTTCCTTACTATGCCTGATTGCCTACCCGAAATGTATCAATCCATTGGGTTGAACTTGATGGAGCTGTTCACTCAATCCGAACATAGCATGTGAGAGTCAATTCACAAAAAAAAAACATGGGACACAACACGAGTTCTTGCTTGGTGTTCATGACTTGCATCTGGATAAGGTTCCGTTCCATGTGCCAAGATGCTCCTTAATCTCTCCGAATGCGCACGTAAACCTCATCATCACTCACACCCATTTAGTTATAACCGTACTATTGTTTGTCCAAATTAGTGCCCAACGTTATCGGTATCGAAACATCATTGGGTCACATAGTTCCACACCCGAGTTCGGGTTCTCAACTGGGGAGGAATCTCTCCAGTTTCTGGTACGACGTCGCGGTCCGGACCCGAAACCATGTGGCAGACAATTAGTAAGAATCGAACCGTTGGATTTTGACGAAGAAGAAGAAGATAGTGATGAAATCGAAAGCTAAAGCCAAAACGGACCACACGATGTGACTCGACCAGGATACCCATTCGTTTCTTAATGTTATAACGAGAAAGATAAATATGATACTGAAGTTAATTCAGATCGACTTAAGGTAAATTTTATGGGTACTATTCTTTTGTTATTGTTTTACGGTGACCATGGTGGTGGTTGCAGTGTTGTTATATGAATTTGGTGATGTTTATTTCTGGTCGTTGAATTGTTTTGAATAGTTTGGGGTCAAAATGGTGGTAATAGTTATGATTGTTTTCAATGTTCCTTCCTTTTTGGTAACAGAACAATAATCGTACTGTTCTCGTCTAAACATTTATGATATCATTAATTTTGATTAGGTTTGTGACAGCGCCGAGAGTTTGATTAGGTTTGGTGATATCGTTAGGACATCAATTAAGTCTATTCAATGCCCCTAATAATAATTTTCATGATCTTGCAAATTGCAATTATGCTGTGATATTCTTTTATTAGTTTGTCCCGTCTTTGTCAAAAATAATTATTATATTTTTATTTTTATTGTCTTTATTGATATATAAAAATAAATGTTCATTTTGTTATAAAAAGTAGTTAAAATAAGGATAACCTTATGCAGGGGTTGGGGATTGGTTACTGTCAATACGGCTACGACTAATTGCTGAGTTGTTTTTTATGTGCTTATTCTGGAGAGGGAGAGAGACGGGGGAAACAAATCGACCAATGTTAAAAATTTAAAAATCCGAAAAAATAACCGTAGTAATAAATAACTGAGAGGTTAACATATTGTAGTTTTCTATTCTCAATAGACCTCTTTTACGAAAATATTAGTTAATTATAGGCAAGATTACAAAAAAACGTTAGGCGTTAATCAGACGGATAACGCTTCAGAAGGATTAACCGGATTAGTCGGGGATCATCGGATTTGTATTTTTTTTTTAATATAAAAATGAATTATACTATTTAAAAAATAAACAATCTCACAAATAATTAGTTTAGAAGTAGAAATCAATTAAAAATAAACCAATTAACCCAAACGTTCTGAGACATTTTAGGTTTAAATGTGTAAATTGTAATTTTCAATTGATTTTTTTTCTTTAAATAATAGGCCCGCCTGGGCCGATTAATCGCGACCTAGCCCGCCGAGGTCGATTAATCGCCCGCCTAGCCCCTTTTTTGGCTTCCACTGTTTTTGAGCGCTCGACTAGTGAAAAACGACACGACAAAGCCCGAATGAGCGCCTCCACATTTCTTTGCATTTGATAGACATGAGCCAAACAAATCGATATTCTATTCATGTTACTTAAAGTTCTTCCTCCGGTACATGGGCCATATATGGGGCCCAAAGCTTCTATTCAAGAGAATCGAGCCCAATTCTAAAAGGAACAGGGTTAGCAATTTACAAAATTGGGCTTGTAAAATGTAGAAACATTGGGTTTTTTGGTGGTCAAGCGGATTGGGAATTGGGCGAAACAGAATTGGTCAGATGGGTTCCAACTCGTAGTCACAGTCTCCTTTTTCTTGTTAAAGCAAACGAAACGAACAATTGGTGGGTTATTATTACACTTGACAGTTGAAAACATGAAAATCGAGCTACGTTAAGAAACTGAATGATACTTTAAGTTACGTGACATCACTCAGACTACTCTTATCCTAAAATCAACTGATTGTTCCACCCTTATATGCTTGAAACGTATACGCTACATAATAAGTACTAAAACACTCAAATTCTATGGTAAATAATAATTACCTCATTTTTAAAACCATTTTATTTTACATTATAACTCGAACAAACCATTTCAGTTGCTATTGATACTATCACACGCTCTTAGGAATGACAACAAATCAAGATTCGTTAAATTCGCACTCGCTCATATTAAACGAACTCTCAACCCGTTCAAAACCAGTCCAACATAATATCAATTCATCAACTCAAATTTGGCCGAACAACAAAGTTTGAGACGTAAGTTTTTTTTTAGAATTATAATATCATAATATTTAAATTAACTATTCTTTATTTAAATATTTCTGGGTGCAAGTTGGCGTCAAATCAGTATAGATTCACTTGCACCCGCTCAAGAAACCGCGGTTTAAAATTTACACCCATATTTTTCTCGGGTTTCACTTATCCTGTTAAGAACGAGTGCATTCAATATCTGCCGGATTCAGATATTTTTTTCCATCTGTACAAGCTATGCTCCGGAATAATTTTTTTATCAAAGTAAAAAATAATAAATAAATATATTTATCTGGATTTCACCATCTGATTCTCGCGGCGCACCACCACCGTCTATTCCGGCCCAAACTCCTCCCGTTCCTTGCTGACCGCACGTTCCAATCCTACGTGCGGCTCCACCCGCGCGACACGTTTAAGGCCTCGATTAGAAACACTAAATAATATCTTCGGTGGGCCCATTCGGATACAAGATTGGGCCATGGAAGATAGAGAAGGCGACACGTAGATGTAAAGAAGCAGCCACTTAGCCGTACAGGTGGCTAAAAACGATCGAGACGGGGACACGCAGCCTATGCTCATCAAGAGCAATTCATTGACTCTTGTGGCTTAAATCTTGATGGCTTATCCTTGCCAGCTCAGCTCCCCCCAAATAAAATATCTTAACGGCTCGTCCAAAAATATTATTATAAAAGTCACACACACTCACGCACGATCTCGATCTCATTGCTCACGCGATCCTCATTTTTTCAAATCCCAACGACCACATTTCAGAGAAGATTCAAATCTCCACATACACATGGAAGAGAAGTATAGCGTCGCCGCCGACGTAGAGATCGTCACCTCCGGCGGACTCCGCATTCCGGCTCACGCCGGCGTTCTGGTAAAAATTTCTTCGCTATGCTCTGTTTTCGTTGAACTTTGTTCATGCGCATCAAGTGTTCGACGAAATGTCTGTTCCGGAAAATCTCAATTTTCATTCTCCGAGATCGTGATTTTCCGTTTTGTGGTTCGAAATGCGTGTAGGCTTCGGTGTCGCCGGTTCTCGAGAGCGTCATAGATCGGCCTCGGAAGCACCGGAGATCGGAGAGAGTGATCCCTATTCTCGGCGTTCCGTGCGATTCCGTCGGAGCATTCGTCGGTTTTCTCTACTCCTCGAGGTCTGTTTTCTGATTAGACATGCTGATTCAATTATTCAAGCATATATCATTTGAATATTCAATATAATTCTAATAAGAGGAATCGACACGTTTTCGTTTTCTTGATCGAGTGAGTAATAATTACACGTCACTACTCTCAACTATACGAGTTTTATGATTATTCTCAATTCTAAATTTTATTTCCCGGTCATCAAATTACTATTTTTTCTGTATTAAAAAATAGTGTAGAAAACATTCTAGTAGGTCGAGATATGATATTCTTTTAACACAATAAAGTTATATGAGAAAAAATTAGTAATTTGGTAAGTGAAAGTAAAAAATTAGTAGATAGTTATGTGGAAAACGCTTATAGTTGAGGATAGTGACGTTTAATTATCCCTATTTTAAATTTGTTCAAAATCAGAGGGATAATTCTGACTAGGTTAGGAATTTGTAGAAATTGGTGAAATGCTGGTCTTGAGTTCGTTGATTTTGATCAGATGTACTGAGGAGGAGCTGGAGAAGTATGGGATTCATCTGCTGGCACTGTCCCATGTGTACTTGGTCCCTCGCTTGAAGCAGAGATGCACCAAGTTCTTGGGAGATCGCCTCACCACCGAAAACCTCGTGGATGTGCTTCAGCTGGCACGCCTCTGCGATGCTCCGGATCTTTACGTCAGGTGCATGAAGCTGGCCACCAAGCATTTCAAGGCAGTGGAGAACACTGAAGGCTGGAAGTTCTTGCAAGATCATGACCCCTGGCTTGAGCTAGAGATTCTTCAATTCATTGATGAATTCGAAAATGTAAGTAAAATTGACAAATATGTTGATAGAAAAAGATTTAGCTTTCTCATTTAGTTGATGAGTGATAGAAAATAGTGTGGAGGGAAATATTATTGATAATAATGTTGTGAAATTGGATAACCTATCATAATAGTAAAACCTATATTTTTGGTGATAAAATTGAATTAAATTAGGAAACCTAAACGTATTACTTATTTATTCTAAAAATGAGTGGTGACAATAGAGTAGTTGATATTATTTTGAATCTTTGATGTGTTTTACTCAATTTACATTCAACTCGTAGCAATTGGGGATTTATTTTTTGATGCATTCCTTGATATTAAGAGTGGTACAAATTTGAAATTTTATTACAGAGGAAAAAGATAGCGAGGAAGCGTATGGAAGAGCAGAGGTTGTATCTGCAGCTGAGCGAGGCCATGGAGTGCTTGGAGCACATATGCACAGACGGGTGCACCAACGTGGGGCCACACGATTTGGAGTCGATTAAGAAGAAAGAACCTTGTAGCAAATTCTCAACCTGTCATGGCCTCCAGCTCCTTATTAAACATTTTGCTATCTGTAAGAGGAGGGTCAATGGAAGGTGCACCAGGTGCAAGCGCATGTGGCAGCTTCTTAGGCTCCACTCTTCCATATGCAATCAACCAGATTCTTGCAAAGTTCCTCTTTGCAGGTAACCAGTCAAAACCAACCTAAAGTCCCTTTCCTCAATTCCTAGTAATGATCAAGTCTTTGATTTCATGATTTTGTTTTGGATATCATCAGCACTAGCTGTCTTCATCAACATGCCTGAATTTTTATCTAGTTTCAAACTTTCATGTCAGCAAATGCATTATGATCACTGTCATTAAGATTAAATAGAGTTCCTTAAGGTATTTGAATTCAGACCCAATATATAGTTCCTAAGACATCCTTATAGCAAATATCTTATTCTGGTCTTGAAACTTGCCAGTTAGTATATTACAATGGCCATCTTGCCTGATTTTTGTCTAAAAGATTAGTCCAAGAGGGTCCATCAAAATATCATATTGATGTAAAAATCGGATTAGGTTCGTGTTTAGCTTTAAATTGGGGAAATTTATAACATTTTCGAAAAAGACACGCCTTCCATTGGCATTATTAGGCATCAGAAAATATCACGGCAGTAGAATCTGTCATACATTTCCAATGCACAACTGTCCATATTCTTTTTGTCATGTTGCTCCTTTCATATCTATCATAAAATGACACTGCGTGCATCTGTACACTTTGTTTCGCTGTCATCAGTATCAGCTTCATATCTACAGCGACTGTTCGTTGATATTTTTTCTTATGGGGACTGTGACAGGCATTTCAAGGTAAAGATGCAAGTGGAGAAAAGAGGGGATGATGCGATGTGGAGGCTTCTGGTGAAGAAGGTTGTCTCGGCCAAAACCATATCGTCTCTGTCAAAGCGGAAGAGAGTGGATGAATTGAGAGGCCTGGGGAGGTGCTGAAGTTAGAGGAAGGGTCGTTTAAGTTATGCCCCTTGCAGTTGCTATGGCTAAAATATGTCAATTCATGGAATGAATTGTAAAGGATAGTGCTAGTTTTATCTGTATGCACTGGAGTATATAATAGGTGGAGTGAACATAGTTTGTGTTCAAAGCAAGAAGAGTATGTATATATGGACTGGTTTGTTTTTATTTTACCACCTAATAAAATGATTATATTAAAAGAAAAGAGAGATTGATTCTCAAGATTGAAAAAGAAAACTCAAAAAAAAAACATTACAGTTAAAAGAAAGATGTTTCACCTAAGCACGATGGTAAACTTGACAAATTCATCATATGCTCAATTTTAATCTCCCTTGAATGAAAGTTCGACTAAATTTTACTTTGGTATTAAATCTCTATCCAATTCAGGTATCTACATTTTGGGTTGAAAATGCCTCTCTTCGACCATAAAGTAGATGAAAATGATAAGTATCTCCCACATGAGTTAAACAACTTAACTTGATTTGTGAGAACATTGTCAATCAAACTCACTGCAATAGCTAAAGTCTTTGATTATTTAAGTATAAGATCTTGACAGTTTTGGTACAAGTTCTTGAGTGATTGAGATCTATTCTAGACATAGAAGACCTTATACTAAACCTACGTTCCATATCATTGCCACATCTGTAAGTTTGTATCGCGTCCTTAGTTTGTAACCGAATGAATCCTCATATATATCAAACGTAAAGCACGATTAAAATAAGAATTAAAAAAGTTGTCTTCAACAGTATACAAATCACTTGCATTCATTTAAAAACTCATAGCTCCAAAAATTTATTAATGAAACTTGTGATGTTTATCTTCATAAATAAGTGCTTAAATGTGTGATTGATTGATTCAAAACTTAAATTCCGAATGATGATCACTAAGGGTGTAAATGAGTCAAATCGAGCTTCATTTTGACAGGATCGACTTGCGAAAAAAGTGGTTGGATCGAGCTCGGCTCAAACAAGGTTATACAACTAAGATCGAGTTCGACTCGAAATAAAATAGACCAGCTCGGCTCGATTCAGTTCGCTCAACTTTTAATATAAATATTAATTAAAAATAAATAAATAATAAAAATTCATTAAATAATACATGAGTCAACTTGAGATTGACTCGACTTGATTCGACTCGTTTAATTCTACTATAAATATTTATTAAGAAAGTAAAAATATATTAATATCAATATATAATTAATTGAATATTAAACGAGCCGACTCGCGAGCCCTATTGAACTTAAACGGTTAGGCTCGAGCTCGACTCATTCATTAAACGAGTCCTTATCTTGAGCTCGAATTCGGGTTGAGCTCGAATATAACGAGCCCGAACCGAATATTTAACGAGCCCGAACTGAATATTTAACGAGGCGAGCTCGAGCAACTCGTTAAAAGCTCGGCTCATTTACAGCCCTAAATCGTAGGGCTGGGCACGGTTTTGGAACCGGACTGAACTGGCAAGAACCGAACCGAATCAATCGTTCTCTATTTTGGAGACCCAAATCCGGACCCGATAAGTGGGTTTGGTCCGGTTCTGGACGCAGTTCTACGGTCCGGTTCCCAGTTCTACCCAATTAGACCCAATTGAATGATTACTTGTGAAATTAAGGGTACAGTTGTTTAGTTTTGTCCAATTATACCCAATTAATGTGATATTCATATTGTTCAATTTATCGTGAAAATTATACGCAATTAAACTCTTTTTTAGGCAAAAACATAAAATTGAAATACAAAAAATACTAATTAAAACTCCAGAAATCAGTTAATTAGCGGTTTAATACTCTCAGAACCGGAACCGAACCGAATTGATTTGGTTCTCAATTTTCAGACCATAATTCGATCGGATACCTATAGTTCTTGGTTCTTCGGTTTGATTTCGGTTTAAATTTCGGTTTGATTTCAATTTTAGGTAAAAGGTGTCCACCCCTACTAAATTGATCACGATATAAAATTTGGTTTTTGAATCAAAAAATTAGTTTTTATACATTAAAGAAAGTCCATTTAAAGGACACATGAGCCCAAACTTGTCGCATTTTGAGAGAAAGCCCCTTTCACAAGTCAACTAACAGGAGTCAAAACTCGCCGTTTCATGTTCGCATCTTCGTGTACCTCCTGGTTTCTCTGCATCTTCATCGCCAGTCTCTCGAGAATCGGCGAAATGGCCACAACCAGTCCTTCTCGGCCCAACCGGGTCTCGACCTCGCCCAGTTCGGACCCGGGTCCTTCCAGCGACTCCAATCACCGGCTCCACCGGCCACTCCGAGGTCGTTCGGGTCCAGTTCGACCCGGAGACCCGCCCCTACACCGACCTCTTGTCCCTCCTCTGGTCCAGCCACGACCCGACCACTCTCAACCGCGAGGTCTGTGTGTTCATGCTTCTCTCAATCCTATGGGTTTCTCCAAAGTTTGTGTTTTGTGTGACATTGTAGCCTAACTGTTCGACGAAATGCCTCTGTGAAATTTGAAACTTTTGTGTTGCCCAAATGAAATGTTTAGGTTTGTGGATGGTAAGTGATGGGAAATTCATGTTTAGAATCATTTTGATGACCCATTTTTGGTACAGTGCTCTCTATTTTGGTTTTGTTAGATACGGGGTTAGTTCATAAACGCAAATCGAGTAATTAGAATATTCATTCAAGCATGTAGTAATTAAAGAAGTTGAAGAATACGAATAGAATGAATGATACTTTATTATTATTGAATATCACCGTCACAATACATAATATTTACTTGACCTGTGATTCGGTATTGGACAGATGAAGAAGGAGAAAACGATTATCGACGAGGCACGGTAATCCGCTTTCCTTGAGAGCGATACAACGTTGATCGTAGGCGAACTCTAAACCGTGATGTGGTCGGGTAGGATATTTTTCGATGTATCTCTATTTCTCTACAAAAGCTATCTTTATAGGCTTATGGAAAAGTTGAAACCTAAAGAGAAATAAAAAGAAATAATTACAAATTTCTTTCTTGGAGGGAAAGAGAATATCTTGAAATATTCTCTTAATTTCCAATTAAGAGATTTTTTTTTAATGGCATAATGTCACCACACTTATTTCCAAATAATTATTTTGAAAATATTTTACATTTATAAAATATGACGGAATTATTTTATTCATGAATAAAAATATTCTGAAAATATTTAATTCTTCAATATAAATATTTATTTATTTCCACATTGCAAAATGCCAGAATATTATTTCCGATTTTAGGAAAAAATATTTATCCTCAAATTTACTGACATGGAAAATATTTATTTCCGAATGATATTGAATTTACAAATTAAAAATATTGATGGAAATTCGTTTTTGCAGACTTTCGTCCCCCAAATTTTCAGCATAACTCTTTCAAGTGGTCATCTTTGAGCTTCAATTTCCCATTCACCTCTTGTCCGTTTAGAGCTCGTGATATACCGTTAGAAAACTCTCATATCCTAGATTATGCAAACGTGTTTCACATCATTCTAGGCCGAGTCAAAGCGTTCCAAAATCACGGATCAAGTTGACTCATTCACTAGTTAACACATATGTCAACTTTTGTCATTTTTATCAATTTTGTCCAACAGTTTTTGCTGAAAGCATAAATTATTTGAGCCTTGGTTGTGATTGTTAGCTGAATGGTACTAATGGGTTTTAATGTTTTTGTTTGTGATTTAGGCTGGTGATGTGGGAACACAGTATAGATCAAGGATATTCTACTACAATGAGAGGCGCGTCTTGCCCGGGAATCAATGGAGGCTAAGCAGTTGGAGATGAAGGGTCGTACGAAGATCGTGACTGAGATTCTTCCTGTAAAGAGATTTTACGGGGCAGAGGAGTACCATCAGCAGTATCTTGAGACGGGAGGTCGTCACGGCAGCAAGCAATCTGCCGAAAAGGGTTGCAACGATCCCATCAGGTGCTATGGTTGATGCTGATTCTGGTAAAATGTCTACTTCTCTCGTATTTGTGTGTATTAGTTGGAATTGCTTCGCTTCGTGAAATAAAAGGCATCCCAATAATACACGGCATTTTGTCAATAGTTGAGTTTTTCCTTAAACTGCTTCCACATTCAATTTTGTACATGAATATGATCATAAATTCATGATAAATAAACCAGCCTCAAATTTTTGTGATTGATATAGTATCTGTCAAGGCCATTAGCCTTGCAATCTGTGTTTGTACATGTATTATTTGTGTTAAGGCCGTAGATTAGAAAGAAAGGAAATAGATAATTGAGACTTTATGAATTTTATTTAGAGTTCGTCCTTGAGAGAGACCACAGATGGCGATCCTGTAGGGTTAGAGGCTGTTGTCTTGATAGGATATGAAGCTTCCATTGCTATTCCACACAAGCCTTCCTTGTCAGAGACGCCACGCTCCATCCTTATATATCCCTTCTCTCCCCATTCAGCTCCCCAAGAGTTCTTCACTATCCAGTACTTGGTTCCATCGAGTGTTCTCCCATATCCCACCACTGCAACGCCATGATCAAGCTCCGTGCCACAATGTCCGGTGAATACCCCCTGCAATCACATACCATGTTTAGAATATCAGTGACTTGGACCGGCCATCATAATTTATGTGGCATTAGATTGCTTATAAAGTTTACCTCTGAGTAGAACTGGAAATCTGAACCTCCAGCATCTATGGCCACTGATACGGGCTGGTGTGCAACTGCCTTGAGCAGTGCTTGTTCATCGTTCTCAGGGACATCCTCGTGTCCATCAATGGACACTAGCAGAGAATTTTCCTGCATTTTTTCCGTCTCGTCTCAATATTCCATCATCATATTTATATTTCCAACCATTTCGATCAAATGACATAATTTACTACATACCTCGGTAGCTTTACAGCTTCCTTCTTCAGCCTCGTAAGGGTAATCTGTCTCTGTCTTTATGCCTCCCTTCCGCTGAATGTACTCAAATGCTATGTCCATCAGCCCACCATTGCATCCTTGGTTTTGTGCAGTGTCGCAATCAACCAACTCTTGCTCAGATAGAGAAACTAGGTTCTTTGTCTTGATCTGGTTGATACCCTCAACAGCTACAACAGTTGAAAACGCCCAACAACTACCTGTATATTACATAAACATTAATCAAAACTATTATGTGAAATATTTTTAGAGCAGAACCTTATATAGAAGGGAAAATGCCAAAAACATGCACACTTTTGCAAAGCAAAAATGTGATGTGAACTTTGATTTTTTTTGCAAAATATATGTGTTTGTACAAAAATGAAAATTTCCCCTTAAAATTAACAAATATATATATTTTCAAATAAAATAAATATTATTAAAAGTTAATCTGAAAATATTTTTTAATCAAACGTTGTATAATCAAGTTTTGTAATTTAATTTTTAATTAAGTTATTTTTAATTTTAAAATCAGTTTTATAAAAATCTTAATTTCAGGGGCAATTTCTTCATTTTTGTACAAATATAGAAATTTTGCACAAAAAATCAAAATTGTGAAAACAACTATTTTACCCTGCACCCTCCTGAAATTTCGGCATCATGAAAGTACATTGCACCATTTTGCAAAATTGTGATAGTTTACCGCACATTTTTGCCATTTTCCCTACAGGTCTTACTTACCACAACGGCCTTGGTCCTTGACAGGGGTGACAGCGCCCTTCTTCCTCCAGTCCACCGAAGCGGGAACACGGGTCACCTTCTCGTACATGAAGGTCGCGTTCCCTTGCTGCCTTCCCCGGAGCATCCTGTGATGCTTAACCTTGGAGCCGGCGTAAGTACTCCTGAACTCGTGGCTGGTCATGTCTGCAAACTTGTTGAGCTTCAGCTTGTAGGGCTTGTCCATCTTGTTAGTGTTGTGAACGTGCCTGACATTCTCTCTGAACACATTGAACCTCTTGTGCTTCTCCACCAGGCTGTGAGAAGCCCTGTGATGGCTCCTCCACCTCTCGTACATGTCCCACAGGCTGTCCTCGGATTCTAGTTCCTTCTCGTGGTACTCGAAGCTTTCGGCCACCCCGAGAACCAGAGCCAGCAAGAGAGCTACAAGAATAAACCTCTTCATCTCTCAGCTTGTTTGATATTCTGTAGTGTGTGTTTAGGGTTTATATAGAAGCTGAGGGAGGAGCAGAGGAAGGAGGGAACAAGGCACAAGTTCCTTGTGGGAATCAGCAATCTGTAAAAGAGATGTAGAGATTTATCCTAATTCTTTATGGAGATTGGTATCAGATATTAAATTAAAGTAGCTTGATGGAATCATGAAGGAGTGAACTCAATGTCACAAGCAACTCTTTTCTTGCATTATGTGTATAATATTTCATGCATTAAAAACATTATTGCAGTTTCCTATGTATCTTGGAGTTCACTATTGTACAATATATTAGTAATATGAATAATTATATTGCATTATTCAATCTTTCTTGGAGCTTGTTTTTTATTTCCATTATTGATGAGAAACACACTCTGTTACATAATTGTTTCTGTTGTTGCGTGCCTTGTCTGTGTTGATGCGTCTACTTGTTGGAAACCTTCTTTGCTCAAATTAAGCAAGAATCAATTATTGACAACTCCAGAAATTAACCGAATCGTGCTCTTCGTCGCAAATCAGAGCCTCGATTAATTATTTTGCTGATCCAATCTCGAGCTTAACCATGCCGATTGGTCTGTCATTTTTTCTTTCAACAAACGCTAGGGGATATGTATGTTCCTTCATGGCACTCGTTGCATCTATTCTCGATATTGACCAGATGTAGACGCATCCCATATATATGGAAGTCAACCATTTTAGGAGAACAAAATGTAAGTTATTGATCGTCCAGTCGAGTACTCAACAGGATAATGAATCAAATAAACTATACCAAACTATGCTTCATTACACGAAAGTTATGAAAAATCAAATGCTAAACACACCTTAAAATTAAATTTACAGTTACCCAGCTCTTAATCTATCCATCCAATCGACGTTTGTTTGAACCTAAGCTCAAGTGTTTAAGCAGTTGGTCAAGAAAGCGTCGGTTGAATAGTTTGTCGTGTTAACACTTTTTGACAAAAATTGCATTCTCGTGTGTTGATTTTGTTGACAAGCAAGACACACTGTCCGATACCTCGCGCCTCTGGATCCTCAGACCGAGTGCTTTGCTCCTGAATCTCGACTCGTTGACCAGTCAGTAAAATTACCTTACTGACTGATTCTAATACATGTTAATTCGATTCAAGACATATCTATCTGTAGATATTGGCGAGATGAAACGAGTCTAATGATACATACATTATACATCCTACTTTGAGATTATTTATCCATAGGCGGTAAACGAGCCGAGCTTTTAACGACTGTTCGAGCTCGGCTCGTTAAATATTCGGTTCGAGCTCGTTATAATCGAGCTCGAGCCGAGTTCGAGCTCGAGATTGGGCTCTTTTAATAAACGAGCCGAGCTCGAGCCTAGTCTTTTAAGGCTCGATAGGTTCGCGAGCCGGCTCGTTTAATATTTATATTAATATATTTATAAAATACTTATAACAAGTCAAACCAATTTCACGTTGGCTCATTTATTATTTAATAAATTATTTATTTAATTTTTAATAAATATTTGTATTTAAATTAAGCGAACTGAATCGAGCTCGAGCTCGTCTATTTTATTTCGAGCCGAACTCGAGCTTAGTTATGTAAACTCGCTCGAGCCCGAGCCGAGCTCGAGCCGAACACTGTTTTCACGAGCCGAGCCGAGTCCTGCCAAAATGAGGCTCTGCTATCCACCTCAAAATAACTAATCAGACCCACACATTTCTCAGCACCACCACCCACACATGTTCCCTTTTTCTAGACAAAATGCTTTGTTCTGGTCGGTTTGGAAAACAAAATTAGCCATTACAAATCTGCAGATTCAAATTAATCATCGAATGTTCCTTATAAATAATTTCCCAATGTACCTCCAGTTTCATTGCAGAGCACCAAGGCATTGATTGAAGAAAGTCTCATTCGCTTTCTTCATTCAATCCCCTTGCCGTGTCACCAACGGTCGAATTCTTCAAAATGGCGTGCTGTGCAAGAAACCTCGGGATGGCGATCCTTTTGGCGGCTCTGATAATGAATTCGATCAATGCGAGCGAGGGACTGCTCGAGAACGTTCCAGAAGATTCCTTCGGTGATGGATGTGGACACGAGGCTGAATTATATTCACTGCAGATTCTTCGGCCGCGGCTTCCTCAATTCCAAGATTCCGGCGTTCATGACAAACGATGATTGAGGTGGAATGATATTTGCCCAATTTGGTTTCGTGTGTATCAATTCAATACCAACCGAGGCTATATTAATATATACGGATATTGGATATTGTCACCTCTTTGAATCTTAAAATTGGACAACAGTACATTAGATTGTTAGATGACCATATTTAAAAGATCGTTTATTAGTTAAAATAACCGTCTGAGTTTGTAAACAAAAACACAGAAATATCGAACTACAGACCTCCAGTTTACAAGACTGGCGCTCTACCACTGAGCTATAGGGGCTCTGTAACCTGAAACCCTGACAAGCTTATAAATCGGTAGAAGCATTTTTTTGGGTAATTTCTATTGAGTTTACACAAAATACATATTGCTGCAAGAGATTTGATTTACTCAATAACTAGGAGTGAGGACGGGCCGCCCCGACTCGCTCGGTTTTCTGAAAACGATTCAAAGTGCATGAATTTTAATGTATAAGAGTCAAAACTGAATAAATATAAAATGTCAGTTCTAACCTATTTGAGTTTGAGTTCAGTTTGGTGATATTAATTTACCGTTTCTTGTATTGAGCACAAAATATTGATTATCATTAAATTGTACTCATGTTATGCCGTATACCTATTGACGATGATAATTCAACATGTCTAAATTTATCTCAACTAAATCAAAAGAGAATTACGTCATAATTTACAATCTAAAGCACATATGATTTACATTTCATATTAACATTAATAATTATTGTTGTCCATAGTATAAGAGTTGAGATGAAAAGTTGCGATGCCACCAACCCCATGTACCAAATTTGATCGGTTTTGGATATCTGTGATATTTTGTACAGACAACTTGGAACCGAAACCAGATCTCTTTGAATTATCATTAATAAACTTGGGACTAACCCACAAAATTACGAGTAAACACACAGCACGATCCAGTTCAATGTATAGGATCCAATTATAAAATGCTCACTCTTTACAACGGCGATTCCACTTTGTCCAATCCAATACAAAACAACATTACCTTAATGAATCCAAAAACAACATTATACAAGGTACATTATGCACCAAAATTACAAATGTTACAGTTCACACGAAACTCAGTGAATAATCTGAGTCAACATGCACCTAACATCCTTACTATCAGGCCTCTTCTTCATATCCTCCTGCGTACAAAAGCAAGCAATCTTGAGAACCAACAACATCTGCTCCTCGTACCCGTTCCCGATCAGCCTCTCATCTATCGCCTGCCTCGGGTTCTCCGAACCCATGACGTTCCTCATCCACCTCGTCAGGCTCATCTCCGCCGTGTGCTGGAAGAACTCGTCCGACGGCATCTTCCCCACCACCAAAACCCCCAACACAACCCCGAAGCTGTAGATATCGCACTTGTCCGTGAACTTCATCGTCTGGTGATACTCCGGCGCTATGTACCCCAAAGTCCCCGCCACGTTCGAGGCGGTGATGTGGGTCTGCGCGTCGGGCATCGCCTGCGCCAGCCCGAAATCGGCTATCCTCGCCTCCATGTCGTCGTCGAGGAGGATGTTCGCGGGCTTCAGGTCCCTGTGGATTATGCACGGGCTGTGGTCCATGTGGAGGTACTCGAGCCCTGACGCGATCCCAACGGCTATTTTATGCCTTGCCAGCCAAGGCAAGTCTCTATTTCCCAATGTCACCTGTCACAATAAATAATATTTAAATTTAGTTTGGTCTGTATCCTATATAAAATGTTCGACACAGTAATGATATCAAAGTTATTAATACCTCCGTTAGCGTGTCCTGCAAGCTACCGTTCCTCATGAACTCGTACACGAGGAGGTGGCAGTCGGGCCGTGACACGTGGGCCAATAGGGGGAGGAGGTTCCGGTGCCGGATCTGGCCGACGGTCTTGATCTCCGACTTGATCTGGCGCATTTTCTTGTCGAGCTGCTTGGTCTCTTCGTCGACGAGGTCGGCGGCGTCTTTTGGGGGCTGGATGATTTTCTTGATGGCGATCATCTTCCCGCCGCTCCCGGGGAGCTCAGCCTTGTAGACCTCGCCGCAGCCGCCCTTCCCGATCATCTCCAGCGAGGCGAGGCCGTCTTCTTCCTCGAGGAAGGCGAGGTCCTCTGCTTTCTTGATCATCGGGCTGAAGATCGCCGGGCCGCGGTTGTTTCCTCTGTTTCTGACGGCGGTGATGATGAGCCTGTTATTGATAATAATGTTATGTCTAATACAACAAGAAGAAGCTTTTATATATATTTGATAATAAAAGTAACAATAAGAAAATAATAAGAAAACTGTGAATAATAAAAAGCGGGGATACATTCTAGTGAGAATCAAAGACGTGTGAGAACTATGAAAATCAATTTAAGGGCGTCATGTCGCATGCAGAACTGGTTCCATTCTATAACCTAGAAGGATAAGTGTACCTGTCGAGAGAATAGTGTGACTAGAAATTGTAAATAAAAACCGCTTGTTGCGCTCCATGGGTTCGCACGCCTCTCTCGGTGGTTCACAATAGATCACGCCTCATAAAAACCCTAGATATTACGTAACAATTTAATCTAGAATAGGAGACAGACTAATATTCTAACCTGAACAGGACGGCGAAGACGAGCCCGGAAAAGGCTCCGGCGATGCCTCCGGCAAGGAACGCCGGCAGCCACATGGCCAGCTTCTTTAAAATGCTTTTCTTGTGTCTGTGTCCTGCTGCGGACGGACCCGGCGCCGGAGCAAACGCCGGAGACGGCGCCGGCGACGAGTACGAGTAATTGCTTTTTCTTGAGCTTGAACTTGAAGTGGAATCAGGATTGGTTTCGGCGTAAAGGTAGCGTTTTTGGAGGTGGGTCGAGGAGAGCTTGACTCTGCTCGTCACCGGCACCGGACCTTCGAGGAAGTCGTTGCCGGAGATGTTGAAGGATTGGAGATTGCGAAACGACCGGACCGACTGAGGAATCGCGCCGGAGAAGAGATTGTCTGCTAGGGACAGAGTTTCCAAATTGGGGAAATACTTCAAGAAACTCAATTTCCCGGAGAATTGATTGGAACAGAGGTCGAGGACCCGGAGGCGAACTAGGGTCGAAATCCGTGTCGGGACCTCGCCGGAGAATCGGTTGTTTCCGAGGTCGAGAACCTCCAGCTTCCGGCATTCGGCGAGCTTGGGCGGGACCCGGCCGACGAGGCTGTTGTCGGCGAGAGACAGGACTCTGAGCTCCGACAGCCGGCCGATCTCCGGGGACAAGAAACCTCGGAGGCCCCGAGACTTGAACACGAGGCTCGTGATTCTGAGGGCGTAGGTGTTGGTGTTGTCGGAGAGGCGGCGCTCGCAGTACACGCCGGCGGCGTCGCAGGGGGCGGCGGAGGTGGGTCGTTGACCCAAGTCTCGCTGGACGATTGAGAAGGCTTTGGCATCGGAAGGGTCGAGATCGAGCCTTGACGCGGCGGCGATGAGGAGGAGGGAGAGGAGAGTGAGGAGGGAGAGGTGGTGCTCGACGGAAAAGAGACCCATTATTGGTGGGTCTCCGGCGGTAAATAATGTGACTTTTTTTTGGGTGGCTCTGAGTTTGAGAGAGTGAATTGGTCTTACTTATAGAAACATGCGTTGTGGAATTTATATTTTGGGAGTCCCACCAACCACTTTGAGAGTATATTTTTCAGATTCTCAATATTTGTCATTTTTGCATTACATTAGTCACGTCAAGGTAAAACATAGGTGTGCACACTTTAATTTGAGAATCAAAACAGATATGAAATTTAAAAATTAAAATCATGAATAATGATTTTGGTTTTGATTTTCAATTTGAGAGAACAACTATTTGATATTAATTAGTTATAATTTTTAAAACTCACAATTACAGATTAATATGTAAGAATTAGATCGGTTCGCATAGTCACATGCCCACGTCTCATTCACTGATATTTATTTATTTATTATTTTGCTTGCAAAGTTTATATTTTAATTGAGTTGTATAATAACTAAATCTTAACATTTTGTAAATAAAAAAATCTTAACATTATGTTTTTCTTAATATGTTTATAATTGCAGATTTGATGGTTTTGGCTATAAATTGAGTTTTAATTCATCTAATTTGGTTTGTACATCAATATCGTTTTCTCGTTTTCTCACTTAATAGTGATTTCGAACATGGTTTTAATTTAAAATACTGGAGGGTCGGGTCTAGTTTAGTTCCAAAACTGTGTCCGCCTATAAAAATATGTTTGTTTCATGTTTTTTTGGTTATAACTGGCTGGCTAAGCTTATGGATTTATTGACGGAATTTGAATATTCTTTTATACCGTTAAAATCAAAAACGTTAAAAATGAAAGGATTCTGGGCATATTAGCCTAACCTATGAAATTTCCTTGTGATTGCTTCAATAATGAAATGGAGATTTAGGTTTTATTATGTAACTTTTTAGTAGGGCTGGGCACGGTTTCGGAACCAGATCGTACCGGTCAAAATCGGAACGGATCTAATTAATCGGTTCTTCATTTCGAAAACTCAAATTCGGACCAAATAAGTGGGTATCAGTCCTATTTTGGGCACGGTTCCACGGTTTTCGGTTATTCTGTTCGAATTCGGTTTAGATCCCAGTTGGGTTTCGATTTTGGGTGAGAGGTGCCCACCCCTCCTTTATAGACTTATAATAGTCTATAATAATTATCTCACGATTTAATTTCCTCTGAAGTGTTTTACGGGGACATTAAGAAGTTTCATAGAAGTCATTCAGTCAACGCAGTTGAGCTTTCCGACAGCCAATCGTCAAAAATAAATAAAATTTGGAAATAAAGTAAAGAGATTAAAATAAAATAAAATGAAATTTGGTCGCAATCATCGAAGACTTGAGTTGCAGTCTTGAGGGGTTCAAGTAAGTGTGGATCGTAATGGACGATCTACAATTTCCATGCAACTTGGGCCTTAGCTTTGGGCCCACTTTGCACTAATGTTGGTTGGGCCCACTATTGACCAAGACTTGACTTCTTGGTTCTTTCCAATTATCTCCTCCCCCTCAATTTACTCCACAACTAGAAAGGCAATTTGAAAAACACACATGTATATTGTGGTTGTTTCAAAAATATTATTGGAGCATAACTAGTGCTCTCTTACTTTTATAACCACATCCCTTTCACTCTCTTACAAATCTATATTAATTTCATCACCGCAATCACTTCTAAAATTATCATTTAGTCGCTGATTATTGTCTTAATTTTTTATTTGATATTAATTTATTGGGTTTCTTACTACTCCAAATCACTACAAAGCACACGAGGGAAATAGAGACTGGGAAATGCCTCGACTCAAATTTACAATAAGAACATGACGAACAAAACTTGCACCCTAGTTACATCTTGATACTATGCAGTGTGCACCTCTTCTAGCACTTGTTGTACTTGATAAATTTCATGAACTCTTTACGTTAGCTTAAAGGGTTTTGATTTCATTTATAATTAAATTAGTTATCACTCTCATTTCATCTCGATGAGGTTGTAGATTATATATAAATGTGAAAATTCAGAAGCAGTAGCAAGTAGCAGGAGGGTGAACACACCGCACTTGAAGATATCGATAGAAAAATACTTATCATATTCTTATTAATTTTTCCTCGACCTCAATCTCGTTTTAGAAGATCTGAATCCTCTACCCGCTTCAAGTCCCCGAATCCCCCTAAGTATTTGTCCGAAGTCTTGGTCTCTCCTAGTGATTCAATTACGAGAGTTGTAGCTACAGAAACTTTGGAGGATCTTTAAGCCCTTGGTTTCACCGTCCGCGGGAATGAAGATGATATGATTGATCTACCTTTTTTCTTTTTATTCTTTGTTTTCTATTTGTTATTGTACCTTCTAGAGGTTATAGCTCTCGTTTCAGGATATCCCTTTTTAATATATCTTTATTTTTGTTGATATAAAATCATATTCTTATTGAGTCGCATCAAATTGGTGCCATCGGGTGGCATTAGATTGTCATCATGTCACTTTTGACAGCGTTGGATGGCACTCCGGTGTATTATATATGATCCTTCCAATGATCAATATATGTCGATTCTTTTTTATAGTCTCGCTCACTAGGGTTTGAGCTTGAATCATATCATTTTGATTTTTAGTTTTAACAAAGAGCGAAAAATCCAAATAAAAATGAAAAAGAAATAGACATTATTCATGTATTAGGGGGGTTGTTTTCTCGAATTTTTATTATTTTGATATCTATTTGTTCAAATATATTATTTTAATGTACAATTGTTCAAGAGACACGAAAATAAACAATGTCCTCTAATCAGGGAATATATGTAATTTATAACTAATATATAGATCTTAGTGTACCTTGGATTACCTTAATGCATGTGCAATATCTTTGATCATTCTAAACATTTTATTCAATACGGGACTTTGAAACCTCTTGGCCCTCCTTCCCTCTATCCACAATCTTCGTCTTCAACCTTACGTGCTTCTGGGATATCCGAATGAATTTCTACTTGGAGACAGTTTTTAATCCATTCGTCAGCATTTGAAAGAAAAATCCATATGTATTAAAATTCGAACTTAAGATTTCACATATATTAGTGTGAGCTTCTTACCACTTGGCCATACATAAATTAATTTTCTCTACCTTTTCAAAGTTATCTCTCTAGATTTTCCCAACATAGTCTCATCCGTATTTTACATCTTCCTTGGGTCATTCTTAAGAGAGATATTTTTCCTCTTAGATTTCTCGTTTGAAGTAAGAAGAAGACTCGAGAGAGAATGATGATGAGCATTGATTGTATATCTCCGATTTGTATACATTATTCTCCTCTTTCCCTAATTGGCGTAACCAAAACAATTTCTATTCAAAGGTTTGATATAAACAACCCGACTTCTTTAACAACATCATGTAATAATTGACACAAGATTCCGAGATTAACCTACCCTTCATCCTTACACCTTCATTCTTTTCATACTTCCACCTTCATTCTTTTAAAGGTACAAAACTTGTTAGAAATGTACGTGTGTGAGAGAGAGAGTACACAAATACTTATAGTAAAATTTGGATAAGGGAAAATTGCAGGTCACTACCCTGTACTATGCAACTTCTGCATGTCACTACCCTCTTCTTTTTTAGTTGCATGTCACCACTGTAAAATTTCATTTAGTTGCACCGTTGATCACAAAGTTAAGTTTAATGTAAAAAGTCCACAATACCCCTATATTAAAATATTATTATTTTTACAAATAATATTCAAATCAGTTTTTTATTATTTATTCCATAAAAAAATAAGTTAAACAAATGATTTTTTTTCATTTTTTAAATATAAGAATATTTTAGTCATTTAATAAAATTTGAAACTGAAATATTTAAATGAATAAAATACTCTTATATTTAAAAAATGAAAAAAATATCATTTGTTTAACTTATTTTTTTTATGGAATAAATAGTAAAAACTGATTTGAATATTATATTTTTTAAAGAAAATTTAGAAAAATATTAATAATAAAAAAAGTTGTTAAAAGTGGATTTTTATTTTTAATATTTCTTTTGAAAAAACCATTGTTTTGAAAAAATAATTTTGAAATCTGTGTTTTACTATTTATCTGATAAAAAATATTATTAAAAATAAGTCAAAAGATAATTTTTTTTATATTTTTTAATATAAATGTATTATGGACCTTTTATATTAAACTTAATTTTGTGATGGACGGTACAACTAAATGAGACTTTACAATGGTGACATACAACTAAAAAAAGCAAAAAGTGGTGACATGCATCGTATATAATAGTGACCTGTAATTTTCCCTTTGGACAATTGTCTATGGTAAAATGATACCAAGTACTCAGAAACCTCACCACTATGGGTTTTGCCATGCCTCGAAGTTTTCCCCTAGCTCCGCCTATGTTTGCAAGCGAAAGAAGTTCAAATCCAAGGCTCCTTTTGATTCTTCTCCTACTCCTCAAGATGATGTTCCCTCTACCATCGAAGTTCCTCCCTCGTTGGAGTATTCTTAGGGTATGAATTTTCGTGATCAGACTATTCAAGCTTGGGTTTTTTGCAAACACTACTTGGGCTTCACGTATGAAGCCACTGACAAAGAAGCGATTCAAGAATTAAAAAACATGAGATTTCTTCTGCTTTCTGTGATTCTTGTTTTTCTCGTCTCTTTCTCTATTTCTTGTTTTCTCTTATCGCTTTGTTGTTTTAGCCGGTTCTTGCTTCCTTCTTGGGAGCTCTTTGTCAGTTTTATCAATAAAGTGTACTGATAAATATTTTTTTAACAATTAACAACAGTATGATTTATTGAATCAAAATGTTACATCACACTTAATAATACCAACATGGCGGGTAAAGACGTTTCACACAAACAACAATAATCACCAAAGTAGCAAATCCTAGTACCGACGAAGACACCCACTTTCCTGAAACAGGACACAAAATGGGATCTTCAAGACCGAATAAAATGCATATACTAGACATGAACAGATCCAACACCACCGTCGCTCTCACTCAGTACAGCAGCGGTACATGAGGTACTTCTCCATGGTCCGTCCACACTCGGAGCAGATCACACTCTCCGGCACGTAGCCGTTGATCCCCGGAAGGATCAGTCGGTTGCAATGCTGCGGTGTGTGGAGCAGCAGCAGGTGATCATTGAGCGCCGGCACGAAGCCTATCCTCCGAGCCTCCTCTTCCCACTCGGTGTACTTCAGCAAGCTCGTCAGCACCGTCTCTGCCTTCCCCCTCGCGATCTCTGCCGACCCTTTACAGATTATGGCCCATCCCACATCGCTCCCGTCGAAGCTCAGTGTTGTCATCACCTCCTGCATCACGTGGTCGCGCTCCACGCTCTTCCCGTGCTGCAGCTTGGAGTAGAGCATGCTCTCCAGCCTCGCCCAGAAGAACCAGATCGACGTGAGGTCTGGCCAGTAGTGGCTGAGGTTTTCTGATGAGATCGCCGCGATGTTTTTCCTCACCCTCTCCTTGGCATTGCTCTTTCCGACATAAACCATCTCCAAGGTTATGCCTGCAGTTTTGGCCACGGCTTTTGCTGTGGATGTGAATCTTCGGATCCATTCTATATCTTCGCCGCCGTATAAGCATGTGTATTTCCCCTCCGCCGCCTGACAGACAGATCGTAACAAAAAGAACGGAATTGTAAGCAAAATGCATCAATCTTGGAAGTTATTCTGATCAGCAATACCGCCAGCATGAGGATTAGAGCCAGTGACCTCATATGAGGTCTCTGTCACTTCACTCATAGGCTTTAGTATCAATCTTGGAAGTTATTTTGATTAGCAATACCATCAGAATGGAGATTAGAGCCAGTGACCTCATACGAGGTCTCTGACACTTCACTCGCAGTCTTTAGTATCAATGTTGGAAGTTGTGTTTGTGTATTTATGAGGGTGGAAGAGGAATTACCCAATCTAGGACTGTAGGGTCAATGCCGTCCACGATGAGCTCAAGCCTCCAGCTTTCAGACTTCCACAGCAATTCCTGCCTCTCGTTGCTGAAAGGGTATGCGAGGTTTCCCCATATCCACAACATGTGGAGGGCGTTGTGGCACTCTACTCTTCCCTGTGGGCTCAACGAGACCATGATCGCCTTCTTTGAGAAGTGCCAGACCTCCTTGATGTACTTCTTGACTGCAGGGTCTATCTGTGCAGGGTGGTGCACAGTGTACCAGGGCATGATGGATTGGAGCTCCTGAAACTTGTGTTGGTTGGCCTCGTGGTGAGGGTTGTCAACAATAGGAATCCAGACCAGTTCATACTGGATCTCAGGCCTTGAACGCGACTCCTTGTGCATCAGATCAATGATCATGATCTCTTCTTGGGGAAGGTCGAGATCTGATATGAGCAGCAGCACGATCTTCTTTCTCAAGACTTCGATGCTATGCTGTTAACGAGTTCCAAGAGAAGTCAACTTGTTGTAGATAGAATGAAATGGTAATGACAACAGAAAGATGATGGGATTTGAGGACAAACCCTTGTCTTTGTGGTGCCCTCGACGAGCGCTTGCAGATCATCCTTGGGGCACAGCAATGCTTTGAGAATCTTCATGTTGTCAATGTGGATCGTTTCAAAGAGGCGCACAAGTATGTGATAGGATTCTACATGTCTCTTCTCATCTGCATCTCATTGTGAATTTGTTTAGAATGTTGAAGCAGCACATGATTATGGTGAAGATGTTTGGCCATTGAAAGACTCACCTATATGTTGATTGCAGAGCATGAGCTGTTTAATGAGGAGGTCATATATGCTTTCAACCTTATGAGCCAAGCTTGAAAGCTCCCATGCTTCTGTAGTTGATGCAACGTATCTGAAACAATAAAATACATCGGTCAATATGTTTATATGTCAGATGGAACTTGAAGAATTTACTAATTCGGGTGTTGGCTTACTCGTGTCTCAAGCCTATGAGATTTGAAATCTGTGATGTGCAAGCAACAATGCTCCGGATGGTCCAGTAGGCAGCGGTAGGCATATGAGCCATGGCTACTGAAAGAGGCGATGATGGCTCGTGTGAAATGTACTGAGATGGGAGGTCCTTGAACTGAACAATGCATTTGGTCACATTCAGAGTAGCTTTGATGAGTTTGTTGAGTGCATCAAATTGGGGTTTGAGTGAGTGAGAATGCTCCAGGAGCTCAGGGAGTTGCTTGAGAAGAGCTATGGATTTGGCAAGTGGATTCATGGTGCAGAGCTGAGTAACGAGCCAGAACTTGCCATAAATCACAGAAAAGGCTGCCAAGGCGATCACAACTTTCGCATCCCATGAATAGCTTGAAAGGGTGTTGAATAGCACCATGGTTGTTGTGTGCGCGTCAGCTCCACCTGAGCACTTGCATGACATCTGCTAACAAGTACAGAAGTTAATTTCTTTTAGCCGAAGATAAAAAAAAAGTGTTTTGACTCTGCTGTGCCAATTACCTCACAAGCTATCTTGTTGATTATGTATGACAATGCTTCGAGCATGACATCAAAACCAGCTGAACTGGTATGGTACTCCAGTGCATCCATTTCTCCATGTTGCGCTCCCTAAATGAAGAAACAATTGTTGGTCAAATCAAATCAAAACAATTAATGTGAAATGGCCATGAGAAGATACATACATGTAGAGGAGCATTGGTGTTAGGAGTGGCATGGTGGAGAATGTCCTCAATGATTTGGAGGATGGGCTTGACATCAACCTCACGGCCATCAGGAGAATGGGTGGATTGAATCTGCTTCATCATGGCAGTGTCATCAGATGCAGAGAACATCCGGCGATCACTCCTGATGAGCTCATGCATCTTAGGAGGAGCATGGTTCATGGGAGCACCTACATTCTGAATCTGAGGGTATGGGGTAGACCCTACAGCTTGAGGGTAAGTGTTAGCGCCTACCAGCTGAGGATAGGACGAAGCAGCATTGGCCTGAGGGTATGTGGCAGTGCCTGGTGTATGAGGGAATGTGTTGCCTGCCATTTTCTTTTTTGGGATTTTTCAAAAGGCAATAGCAGTGTAAGTAAGTGCAGTGAGTTTGCTGTGTGAGTCTTTGGTCACCTGATACGAGGTTTATATAACGATGAATCCATGATTACAGAGAATAAAGGATGAGTGAACATGTTCTTTGCTTGCAATGGGGTTTTAAACAAAGCTAAAGCTATGGATATATAAATAACACCTCTACATAGCTATAGATATGGTGGGACCCTGAGCTTGCAGCATAAAGGGTCTGTCTATACTTAAGGAGAAAACTTACAGGCCTTCAGAGTACTAAAGTTACAGAAAGGCTTTATTAACCATAACCATGAAGCTGAAAGAGACCTTAAAATGATAGCTAACCTTAATCTAAGAGTTAATAATATTGACATGTGATGCTTGCTCAAGGATATAAATTGCAGAAAGGATCTTCATAGGGTATCGTGGCATTTCTTTTTTTGCTGATAGAAAAGGGAAAAGAAGAAGACAGTAAAGAAAAGAAGCAGATCACAAATGGAAAAAGCATGGTGGTAGGATGCTGAATGAACTGGCCAGTACCATAACATATTGTTTCTAAGGTACTGCCATCAAAAATTTTGTTCAAAAGTAACAAGATTTGAAGTTTGAACTCCAAGTTTTCTGATTCATGATTATGAAAACAACTTATCATGATCTAGAGGATAAAATAGACGAAGAACCTGATGAGTGTTACAAGAATATTTGCCTTGCAAGCCTTGAGCTTGGGTTTTCGTCGAACAAGGCACGACCACCAACTTGTTTTTGGATTGATTGGATTTCTTTCTGCAGAAACCCAGATGACCTATTCACTGTAAGGAATGAATTACTTAAGCTTCTGTCAACAAAATTATGTACAAATGCTGAGAGCGGACCTTGATTTCTGAGTGATATCAAAGATTGTATTTTTAACATTGTAAAATGAGTGGAAGTGAAGAACATTAACCAAGTGTCTTTGTACATAGAACATTATGTTGGCAGTTTGTGTTCCAGATTTCAGATTCATGTTCTGTGAATTGTTTACTCATATTAGACTTGCTTTGCTGGTGAAGTGTGCACATACAATTCATTAGTGAAAATAATGTATTATTTTATGTTTAATTAACTTGGAGGAATTAGCTGTAAGACAATGTTCAGGAATGGATATGACACAATTTGGTTATATGAAATGGTACTTCCCTAGAAACATTGCCTTAAAGAACCAGAAAAACAGAAAGTGACAAAGCATACACATACACCAACTTGTGCATGGAACTTATATAAGAATAGGGTGTGATTAAACAAACATTCAGGAAAGATTGCACTTCCCATCGAAAATCTTTGATACAAACAGTAGACCAAAATCAAACTCTAATAATCTCACAAGAGAAAGGGAGAATAAACGAGAACGCCATATCCGGATAGTGTATCTATCTTATAGATCAAAAGCGCCTTCATTTCTTACTTGCTCTTTCTATTGCTTTCGAACTTAATCTTTGCACGGCAACAGTTAATTTTAAAGGCCTTCCATCAACTTTCTGCAAAAACCGAAACAAAAATGCAAATGCTAATCAACAGACAAGAAATTGATGAGCAACAAAGAATTAGGAAGAAGACAAGATCAATTCACTTATAGTTCGGTAAATCCATAGTAGCATGCCAAGTAGGTGAATATGTTTAGAAGTTCCAGCTTGAAAATAAAGCACAACTACACTACCTTTCCATTAAGAGCAGCAATAGCAGCATTCATTTCGGCTTCACTTGACATTGCAACAAATCCAAAACCACGCGAGCGACCAGTCACCCTGTCGCAAATCACACGCGTATCCACCACCTTACCGTGCTCACTAAACAACTTCTCAAGGAGCGAGCTATCCACCTCCCATGTGAGGTTACCGGCATAAATTTTAAATGCGGGTTCAAATGTGCGAGGGAGCTCCTCGTATTCTCCTTTTCTAGAAGCCTTGGTAACCCTTAAAGCCCTCCCGTCCACTTCCTGTTCAAAGATAAAATTCCCTCTAACACAACTTAATAATATGCCATTATGAACTAAAATCTCAATGACTTACAGAACATCAACAAAATTCAGGGAATAGTCTCACATAGAATACTGAAATTCTCAACATAATTTCGAGATAACTTCTACATAGATTACACAAATTCTAGCATAAAAAAAGTTCGTCAAAATCTCAATATTAAAGATCTAATTCCAATCACATAGCACAACCCGAAAACTATGCCATTTCTGGCACATATCCTATCTTTGGATTAAAATCACAAACCTCAGAAACCAATCATCAATGACGTTACCATTGTCAGGGCTATGCACTTACATAAGTAAAGACATTCATGTTATACCACATCAACTCATTCCATACCAAGTCTAAAAGTATCAAACCGAACATGATTCAGTGAAAAAATAAGCAAATTTGAGAGCTCAGGCAAAAAAAAGAAGAAACTTACATAGCCATTCATCTTCTCTACAGCCTTCTCAGCCTCTTCAACTGTACTAAACATCACAAACCCAAATCCACGACTCCTATTATTTTTCATGTGGAATTTAACCTGCAACAAAACACAAACACAAACACAAACACCCATTTCGAAATTAAAAAGAAACCCACATTTCCCCAGAAGCAGAAACACACAAAAACGACCCCAAAACACAATCTTTACCACTGCAGATTCCACCACTCCGCACTCCTCGAACAGCTTCGTCAATCGCTCATTGTCGACATCGAAGGACAAATTCCCAACAAAGATGGTGGAGTGCACGGAAGTGTCTTCCTGCTCCAGAGTGGCGGTGCTCGCTTCCTGGGTCGCGAGGAAGGTGACTATGGAGGAGAAATGGGTCCTCTTCCTGAGCGAGAGGGACGGCGAAAATGAGGTGGGGAAGGCGCAGGACAGGTTGAGCTCGGCGGGTCTGGCGGAGATGGAGAAATTTCGATGGGAGGACTTGGCGGCGAAGACGGAGGGAAGGGAAAGGAGGCACGAGTCCGCCATTGTTGAGGTCTTGAAGACGGAGCTGCTGGTTTTGAGAGAGATGAGCGAAGAGGAAGAGGAAATTGGATAAGGGTATGGAACAGAGGAAGAGGTTCGGGAAAGTGAAGAAGATTGGTGTGGATAATATTGGGCTTTTAGATACTCATAAAGGCCCATTTAGTTTTTTTTTCTTGACACATCCAGTTTACTCATTACAGAACAGAATTATTTAAGTGGTATGTGATTAGGGGTGCTAAAAGAAACCGAACCGATCAAACCAATTCAAAAAGTAGTCGAACAAAAAAGACCTGAATTAGCTCGGTTCATAACTGATACGAATTAAAACTCTATCGGTTCAGTTTTGATTTTTTTTTATGGTTATAATGGTTTCTCTCACTTCACTCTGAGAGACATCCAATTTACTACTCATCGCAGAACAAAACAAATTAATTTAAGTGGCATGTAATTAGGGGTGTCTAAAAATAACCGAACTGGTAAAATTGATTGAAAAAATAACCGAACAAAATAAAATTGAGTTGGTTCAAAAGTCGATTCGAACTGAAACTTTATCGGTAATTGAGTTGGTTCGGTTCAAAATCGATTTAAACTAAAATTTTATCGGTTCTGTTTCGATTTATAAAATAAAACCGATAAATAAATTAGTTGAATCGAAAATTGATCAACTTGGTTACGTGACTCATTTTAAGTCATCAATCATTATTAATTGAGCCTAATAATATTTGGGCAACAAGAAAATAAGTCAAATTCAGTCTGAAAACTGATAAGTTAAATGGTCTAAAATGTGAGAATTTCATGAATTTAGGTTCATAACAAATTGAACTGAACAAAAAACTGAAATGTTTAAAATCGAACCGAATTCCATCGATTTAGTTACAATTTTTATTTTCTTACAAATGAATTAATCGGTTCGGTCAAAACCGAACTGACTGAAAATCGAACCATGAACAACCGTATAATCATTTACAAGATTTTCATTCCGCTACAAACCAGGTGCTCAGGTGCCGACCTGCAAACTCATCATGGTCACACGATGAATCCATTACAGTGATGAGCGGTTTACTGGCAGCGCATCGCAATATTGGAGGGCAGTGAATTTATTTTGGTCTTTTGACATTAACGCGTGGGTAGTCTCCTGTTCACACGATTATTTGTTGGAATTGTGCAGTGAGCTGATTAAAGAAATATTGTTTTCTTTTTGATTTCACGACTCTGTGTTGATCACGAGCTCTCAAGTCCTAAGATTTTAAAAATACGAAATTTTTGAGACGAATCGAAGACGTCGAATGCATAAACTACTTGGAATGACATTGAAAACTAGATCATTAGTCCTCAAACAGAAGTCTTGGCACTCGACAGACCTTAAACTTCCGCGAAGTAGAAGAATTCATGTAATGTAGAAATTGTCATTCGACTAATGTTGTGAAGTTAGTGATATTGTGTTATTTTTAGTGCATGTATGTGTTGTTTATGCACTAACGGTGTTTACTAAAATGAAAAACGTCATGCCACTAAAATAAAAGTTATGTATTCTAAAGTGAGAATGACTGATATTTATATGTACTGAAATGCAATTTTCCCAAATATTATTTTCAGTTCACGGAGAAAGTGTGTTTATTTTATATGAAAGATGTTTCATTAAACAATTGTTTCTTTCAATATTGTGTTATTTTCGTGAAACGAGTTTCTATTTTGTATTATTTATTTATAAAGTCGATAAGATTTGAGATTTGTATGAGATATTTGTTCTAATATTAGGATCACATATTTTTACGAAACTGAAATTCACTTATATATTATTTATTTGTAAAGTTAGTAAGATTTGATATTTATATGAGTTTTTGGCTTGAATATTATGATTGTGTGTTATTGCCTTGAAACGTGTTTCATTTTTATATTATTTATTTGTAGTTTTTGTTAGAGCATCTCTAATGTTGTTCCATACACTCAAAATAATGTAGAAATTGATTTGCATTGGAATTAGAGTAGAGGACCATTTTTTATGCGCAACTTTAATCATTGGAGTCCATTTTTTTCATTTTCACTCCGTTCAATAAACTTTTAGCTATTGTAAAAAATCCCATTGGAGATGCTCTTAAATTCAGTATCTGCGTGTGTTTTTGTTTCAATATATGATGGTGTGTTATTTTCTTGAAATGCTTTTCATTTTTATGATACTTGTTTGCAGAATCAATAAGTTTGATAGTTTGTATGGATTTTTTTTATTGTACAACCTCAGTTTTCCTGTAACATGATTAAATCAAACAAGATTCATTTGTTATAACATGGATTGTTTGTAATTAATTGTACAACCTCTGTTTATGCTTAAATTAGGTCATTTTTTGTCGTACTGCTCAATTTTTTCATGTAGAAAAAGGTTGTGTTCAGCTAAATTCCCGCTCTCGTCGTTTATATCTGGCTTGCATTCTGTTAAACTTCACTTTCCCCTTCTCTAAAAGAGGATCGTGCACAACGTAATCATTTATATCCTCGCTGCGAGCCATTCGATCCTTTGCAGGCTCCGGCACAAACTTTAACCCTGCAGTTCCCCAGTCAGATAAATCCTCCTCGCTAGCGCCAACTTTGGACTCACTCTTTGAGGATATTGTGGACTTAAACTTCTCAAGTCTTGCAAGAACATCGTCTTCTCGCCCCTGAAGCCTGCGTTTCTTGTGCTTTGGCATTTGCCTTCCACGCTCGACTTCACCTAACAACTGGAAGTCTGCATCTGCATTTGCGACACGTTCAGATCGAGCTTCCGATCCTGTTCCCTTCTTCTTTCACCACAGTTTTTCCACTCTTGGTTCAGTATTGTGACACTTTTGCTTAGATGGGTGATCTCCCAGCTCTTCCCTTCTTCTCTGTATTTGCTTTCGCATCCGATTATCGAAATCAACATCATAATTATCATCATTATGTTATGATCATGAGAATCAGAACTTTTGGCTTCTGAATCTTTTCTTAACCTCCTTCACCTCTTCTTTCTTAGAGCATGGAGCTTCTCTTGTGGATTCTCTTATCTTTTTAGCTTCAGATGAATCCTTCTTCGGAGCTTTATCCTTGAGAAGTCGAGGATCGTCCAATACATCATGACTGCTCTTGATCTTCTGCTTCACACCCGCCAGTTCCTTTTCGTCTTCTTCAGCTTCTTCCCCGAATGAGAGCAAGTTGAGCTTCTTCGCAGCTTTCTTTTTCGACTCTTTCTTATCATTGTTACTGTCAGGTACATGTTCGGTTAAAAACCTTGCAACAAAGACTCTTGAATTTCTAAATCTTGATTATGAATTACACTAATAGGATACTTTATATAAGGAAGAATATGAAAGCAACTAGATTAGATTAGGAAATATAATACTAATAGCAAACTTATATTATTTAACTATTCTAAAACATAATACTAATAGGAAACATGATATATGATATTGTTGCTTATGTTGGAAATTTGGAATTGCTTGGCTGGTGAATTCTGTACACATGCACTTCATACAGCAATTAATGTATAACTAAACATTAAATTGTGCATGGAATTTATAAGAACGGGTAAATAACGTAGAGAATAATATTATTGATGATAATGCGGTGTCAAATACAATAGTGAATAGCCCTTTGTATAGGTCATGGATCAAACCAAATAGGACATTAATAATAGAGAACCCTAGATATTAGTTAATAAGTTTAATCTAGAATAGGAACGCAACAAATATTCTAACAGGTATCAATAAACACATTCAAGAAAGATTGCAATTCCCATTGAAAATCTTCAATACAAACAGCAGACCAAAATCGAACTCAATCTTATACAAGAAAGGGAGAGAATAAACGAGAACACCATAACTGGGTAGTGTATCTATATATATGCTGCAGCATTTACTTTGATGGCCCTTCTGTTCATAATCTGCAAAAACCGAAACAAAAATGCAAATACATAATTAATAGACAAGAAATTGATGAGACCGATTCACTTCTGATTCTGTAAATCTATATTCCATAGTAGCATGCCAAGTTAGGTAAATATGTTGTCGAAATTTAAAAGTTCCAGCTTGAAAACAAAGCACAACTACACTACCTTTCCATCAAGAGCAGCAATAGCAGCATTCATTCCGGTCTCGTCCACCATTGTAACAAATCCAAAACCACGTGAGAGACCGTTCTCCTTGTCGCGAATCACACGTGCATCCTCCACCTCACCATACTCACTAAACATCTGCTCAAGGCTAGAGTTATCCATATCCCATGGGATTTTGCCGACAAAGACTCTAAATGGAGAATTAAATGTGCGAGGAGGGCGTTCTACTTCTTCTCCTCTTCCACCTGCCTTGTTAACGGTTAAAATCCTCCCGTCTAGTTCCTGTTCAAAGGTAAAGTTCCCCAGCACAGATTAATAATAATGTGTTTTATGAACTCATATCTCAATGACTACAGAACAGCAACATAATTCCGAAAATAGACCTACATTGATTACTGAAGTTCTGAGCATAATTCTGAGATAATTCCGACATAATTACACAAACTCCAGTATAAGAAAAGTTAGCCTCAGCAAATGCTATATGTTATAATCTTAATACTAAGGATCCAACTTCAATCACATAACACATCTCCAAAAATGTACCATTTCTGTTACACAATCTGTTATGTCTTTAAGGTTTTTAACTGCTTTTTAAATAATTAGTTACTACTGTAGTTAGTCCTTGGTAGGAAACGGTGTCGTATGAACTACTGAAACGGGTAGTTTTGGGCAGTCAGGTGTGGGCTACGTGTCAAGAGGAGAGCAATGGAGTGTGGCTGTCTCTGATTGGTACGTCAATTGACATTTGGAACAGTGCTGTCGTCTTCCTCGAGCTTCTTTGGGTCCCGGAATTGGCACAGGTGCACAAGGACTAGCATTTGAGGCTCATGGGCTATAAAAGGGTAGCGATTGTTGTTCTAGGGTTTTTATGTTGTTGTCTTGTTAATCTTAGAACCCTAGCATAGTTTCTGTAAAATACCCAAATTGATTAACGAATTGATTTGGGTCAGCTTCCATCAATCCAAGTTTCAGTTTTTACCGAATCAATTGTGGTGAGTTTCAGGTTAGTGAAATTTATTTTTCATTAGCTTGACACAATCTTCAGGAAAAGGAGTAATCTCACTCTAGTACACCCTTAGACAAAAATGAGACATGATTTTACCCGACCTCTCAACAAACATTTGAAATTAGTTGCACTAAAATGAGAATGTGGTATGGTTAGGTGTACTATAAAACACGAAAATCAAATCAAAGAACCAATCATCACGACATTGCCCTCATGGGTAAATACTACCAATTTCCATGAAAACAACGCTATGCTATGCACTTACATAGTAAAGACATTCATGTTAATACAACACCCAACTCATTCATTGCACACTAAGTCTAAGAGTATCAAACTGAACATGATTCAATGAAAAAGAAGAAGCAAATCTTAGAATTCAGCTAAAAAAGGGAAGAAACTCACATAGCCATTCATTTTCTCCACAGCCTTCTTAGCCTCTTTAGCTGTTCTAAACCTCACAAACCCAAATCCACGACTACTATCAGTCTCCCTGTTTCTGATAACCTGCAACAAAACACAAACACCCATTTCGAAATTAAAGAGAAACCCACATTTCCCAGAAGCAGAAACAAACATAAAACGAACTATAAACACAAAGACCCATTTCGAAATTAAAGAGAAACCCACATTTCCCAGAAGCAGAAACACACATAAATTACCTAAGAACACAAAATTTACCTCTGCATAATCCACCACACCGAACTCCTCGAACAGCGCCGTCAATCGAGCACTGTTGACATCGTAGTCCAAATTCCCAACATAGAGCCTGGCTTCTGGGTCCTGCTCCAGAACGACGGGGCTCGCTTTCTTGACCCTGTAGAAGGTGACTGTGGAGGAGAAATGGGTCTTCTTCCTGAGCGAGAGTGACGGTGAAGATGAGGTGGGGAAGGCGCAGGAGAGGTTGAGCTCGACGGGTCTGGCGGAGATGGAGAAATTCAGATGCGAGGACTTTGCGGCGAAGACGGAGGGAAGGGAGAGGAGGCACGAGTCCGCCATTGTTGAGGTCTTGAAGACGGAGGAGAGGAAATGGGATAAGGATATGGAACAGAGGGACAGGTTCTGGAGATTGAAGACGATTGATTGATGTGTAAATTTGGGTGGATAATATTGGGCTTTCTTTGGATCTCTCATGGGCTTTCGGATATTTGTAAAGGCCCATTTAATTTTTCTGGTAATTATGGTTTATCTTCATTCCAAGCTGATGCACTATGCTTCAAATACAAACTGGAGAACCATTTTCACACATTGGATTACAACGATTCATGGATAATATTAATTCAAAATTTCATTTCAAGAAAATAAATATTTAATATAGAAAGGGTAAAATGGTAAAAAAAACACATATTGTATGCCTTGGTGTGAATCGCAGCACGAGACTCGAATTTGGCGACGACACAATTCGGTGATAGACTAACGATTGAATCCACGAAGCTCCGGCGTGTATCAATGACGACAAGTCTCCTTCCGTGACTACCATCACATCAATACAATCTTACATCAAATGATTGGACGAGCCATGACTGATTGATTGATCAATTAAGTGATCGAGCGATCCACTAATAGTATTATCAAAAAATTTAAAATCTCCTTCCTAACATGTTTCGCAGTATTTTTTTAAAATATTTTCTGAAACAAGTTTCATTTTTTTCTGCAATATTCTATCAAAATTTGTGGTTTGAAAATAATTTCAAGTTTTAGCAGTATTCTTTCAAAATTCAATTTTCTAAAAACATGTTTCGGCATTTTGACAATATTATACAATTATTTGTGCTTTGAAACAAGTTTCAAGTTTTTAGCAGTATTCTACACAATTTAACAAAGTTTCATAAATTGAAACTACTTAAAAAACATGCAAACAATTTCATGAAAAATGAGATGAGCTAATCATAACTCAATTTACAAACAGTTCACGTAAGTTTGAATCTCAATCATTTAAATGTTTAATAAAAAACTTCATGTTAATTTATTTTAAGGGAGTTTTTCCCAGAACCTATCTCGTGAAGGGTATTCATGGTTTACAGTAAAGATTTTACACTCTTTGAATCCTCAAATATTATAGACTCAGTATACAAAACCAATCTCTTTGATAGTGCAAGAACCTTGGAGCTCAACTGTCAACAGTCCATCTCCGGCAGAGTATGTGAATTCCACATCCTTGGTACCCACCAGACAACTCTTTGGCTTCACGCTCGAAAAGACTCCAAATCTGCCACATCCACGCGCTTTGATTTTCACTGTTCGCTCCCGGGGATTGTCAATGCAGCTTACAGCTTCCACTGCGCCGCCAGAATTGTACATGTCAAGCAAACCTATTGCAGCAAATTGAAGGTTTTCTCCAAAAGCCTGTTGATGATAAACAGCCAGCATTGTTACAACATACTTACTGGAAACAAGAACTTTCTAAAAAGTGAAAGCTATATAGTTCACTGACCCTGATGGGAGATATGGTAAATATTTCAAATTGTAGAGTTCGGAGTGAAACTTCGAGATCTCCTTCCTTTGGCAGTCGAGTGAGTGACCCTGCAGTAGGAAAAAAACTTATCAGTTTGCGAAGCTGGTTTTGGTTGTGCACGCAAGGGAATGGAAACAAGAGTTAAATGCTAACCTGAATTGAAGGCGAATACTGCAAAGTCACCGCTCCAGTTTTCAGCTGTGATTTCGTCAAGAAACTCAACATCTAGGGGACTAACATGGCCCGTAATGGGTGGAAGCGTCGGTGCAGTGGAGGGCAATTCTTGGCCCCCATCTTTCAAAGGCCAACTTCCTGCTCCTTGGCAATTGAAGACACCAACGACGCCACCGAGCGTGTTCAGGTTCCATATCTTCATCAGACTACACGAAGAAAATGCAAATTTGAGCATACAAACAAGGGAGGGAGGTGTGGTCAAAGAGTGCATTTCTTCATGTTATGATTTACCTTTTTCCATCCATGACGGGATCTACAAATAAACAATCTCGAGTAGGCCGGCCAGCATGTCTCGCTCTTAGGATAGAGCCGTCAGGAAGCACAATCTTTTTCAGGACTCCAAAATCATGATTATCGGGTTTGTCACTGCAATCATATCAAAAATAAAAATACTATGCTCAGTTGTTGCACTGAAATGAAAAATTGGTACAGGTTGAACTGTCTTCTACTAATTCTGGGATAAATAACTTTTAGCAAGTGCAATGCAACTCTCACCTTACGTAGACGGCACACCCACCTATAGCTCTTGCTGCACCATGAAACTCAGCAGTACCATGTTTGCTCTGAAATATAGAACATAATATATTGTTCAGATGAAAAGCACAAGTTCTGTAGTTGGATGTTTATCCATGTCATTGTCGTGTTAGATATTTGTCGACATAAAAATCAAATATTTTGTATCATACGATTTTATATATCAAACGGAATGGTTCATCATCGGATAAAAAACAAGACTCATACAGATGCAAAACATAATATTCTAACCTGAAACATATCCCAGTCGGGCACCACGATCTCTCCTAGAAGAAAACTGTTGAAAGTCACGGTGGCAATATGTAGGGTCTGAAATGTGGGTTCTCTCGGCATAAAGTCCTCTGATGCTCTTGCAACAGCACTTATCTTTGAACTGATAGTGAAATATTTCTCTCAGTTATATTCTGCTTCCTAACTTTGATATGTACATATCCATTCAATTAAATTACCTGTAAATGCAGTCTGTGTTGTGAGACATGCAGCAAATCAAGTTATTGTCTTTGAAGTTTTTTGCAACAGATTGCTCAAGTGCGTGTTGATACTGTCTAGTCAATGTGACCCGTCCACCATAACCAGACCCTAAAGTTTCCATCAAATTTTGAACATCTACCTTCACTCCATCCACTCCACTGCTTGCAAGATAGCCATGAAGATCATTATAGAAATCATAAATTTTCTGAGGGTCTATAACCCCAACGCCATATTTTTCCAAGGTGTCCATAGCAATATCTCTGAGGTTCCCAATGTTACCAGGCGACTGGATGGGATATACAAGCTTGGGGTTGTATTTTTGCATCTTCTCGGATGATGGAAGGACCCCTCCCCAATAACCAGCTAAAGCGTGCCACATGTAGACATACCTGTAATAATATATAGTTTTGTTGTTATAAAACCGCAAAACCACCTGGGTCTCACAAAATTAAGGGAATTGGAATTTCACATTTGTATCCTTACTTTAATCCATAGTTCTCTTTGATACTGTCAATAAATTCATGGAAATTGATGCATGATCCTTCCGGACCTGAACTTTTGAACTTGTCGTTTTCTTTGATGTCTACCAATCTGGTTGAAAATCTATACAAAAAAACAAATGAGCTTACTGAATGACAGTCTGATGTAAATTGATAAAATATTGGAATTTAAGTTTAATTTAACTGAGAGAAAACACTCACGGTGTATCATTGAGATTTACAGTGTCTTGCCAACCATCATCGATGATGATATATTTTGGCGAGCAGCCTCCATCCAAGAAACTAAAGAAACAATGCATTCATAAAATAATGAGATTAAACATTGGATTCCCATTTACTCTAAGTAGCCAAAACTATAAAAGTATATTTTTCATATGAAATTATGGATTCACCTTTGAAGGCCCTCTCGGATACCTTGTGGATTGACAGCGGTATAGAAGGCATCCCAAGTGCACCATCCAAACCAGTCTAAGTGTGGCGGGATCTAGCAATTGAATCACATACGGTCATTTCATTTGAGATGAAACGATAATCAATCTTTAGTGCTCAAAATCAACATTAGGACTAATAGAGTACCTTCTTGTTTTCAATGTGACTGAATGTGCCCTTATGCTTCTCCAGTATTCTACACCATAACAAAATTTAAATCATAAGATTCCACTTTCCAATTCAAATTAACGTAACTGCACTCGAGTCAGAGAGGATTATAACCAAAGAGTACAAAACATACTTGACGGAATTCTTAATGAGCTCAAATGGGTTGTCTCCTGAATTTACATATACTGATTCCAACACATTCGAGGTTTGAACACTAGCATCGCCTGAAATAGTAAGCAACAAAAAAATCACACACAATGAGCATACAAGTGTAACAAATGAAACACGTGTAGATGGGCTGATCAAGAACTGTCAACCAACCACTTTCGGCACAGAACTGGAGCTCATTTGCTGAAGTCCCTTGCAAACTTGCCCGGAACTGTCCATCCAAGACAGGTAAGAAGAGGACGTAGGAGGTGTTGTCAGGAGCCTGCCTAGAAAACGTCTCATCGTCCAGGGCAGACTCTTCTCGCACTTCTAGGAGAAGCAACTGGGTTTCCAATGGAATTTCACTACCTGATTCTCCTACACGCGGTATCATCCACCAAATTTTGGCTCTAAACAGACACATGAACCTGCATCTCCTGTAATGCCCACAGACAGTTCCAACACAATCTATAAGAGACATAATACAAACAATCCCATAACATTTCCTGATATATCAAGGAAAATTTGGCTGACACAATGAAATATTGCTCTATTGATCCATGCCTAGGCAGATTAGGTCAGTGATTAATCAATATGATGACTTTCTCAAACACACAACTCAAAATCTGTAAACCCAAATTAGAAGCATTTCTAATTAGCTTAATCAACCATATCTGTCCACAAACCATAAGCAACATGTCATGATTCAAACTTGTTTCCAAAGATTGTTCAAGGAAGACAAGTGTTTTCCAGTCAGTATTGGTGGCGACCGGTGCTTGTTTGTCACAATGCTATTGGTTAATGGAAGAAGAGAGACACTTCTTCATCCCATTCCAACTTATGAGGCAATGTTTACATGGTTTTAGGGTTTATCTTGATTCTTTTTTTGATTCAGAGGCTTTAATCGATGTGGGTTTCATTTAATTTTTGGGATTATTGACTCAAACGTTATGGTCACAAAACGAACAACATAAACAACACAGGCTTCCCCAAAATTTTGGGGGTTTCTGGTATTTGACACAAAAAAGCACAGAACTTGAAATTGAGAGAACTCACTCGAGGACTCCGAGGTTGAAGACAAGGCGAGAGCTCGGGGAAGCCGAGGTGGCGCCGAGAAAAGCGGAACCAGAAGTGGCCGGAGAAACGACGACGTTTGGAGGGACACCGGAGAGCAGAGCCTTGCCGGCCACCATGAGGCAGCCATTTTCAATGGTGGGTGAAGCTTTGATTGTCATTTTAGATCCAAACCTGCTTCTAATTCTAATCCTAATTCTGGAACTTGGGTTTTTACAGGGACCCAGAATCGAGGAGAATCTGGAAAAGGGTTGGTGGAGAAGAACAGAAAGCGTCGATAACGAAGAATTGAATACAAGTAGCATGATCTGCTCAGTCCCTTGTCTTCATTTATTTATAGAATCAATCCCAAATTTGAAGGAGCTTGTGGTGAGTCGAGTCAAATAGCCATGTCTACAACACGTCAGCTAACAACATGTCAACAACATCGACCTCCATATCTTATCTGCTCTACTTTCTCCATGTGGGAAATTTAAGGAAAAGTGAAAACAAAACCATGACATGACATGGGTCCCCATTGATTTAATTAATTAAGGTAACACCTCTCTTTAAGGTGAAATATTTCTGGGTATGCAAAATGTTTCATTTTCTGGTTTAGAGCAATAAAATTTTGAATAAAATATTTTTAATTTCACTGAAAATAATTGTGTATTTTTGTTTTTTTTAATAAGACTGGATTTTTTTGGTGAATATGAAATATTCTTAAAATTATTTCTGCAACTTTTGTTGGTTGTTATCCAGTTTTAGCAAAAGATGGTAAATTCACATTCATGACTTTTAAGAAGTCTTTATTAAATTAGCGGAAGAGGAGGCGATCGAAGAAAACGTTAAAATTTTAAAATATTTACACGATTAAATTACTATGCAAATTATTTTATCAAAGAGTTTGGCACCTACGGCTACATTCTTAGACTTACTTTAAATAAAAATTCGTAGACTTACTCTACAAATAAAAGTGTCTGCCAGTTGTGTGACGCACATAGTCTGCTATAAAATAGTTTTTTCTTTTATTAGAAAATATAAAAAGCGAATCAAGGGGGAGAGAGAGAGAGCAACGGAGATGGAGGAGCTGATAGCACAATATGTATATGATATGTGCACGCAAATCTGGACTCTTGTAATTAAAATATCTGGAATTTTCAAAGCGATGAGAGCGAGGGTCCAAATTGACGTGGCAATGACTTGGATTCTGTTGACTCCACTCTCATTCATTATTACTATGTGCACAATGAATGAGAATGCCGTAAAAATATTAAACTCGTGTGTTTCACGTGTTTGTGTCGGGTGAAAATTTAAGATAACAAAAATATTTAAACTCGAATTATACTTAAAGCATCCGTTTCAATTGAAAATGGCAAAACTTTTAAGAAATTTGGATTTGGGTTTGCGAGCGAGTGCGAGTCGACCTAACAAGTTTAGTCACATGCTGAGTAGAACAACAACAAGATTCGATGTGACAATAACCCTACATGAACCCCGAAAACCGAGAAGGTAATAAAAACTTGGCTAACATCGCATTCAAGCACGATTCAAAAGAAATATAGTTAGAATAAAACGTTGAACTAATAAAATCACACATCGAAGACAAGTCGACTTTTCTTAAAAAAATTTATATTTTATATTATAATACAATAAATATAAAATTTTATATATTATATTATTGGGTTGGGTTTCGAAAAAACCCGTATCCGATAGGTTTTAAGTAGGTCGGGCACCCGTTCACTATATATGAATAAATTTTTAGCGGGTCGGGAATTCAATTAAAGTGATCAGGTGCGAATTTGGCCAAACCCGACTCGCTTGATATACCGCTGTCCTACACCTTCTCTGCGCTTCAATTTTCCTAAGGTACCATTTCTAGGCATGACGAGAGAAATTGAATCTAAATTGTTGGGAATGGGTGGGCCAACTAGAGTGTCCAGTAAATCTTGGGCCATGGTTTGGGCCTTCAGGGAATAAATTTAGAAAACATGGGGCGAGACAAGCCCTCGCTGGTTAGGTTGGGCTGGTAAAATAAAAAGAAGCAATATGAAAGCTTACAAATCTTAGGCATCACAAAGTATACAAAATTTCCAGATTCCGATGATTAAGTTTCTAGTTGGGAACTCTGTGTTTGTTTGATTTGGGCAAAACGACAGACAGAAGAAGAAGAAACGACACAGTTTCTTGTTTGTTCCTTGAAAGAAAGAAAGTTACGGTAAACAACTAATGTGACGTTAGGCATATTTCCAATATTCTTCTTTAACCTTTTATCACATAAAAACAAAAAAAAATCTTTTAGTTGAGTTTTGCTATAAGTTGAAAGTTTTCAACATTGACCTAATCCTAATTCCTGGCGTATTAATATTTTAAACGACTTATAGTATACACAAAAGAAAATGACAGTTTATCACTTATATTCAAGGTTTTAAAAAACGTTAGGCGCTAGTCGGGCGGACAGCACCCCGAGAGGATTAATCGGAGATTAATCGGGATTAAACGGGATTAATCGGATTTGTATTTTTTGTATTTTTAATATAAAATGAATTGTATTTTATCAAAATAAATGTTTTATAAATAAAAATCATCAACCATAATATTTTTGGGACAATCTAAAATAGTGATAAGTGATCACAACAACTTCAAGGATAAACATGAAGTGAAGTCTAAAGTACGGAAGCTCTGACTTTGATTGATTTGCAAAAGAGGTGTGGTGGGCGACAAACAATTGTCGGAGGCGAAGAGGTTTAGGGCGTAAGAGTCTAAGGCGAGATAATGGAACGAAGCAACTCTGTCAGATTTCTTATTCTTAATGTTTTAAGTTTTAAATTTTAATTGACTTTTTTAAGAAAATAAAGTTATGGTCCGCCTGAACGGCCGCTTGAACGGCCTAGGCGGCCGTCTAGACCGCCTGATGAACCAAAACGTTTGTCACCTTTTAATTAGCTTAAAACGGGGAGGTGAGGTGAAAAACAACGCCTGGGCGCCGCCTGGGCGGCCTAAGCGACCTTTTTTTAGAACACTGCTTATATTTAACCATTCTCATTTTATTATCTAATTTTTTCTTGTTCCTTCTCCTTCTGTTAGATCCACTTTGGCGAGACGAGACTTTCTCTCTGCGGCTATACTCTCTCTCTCTAACGAGACTTCTTATTTATGATTGTTGTTTGGTTTGTTTCCTAAAACAAAAACCCAAACAAAAAAAACAAACCAAAATCCCAAAAATAAATTTTAAAAAATGTAAACCCCAAAACAAAATATTAAAATAAAAAAACAAACCAACACTAATTGGAGAAAGTAAATGTAGATAGAGATAAGAAGTCTCACCAAAGTGTATCAACGGAGACAAAACATTTGCCCTAATGATATAAATTTATATTCAATGAAAGCTTGAGGGTAAATTTGTCATTTTATATAATTTAAAGAAAATTTATCGACACTAAAAAGTAAGTATGACGATAAAATTAGAATGAATTGTAATTATGTGAAATAAACTGTCTTTTCCCCTTGTAAACAATTTTTTAGAGTTCTTTCAAATAAGAGGTGGGTGTTATAAAATTATGGAAATATATTTAAGATTAAAGAAAGAAAATCGACCTGTCATCAAAATGTTTGAAAAAACACCATAGCTTTTGACTTGAAAGTGTCAAACCCAACACTTGTGAGATCACAGTGAGTTACGGCTTCTTTATACTCATCTCTTCTCAGTTGATTGTAGTTACTGTCCAGTTTTCATTGGTACAGAGAGCCATGGGTGGTTGGATCCTTGAGACTCCATTCACGAATTCTTTTACCATTAATATTATATGGGGCTGTAATCACGTGTGAATCTCTCAGTGTGAGACACGTGTCGTCGGTCGTGTTGACAGTCATGCTGACGTGATGGACCAAAAAAAATTATTCCAAACCCTCGTTACACTACTTCTCTAACAGGATTCATTGATTTCCTATAAAAAAAAAATACTCGTTTCCATACTACATGGTGTCCCTACGTTGATTCTCACGATTCTCACACAACTCTTAGTTCTCATTAGAATGTGTCACATATTATATAAATGATCCTGAAGTTGATTGTTTTATATATTACTTGACGCAATCATGTTAGTATTTTATAGGGATAATTTCAGGTGGCTATAATTAGATATTGTTGTTTTTCACCTGAGTACACCTAGAATTTTTTTTTCCAGTTGAGTGCGCTTAGAATGTGCAAAATTTTCACTTTGCATGTTTCTGTCCAGTTCTGTTAGTTTTTAACGTTTATTCATGTGAAATGACTAAAGTTCCCTTAAGGTTAAAACAATTATTATAATTAGATTGAAATGACTAAAATGCCCTCACCTATTAAACTAATTTTCAAAGACATGCCACTCACTCTCTTTCTCAATGTGCACTTCACAACGACCTCTTGAATTCGTTCACTTTCATGTCTCTCCCCACAAAGTGCTCAGCCCCACCCAACATCGCCACCTCCTCCTCCGACGCCACCCCATGAAGAAGGCCAAGTCTCAGTCCCTACACGGCCCCCACACCGACCCCGACTCCATCTTTGACCCTTCCTCCGTGGCCCTCGACGACGATCTCAAGCCCTCCGAATCCACCGCCAATCTTTCTCGCAAGAAGGCCACCCTGCCCCAGCCCACCAAGAAGCTCGTCATCAAACTCGTTAAGGGTTCCATTTTTAGGACCCCTTTTTTTATTTTGTGGAATTTTTGGTCGGTTTTGTTGTTTTTGGGGTTGGATAGATTTTAGGTCAAATTTTAGGGGATTTTGTTGGTTTGGTATTAGATTAGGTCGAATTCAGATTGAGTTGGTGGTGAATTTTAAATTTGTTGGTGATTTAGTTTGATTTGAGTTTGGTTTGTTTTTTGAGGTGGTGTGTGAGATATGGGAACTGAAGGACTAGTTCTTCATGGAATGTTTGAGTTTTGTGTGTGTCAATGTGCTGATTTGGATGCAATGCTCATAGTGGAATTAGAGTAGCTTTGAAATTGTTACCTATACATTGCTCTTACTTGTTAGGGTATTGTGTTTGGTTAGTCACTGATTTAGAGTCATATTTGGCCAGAAGAGTTAGTATTATTGAAGACAATCCAATGAGTAGTTTAGGAGTGAGTTGGACTATGGAAGGTCAAACCAGGAGTTGCAGAGACAAAAGAGAGAGGTAAGAGAGGGGGTGACATGCCTTTGAAAATTAGAAGAATATGTAAGGGGATTTTAGTCTTTTCAATTCAATTATAATAACTCATTTAACCTTTAAGGGTATTTTAAACATTTCACATGAAAAAACATTAAAAATTAACAGAATTGGACGGAAAGTGTAAAGTGAAAATTTTGCACATTCTTGGCGTAGTCAACTGGAAAAAAAAATTTAGATGTACCAAGATAAAAAACAGAAATATCAAGGTGTAGCCACCTGAAATTATCCCTATTTTATACTATTATTAATTGTAACTATAATTTCAACTGAGATGACATCTAAGCTTATAATTTCCACATACACTTAAATAATTCAGATTAACTGAATTTTAATACAATGCATCAAAGTTTAATAATTTTTCAATTATATTTTTTGGGTCACCATGTAAATAAGAACTTTTAGTTGTATCAAAAGAGACATGTTGAAATTTAACGTGATATTAAAACTCAATAACCTTCCACCTACAGTTAAGACGGAAGGGTTTTTGTGAAGATCTCTCTTACAATGCAAACTAAAAACCGATGTAAACATCCGATAGAAGTGATCGGTATAAGTGATGTAACACACAATAATATAAACACTAATGTGCAAATCTCAATTGTTGTAAACTCAATATTTCTATGTTGCAAACACGTTTAAAAGTTCAATATAAAAGTTCACATTGGCTCTTAATTTACATTTTAAGGGAGAATTTTTATATGAACTTCACTCTGGGCTAACGACTCATATGTTATATTTTTTAAACGTATTAAACCTTAATCTATCAATTCTCTCTTTTAGTTTGGCTGAAACTGGCCTATACCAATGGTTGTCAGAAATAGAAGGCATTTCATATACTAAGTTTGAGGTCGTTGGTTCCAAACGTCGGACTTGCAGTTATAACAACAATTTTAGTTTTCCCGATCAATCGGGATAAATGTCATGAACCAAAAACATATTACAGTAGGTCATTTATATGGTCAATTTTTTCTCCATTTCATGTTAATGATTACCAAGTCTTTGGTGATACTCTTTATCTTAAAAAAAATTACAAATAATTTATGCCCACAGTAGGTCACTTACCATGACTTTGACTTACAGATATATAGAATAGAATCTAATATATCAACTGCTCGGATATGGGAATGGTGGGGGCTAGAATTCACTTACTACTTCAAGGATCCAAATCTCACTGAAAATGGGATAATATTAAAAAAAAAATGAAACCAATTAATGATCACAAAATCAGATCACGGATTGTGCATAACATAACCTTAACCATGTGTCTCCAGCTGAAGAGTGCTATGTTAAGTGTCTGCATTTAAGTGAGTGAGTGTGTTTTGTTTAACATTAGAATTATATCTGCATATTAGTGGACTGGGGAGGAGAGCTCAAAAAGGAGAGTCAAAAGCCACCAAAATGGAGCAAAATTCAGCGGGTGCTAGATATGGTGCGTGTAGCCTCAGATGACCTTAGATTTTCTGGCTCACCCTCACATGTAGGGCTCTACATTTAGGGTCCTCCACTCCACTCCACATGCAATAATATTAATGGTATTGAGAAATGATTCACATAAAAACATCACAAGGAGTTGACAAAAAAATAATATTATTATTATTAATGTATGGATGCATTTAAATACAAACTTAGTAAAACGTTTGAGTCCGAACTTCTACTAGCAATTGGATCGGTCAAGATCCGATGAGATTTGTCTCAGCGCACGAACGTGACACGTGACAGTGAAGTTTTGCCGCAGTTATTTTCGTGGTTCTACCGAATCCATCACGTTGTGTCAGTTCAGACTCACTATCTACCGGGTCTATCTGCTTCTATCACTGTACACTGAAGTTTTACCGGTTTATATTTCTACCACAGTTTGTATTTGATTTGTCCTCCATTGACGTATATAGAGAATAGAAGATACTCTATTTATAGAGAATATATGAAACTTTCATACACAAACCTAATCTGTGATGGACTGACATTTTTCTAACATGAGTATTTGACAACATATGAATAACGTGAAAGCCTTCTTGCTAGCATCCCCGCGTCAAATATATATGTATTCGTTACTAATAGACATAAATATTTTGGAGTCTCTACTTATCAATGAGGGAATATTTCTTAAAGGCCAACCTCAAATTAGTTTATTGCAAGGACAACGGTGTAACTTTCATGCCGACTAAAACAGTTAAGTTTTGTCTTGCTTCTCTAGTTCTGTCATTATAAAAGAACACAAAGCCAAACATATACTAATTTCAAACCAAGAAAACCACAATCTTGTCTCCCACTTGTTTTGCTTTCAGATCCAAGACTCTATCAACTAAAATGGAGAAAGAAGTGAAAAGTAGCAACACAAGAACACAAAGTTTGAGTGTGGAGCTAGGACCAGTACTTCCAGCAGAAAAAGATGAGCCCAACCATGAGTTGGCTCCAACTTCTGCACATACCATTGGCAATGGTCAGTGTCACTTTTGTTTTGAGATTAATCTCATACTCACTTGTACTCATTTATTTTCATGAACATAAAAGTTAATCTAGTAGTGAAGTTTTGCAGATCCTTGGCAACAAGTTGGATTGATGCTAGTGACAGGATTCAACTGTGGATACATACTGAGTTTTTCCAATCTCATTTTGATGCCCTTGGGCTGGACATGGGGGCTCATATCCATGATCCTAATGGGACTGTTTATCAGCTACAGTAACTGGCTCTTGGCTGCATTTCACTACATCAATGGCCAGAGGTTTATCAGATACAGAGACCTCATGGGGTTTGTTTTTGGTGAGTTCTACACACCTGAGTACAAAAAAAGGTTTATTTGCTCTGACCCTTTACCAATTTCAGGTAGAAAAATGTATTACATCACATGGGTCCTTCAGTTTCTGACTCTTCTTCTTATAAACATGGGGTTCATCCTACTAGGAGGGAGAGCACTAAAGGTATTTTCAAATTTTACCTTTTTTTTCGTCAAGTTGTGTATCAAGATTTGGGCTCGACTAATATTCAAGTTTTATTTGCTTGTTATGTTTTACTTTTACTGCAAGTAGGAGATGAACTCAGAGTTCAGTAGCTCTCCTCTGAGGCTGCAGTATTTCCTGGCCGTCACGGGAGCAGCCTATTTCCTCTTTGCATTTTTCATCCCCACCATGTCAGCTATGCGAAGGTGGCTCGCTGCCTCGACCATCCTCACCTTCACTTACATCGCCATCCTTCTCGTGGTACTAGTTAGAGATGGTAGGTAACTCTTTGTTACAAGATTTCAAAACAAGCTATTTAGTCTCTTGTAAGAATAATGATTTATGTATTTTTTTCATTTTCAAAGGAAAATCTAATAGAGATCAAGATTATGATATCAGAGGAAGCAAGGTGAGCAAGATGTTCAATGGGTTTGGGGCAATTGCAGCTGTTATTGTCTGCAACACTTCTGGTTTGCTACCAGAGATCCAGGTTAGAACATAATGACAATGTTGTACCAATCAAGAAAGTGTCTATTATTAGTTCAACAGGAGGGATCTGGTGAAAATTCACCCTATTAGAATACAAACTAGGAACTAATATTAACCTTTAGATTAAACTTTTAGGCAATTGGATTAAGTACGAGTTTACAATAGTTGAGATTCACACATTCGTGTTTACATCACTTATACTAATTGTTTTCCCATTATTTCACTAATCTTGGATCCTAATCTTGACTCTTGATGATTTCCTTGATATACATACAGTCAACTCTGCGCAAACCGGCGGTTGCTAACATGAGAAAAGCTTTGTCCTTGCAATACACAGTGGGACTTGTGGTGTATTATGGTGTGACAGTAGTAGGATACTGGGCTTATGGCTCAGCAGTATCTGAGTATCTCCCAAGAGAGCTAAGAGGACCAAAATGGGTCAAGGTCTTGATCAATGCTATAGTCTTTCTACAATCTGTCATCTCCCAACATGTAAGAATCAGAACCAAAACCAAAACCAAAATCAAAATCAAATTAAATGTTTCTTTATACTAATTCATGTTATGTTGCATCATTTATCAACTCAGGTGTTTGTTGCACCAATTCATGAGGCCCTTGACACAAAGTTTCTCAAACTAGAGGAGAGTATGTTTTCAAAAGGAAACATAAAGTTCAGATTCTTTCTTCGGGCACTCTTCTTCGCGTTGAACACGCTCGTGACAGCAGCTTTTCCTTTCATGGGTGATTTTGTGAACTTGTTTGGGTCATTCACACTCATCCCTCTCACCTTTGTGTTCCCAAGCATGATCTTCATAAAGGTAATGCACATAACTACTCAACACTGCTCTTATCACAAGTAAAATATGCTAACTTACTGAACTTTCAGGTGAAGGGAAAGACATGTAGAACAGAGAAGAGAATGTGGCATTGGTGCAACATACTTTTCTTTTCTCTCTTAACGGTGGCGACCACGATTTCTGCTGTCAGGCAGATTGTCAACAATGTTCAACAGTATAGTTTCTTTGCAGATACATGATTCCAAAATGTACAACTTGTAATAAGCTATAAATTATTTATGGTCACAGGTGATGAGAATGGCAAATTTTCACAAGATAACAATTGTTACTGCATTTTCTAGTAACTTGCAGAACAAGGCATAAGTGATAAGACAGAGAATATGAGTTGTTGTCTACTTTTTTTTATTGACAGCCAAGAGTTGGCCACTGATTTATTTTTGAAAATTTCCCAAATCATTGAAGCTTACACATTTTCTTGACTATTGGTATGCGAGCTGTGAGTGGTTCGGAATATTTATTGATCATTACACTAACTAACTGGTCTCTAATAGTAGATGTTGTGTATCGCCTACCAGTCATATATATATTGACTGGTAGGGGATATTCCAGCTGCCTAATAACTACAAACTGGTCTCTAAGTTCCTTGTGCTTAAATCTTCAAATTCATCAACGTCTCTAACCAGCCTACATTTATCTCCTTCTGAGATGAATGATCAACGTACAAGTTAACAACCAACGCTTACTTGACTAATTGGTTACACTTGAACTTAAATTTAAGAGATCTAGATCCGAGTCTTGATGCGATATGTATACAGATAACAATAGCGAAACTCACTCAAATGACAATGATATGCTCTCCATACACCTCCTATGAGTGTCCATATATGATGTGTAATCCACGAGCGACCCGATGATAAATTTTGAAATAAATTAAGACGCTTCCGGCTTGTCCTTCAGTGTTGATCTCAACTTTTCATTCGACGTGTAACTCTCTCTTCTACACAACTCTGCTCCTCCTATTGAATGAGATTCACTTTTTTTCTTCTCAAACTTTTGAGACTGAAACCCTAGCAGAACTTTCGCCTCCTCTCTCGTCTCGCCTCAAGCCTGAGTCATCCTGCTTCTCTCTCCATCTATTCTCAACGGATCGATTCATAAGCTTAATTTGAGTTACCATTGAGAATCAGTCTGTTGGAGAAGTCTTCCTTAATCTCCACCATTATAAATGAAGCAATGGTGAAGGTAAGACTCTCCAGCAAATCGATTCTTCAGTGGAGATTCAAACTTCAAACACAACGGTCGGAAGAGGTGGACGCTGACGACATGACTGCAACTCTGGCAAGTCAGGGTTACTGTTTTCAAAATCGTATTTTAGGTTTCTTCCCTCCCTCTTAAAAATTATGAGTTAGGGTTTATGATACAAGGTTTGATTTGGGAATTAGGGTGTTCGATTTGAGATTTAATTTAGGTTTTCGATTGGGTTAGGATTTTCAATTTGGGAATTTTAATCTCGGTGTTCGAATTTTTTGTCCCTTAAATTGGGGTAGATTTTGGGATTTAAGGTTAGGGTTTACAAATTTAGGGTTTAAAATTGGGTGTTTCAATTTAGAGATTTTAGGGTTAGAGATTTCACTTCGGGGGTTTAGGGTTCTGGTTTACATATTTTGGGTTTAAAATTGGGGATTTCATTTTTGGGATTTCATGGTTTATAGATTTTGTGTTAAAAATTGAGGATTGAGTTTTTTAGTATGAAATTTTACCCCACTCTTTTAAATAATTTCCTGATCAGCCCCTAAACACAACCCAACATTCTCTCTCATATAAGTTATACACCTTGTAAAGAATGGCTATAAAACACCTACTATGACTTGTACCTATAGAATAGAATCTAAAATATAACTGCTAGGATATGGAATGGTGGGGCTAGAATTCAAAACTCACTGAAAATGAGATAATATTAAAAATGAAACCAATGATCACAAAATCAGATCACAGGTTGTGCATAACCTTAATTAACCATGTGTCCCCAGCTGACTGAGAGTGATATATTTCAGTCTGCATTTAAGTGAGTACTGAACATGTTTTGTTTAAGACTATATATAGTTCAAAAAGGAAAGTCAAACGCCACCAGAAAGGAAAATTAAATTTAACTGATATATATAGATAACCTTTATATTTGCTGGCTCAAGCCTTTACATGTAGGCTCTGAATTTATGGTCCTTCGCATGCAATAATGGTATTGAGAAATGATACATAAAAATCACATCGAGGATTTGAGAATATCTGAAAAACTTGGAGTAATTTCTGTTTGGAATAACTTGGAAGATAACATGCAAAATTCGTCGGCGATTTCTTTTATCAATAAATTGTATTGAAATTTGGACTTGACTATCCTATAATGAAGAAGAAAACACCAACAAATAAATAAGTAAATGATACTTTACTTACATGATTAAGAAATTTCTATTTATTAATATATATCCTAATTTTTCCAAATAAATAAAGTTAAAATATATAAAATAATAATTATACTCTCACTTTCTTTTAATTTATAAACTTATGTTATTGGGGAGATGTGTTAAAGACTCCGACAGAGGGTTAAAATTTTGTTTATGTTCCTTCTCCAAACATATGTCTCTCTCTTTTATATTTCCTTCTCGATGAGAGTTCTCTTGCTGCCATGTTCATCGAGGGATTACTTTTATTCTTTGATACATATCTAATTGGATCACCATTGACCATTTTTGCATGTATGCATCTCGACTTTCTTTTCAATTATGGTTATTTAGAACACTTTTTGTGGTTTGTGATGTCTTGGGCATCGTGTGTGCTATTTTGTAGGTATGAGGGCAAAAAATAGAGTCAAAATCGCCTAAGAGAGTTCTATCACGCAGTTGAAACTTCTGGATGACACGACTCTCTCATACAAATTTCGTTTCGGAGCCATAATTTATCAAAACGAAGTGAATTATATGATCTACACTCTGGAGAAATGTCACGGGATGTGTAACTGTCTGTGACATACCTTGTAACAAACAGACAAATTCGAAACAAAATAATATGAAAAAATGTTACGGGTATGTTAGGAGAACGTGACATTCAACTTTTCAGTCCCTATAAAGTCAACCCTAACCCCACCTTTAAAAGAAATCCTCTTTTCATCTACCACACCTCCATACTCTTCATAAATGAGTTTTTGAAGATTTCTTCATCACTTTAAAGACCTAGAAGACCACTTGGAACACATTTCTTCTATCCATCTTTATTAAGGGGATCAAGGCATCAAGGGGTGAAAAAAAAGGATGTTGGATTGAGGCTTCTAAACCCATTTGGGGGGTTTTGAGTTTTGTCTACTTTTCCCATCTTTATTTCTAGCTTTTTGACATGTAAATGACATTTAACCCCTTGATTATTAGCTAATCCCCCATAATCATGGGTGCTCGATTTATTTTCCTAATTTATGAGGTTTTATTTGATTTTGCATCTTTACATTTACTCTACTTTGATTTGTTGTAATTGCCCTAAATTGATCGCTTAGGATAATTATTTTAATTGTTAGTTTATTTCAAGAGGAACAATTAGCAGTGAACCGAGGTAGCTTTGGGGGTTAGGGTTTGTATTTCGACATCTTAATTACCCTTGGCTTGAGATTGTCGAGCTAATTGTGGTATTGAGTCGGATTTGATTCCGAGAGGGTATGATTTGACTCAAGTTTATGTCATTTACAATACATAAAGGCGGATTTGGTACTTTAAGACATAAGCCAATGTAGCTGATGCATGATTGAATAAGTAATTCTCATAAATTACCTTGTGAGCCGAAAGTCTAAGCACCCGGGATTGCCCCCTTAGATTCATTCCCCTTTTTGTTACTGTAATTATTTATGTTTTAATCATTATAAACAAATATCTCAAAAATTGAGTATTTTACCTTTCTCGGAATCAATGTATAAGCATTTACATTATTTGGTCCATGTAAATTTAGCCCAGACTTTAAATTATAAATTACTTGTGCGACCATGTGCACTCGCGTGATAGGTCCAGTGCCGTACTCTCGAAACCCAACACTCTTCCTCCTCCTGTTCGTTGTTGGATTGAGAGCCATACTTGTTCCAAACTCGTCTGAATCAACTCCTCCATCAGAATACACAATGATTCATTTCTTAAGCGAAAACGAAGTTAAAACAACAAAAAAAACATAATTTTGCATGGGCTGATTTGGATCGGTTATGCGGTTGCCGGAATCGTCATGCAGGGCGCGACAGGACAAAAACGGCGTCGCTAGAGAGCGAGTCTTAACTCACTTGCCCAAACTGACATAATTTTGTAAATTCAATTAACGATAAATTTGAACCGTGTCGAACATATTTGGAGAAAAAGAAAATATTTGTAATCAAGTGAATAATAACTCATGATGAATTAAGTTATTTTCTCATTTAAATCTTTTAAATTCTCTACCCATCCGTGAACGGCCAATTCTTAAAGGCCAACCTCTAAATATAGTCTATAGTGTAACCTTGATGCTGCCGACTGAAAGCTGTTGAAAGTTTTGTATAGCCTCTCCAGTTCTTGGTCATTATAAAAGAACACAAAGCTGAACAAACTAATATCAATACTCTATCCACTAAAATGGAGAGAGAAGAGGAAGCCCCCATAACTGAAGCACAAAGTTTGAGTGTGGAGCTAGGACCAGCTCAAGCAAGAAATGATGATCACAACCATGAACAGGCTCCAACTTCTGCTCACACCATTGGCAATGGTCAGGTTCACTTTTGTTTTGAGATTTGTCTTTTTTGTTCATCAGCTAAAAGTAGAAGTTTTATTGATAAAACCAGCTAAAACTTCAGAGGAAATAAGAGCCGGCCAATTACATCAATAAATCAAGAAAGAAAAATATTTGAGATCTCAACGTTTCGAATTAAGCTTAGTCAAATGCTCTGTCTTGATATATAGCTTCAAAATACTGGATCATTTCAGAGTCAGTCGCAAGGCTTGTAAAGTCACCCATTGAGATTTGTCTTGTGTTCACTTGTGCTCAATTCCATGAACATGAAAGTTAATACAGTAGTGAAGTTTTGCAGATCCTTGGCAACAAGTGGGATTGGTGCTAGTGACAGGATTCAACTGTGGATACATACTGAGCTTTTCCAATCTCATTTTGATGCCATTGGGCTGGACATGGGGGCTCATATCCATGATCCTGCTGGGGTTGTCTATAAGCTACAGTAACTGGCTCTTGGCTGCATTTCACTACATCAATGGCCAGAGGTTTATCAGATACAGAGACCTTATGGGGTTTGTTTTTGGTGAGTTCTACACACCTGAGTACAAAAAGAAAGAGGTTTATTTGTTCTGACTCTTTACAAATTTCAGGTAGAAAAATGTATTACATCACATGGGTCCTCCAGTTTCTGACTCTCCTCCTTATAAATATGGGGTTCATTCTCTTAGGAGGGAGAGCACTAAAGGTAACAGGCAAGAAATTTAAACTAAAAAATAACGGAGGAAAAGATATTTTATTACATTTAATTATTCACAGTTTCACACTTAGCTGATTCAATTATTATTACTTTTAACACCCTAACTTGTATTTTGAAACATGAAGGCTAACTATTTTTTAAAAACTTGAAATTACCAAATTACCCTTATTTAAATAAAAACACATAATAAGTTAATTTTAAACTAAAAGGAGTTCTCTTCCTCATGGACTTCAACCCATGTATTTTAAGCATTTTCTTTATTGAAAATGTTATATGTCAGTAAGTGAGCAGTTTTAGACGTTAAATATAACAAAACACTAATATTTATTCCAAAATACAAGTTAGGTGCTAAAAAAATAGTCAAAGTATTAAAAGTGAAACAACAGTAATTATGTGTAGTAAAATGTCATTTTCCCAAATAACTAATAGACTGAAAATTGATTACTTGGGATGTTCCATTGCAAGCAGGAGATGAACTCAGAGTTCAGTAGCTCTCCTCTGAGGCTGCAGTATTTTCTGATCGTCACCGGAGCAGCATATTTCCTTTTTGCATTTTTCATCCCCACCATGTCAGCGATGCGGAGGTGGCTGGCTGCCTCGATCATCCTCACCGTTACTTATATCGTCATCCTTCTCGTGGTACTAGTTAAAGATGGTAGGCACTCTTTGTTCACAAGATTTCAACCCATGTCAAAACAAAACCTCTTAAGAGTAATGATCTATGCATTCTTTCTTTTTTCACAGGAAAATCTAATAGAGATCGAGATTATGATATCAGAGGAAGCAAGGCGAGCAAGGTGTTCAATGGGTTTGGGGCAATTGCAGCTATTGTTGTCTGCAACACTTCTGGTTTGCTACCAGAGATCCAGGTTAGAACATAATTACAATGTTGTATCAATCAAGAATGTGTCAATCGAGCGAAAACTCACTCTTGGAATGCAAACTAAGAACTGATAACCTTTAGATTGAACTTTTAAATCACCGAGACTGAGATTAAATACCGTGTTTATAACAGTTGAGATTGACAAATTCGTGTTTACATCACTTATACTGATAGTTTTCATCCGTTTTGATTCTACATTCTAAGAGTGGTTTTCATTAGACGACCAACTCAACTAAAAACTTAAGCTGTTAGTTGAAGAACCAATTATAGTTTTATACTCTTAACAGCTTTCACCTAAGCGTTTTCCTATTATTTCACCACCAATCCTAACCTTGAATCCTGATGATTTCCTTGATATACATACAGTCAACTCTGCGCAAACCGGAGGTTGCTAACATGAGAAAAGCTTTGTCATTACAATACACAGTGGGACTTGTAGTGTACTATGGTGTGACAGTAGTAGGATACTGGGCTTATGGCTCGGCAGTATCTGAGTATCTCCCAAGAGAGCTAAGAGGATCAAAAGGGGTCAAGGTCTTGATCAATGCTATAGTGTTTCTACAATCTGTTATCTCCCAACACGTAAGAATCAGAACCAGAACCAAAACCAGAATCAAATGAAATGTTTCTTTATACTAATTCATGTATTAACTCAGGCGTTTATCGCACCAATTCATGAGGCCCTTGACACAAAGTTTCTCAAACTAGAGGAGAGTATGTTTTCGAAAGGAAACATAAAACTCAGATTCTTTCTTCGGGCGCTCTTCTTCGCCTTGAACACGCTCGTGACAGCAGCTTTTCCTTTCATGGGTGACTTTGTGAACTTGTTTGGGTCATTCACACTCATCCCTCTCACCTTTGTGTTCCCAAGCATGATCTTCATAAAGGTAATGCACATAACTACTCAACACTGCTCTTATCACTAGTAAATATGGTAACTTACTGAACTTTCAGGTGAAGGGAAAGACATGTAGAACAGAGAAGAGAATGTGGCATTGGTGCAACATAGTTTTCTTCTCTCTCTTGACGGTGGCGACCACGATTTCTGCTGTCCGGTTGATTATCATCAATGTTCAGCAGTATAGTTTGTTTGCAGATACATGATTCCACAATGTACAATACAACTTGTAAGCTATAAATTCTTTTTAATAGCAATCTCATAAGAGCAACTCCTGTTGCCAAATTCCCATCTCAGTACTGTACTAGTTGGCATAAATTTATATTGCTATTTTATTGATTTTTGAATTCAAATAATACATAAAAGCATTGAACATTTGATGTCATTGGAGCAATAATATTTTAGCTTTACAACTTATCACTATCATTAAACAATAACTTTTACAATTTAGCAATTTGGGTCGGAGTTGCTCTTTACAGACAGTAGCTGCATTTTCTTGTGAGTGATTTACTTTCCTAGATTTTACCATTTGGTAATAACTTGCAGAACAAGGCATGAGTGATAAGGCTAAGAATATGAGTTGGTGTCTACTTTTTTTGACAGTCAAGAGCTGGCCACAAATTTTGTTTGATAACCATCCAAATCTTGAAGCCTGCACAATCTCTAGCCAATTGGGATGTGAGCTGTGAGTAGTTGGATGTCAGAATATTTATTGATCATCACATTAATTTGGAGAGGTGTTGCTGTATATATCTATTCCAGCTGCCTGATAATTACAGACTGGTCTCTAAGCTCCTTGTGCTTAAATGTTCAAATTCATCAATGTCTCAACATAGAAGTCAACAATAGTGAAGATATGGCTCTGCCAGGATTTTGAATAGAGGCTAGACTTCCAAACTTGAACCATTCAGATAATTTGAAATCACTCACATATCCAAGTTAAGGCAGTAGATGAGTGCACAAATAATTGACAGTCTCTGGAATTTTTTGTCTCTGAACCATATCTTTGACTAATACCTCAAATTGAAAGGACCAAGCATGTTAGGGGGATCAACAATACATTAGACATCACACGCGAAGAAGTAGCAAAGAATCTGGAAAAGAAAAACGCGACGACGACGACAAGTAGGTGTCACAGGACACTCTAGAATGCACTGGAAGTTTAGGATCTGAAAAAACAAACACATGAAAAATAAGGGGGAAACATGCATTACTATCCCCACCCAACTAAAGGTCAGTTACACTTAACTAGGCACAACTACATTTTGGGTCGGACATGCACACCCACAAATGGATAAAAGTGAAAAGTTTATAATGCTCTCGTTCACTCTCTTAATTTTCAAAACTATGTCCTCGGTTGATTATTCAGTGTTTTATTGACTTTTTTGTGAAATCTAGATCTCAGGTCTACCGTACTGGCAGGCTACATGTTTTTCTCTTTCGCGCTCCAAACCCAGATCCCCTTCTTTTTTCTCTGGCAACATTGAACCACTCTGCAACACCTCAAAGACATGTTTTGAAATTTAGGGAAGTGACCGAGGATATTTTAAACTTTTCACTTTCAACTTAACACGAGAGAAAAATAAATCTTGGGTGTAATTGTCTTAATTAGCTGTAACTAAGTGAAGTAATATTTAGTTAAGGATAATTACTTGTTTTTTTCCTAAAAAAAACCTTGGTTGACATAATGACCTCCAACTAAGTGTTGGTTACACCAAAAGTCATAAGATACCAATAAAGATTGGATCGAAAGTAACTATCACAAGTCTAACCCACTTAAAAGCTCAAGCTTATAGGTGGAGACCCAGATTGCTATATAAGCTGATCCATATATTCATATCTTTTAGATGCTATATCCATATATCCAAAAATTATTACCCAATGATTGAGTCTCTATATCTATTTCTCTCCAACCCAATCTCCAAAATTATCTCTGTACGTCACATCAAATATTACTTTTATTATTTAATAATTTTACATATTATAATTATATAATTTTAATTCTAATAAATTATTTAAATATATACATTAATTTACTAAAAATAAATGTCATATAATAATCAAAATTTTATATAATAAAATATTAAAAATAACACATCGAATAAAACAAAATTAATTCTACGAGTTATTAAACTCGTCCCAACGAGTAATTTTAGTCAATATTTCGATCTTCTTAGTGAATAAGAAAAATAATTGTGTTCGTTTATTTATTATTGTAATTGAAAATCTATGTTTGTTGTCGAATTTTTATTTAAAATTATTGTTTGTCGTCGATTCTAATGAAAAGTATATTTTGCAAAATAAATTACAAATGAAGTTATAATACAATAATTTTTATATATTCAATTTACAATCAAATTAAATAGATTAATTAAATTCTTTTAAAAAAATACACATAAATTACACTCATGAATAAAAATAAATTTAGATACCCATTTATTACACTCATAGATAAAAAAAATAATAGCATTTCACTTAACACCCATTTATTCACTTTTGGAGATTGCAATAGTGTGTATTCAAATTTGAAGACTCACTGTAGCAAATATGCATATTTGGATACCTGCGTTAGAGAAGATAGTCTCCAAATATGCAAAAATTTGCATATTTGGATACAGGGTTGGAGATGCCCTTGTTGGGGGTAAAAAGTTGGTCGCACAGCACACCCATCTAGAGCGGGTGCTCTTCGCCTCGCGTCTTTCCCCACACGCGCAACAACACGCGGTCGAACAAGTACATTTATATTCCGGCCTAAGTCCGGGTCGAATCCACAGGGACCAAAATGGGGTCTCTCAATTGGATAATATATGCTCTCTTTCCCGACACGACTCGATAAAATAAAATGCACAAGAAGAGATATTAAAATACAATAAGCACACAACTAAAACTACACTACAACTAATGCAAGAAATTAAATGGGGGAGGTGTATGGTAGATGGTTGGTTAGAAGTCAAGGATTCGAGCACCGAAGGTGCTAAACATGTATGGACTTGACTCACGATATCGAAATACTAGTTCAATTGGTTGATGTCTATGTTTAACCTATATCTTGGATACCGTTCTCTCCTCTCGGCATTGAAAACGGCCTAATCCCGGAATGACACTTGCTCTCTCGAGTTCGTATCAATCCCGAGACCGCATTGGTCCGACAATATTAGGATAAGTGCTAATCCGGGGCGTCTAGGCACGGCTTCGAACCCCTAGCACTTTGTGATGCCTAGGTCCGCGACTATCTGTCTCTCTCGAGCTCGACTTAATCGCCTACACATGCATTCTACGCGGTGCTAATCACGATGCAAGTATTAAATTGAGGCAAACACACAACACAATCATTCAACACAACGGTGATTGGGAAATGAACCTATGTCATAATTACCAACCTCGCCTCTCGGCATTGAGATTGGCCTAATTCCAAGTCAACTCTTGCCCTCTCGGGTATCGAACCAACTCGGAACCGCATTCGCCCGACAATCTTAGGCTAAGGGTTGATTCGAGGTGTCAAGACCCAGTCTCAAGCCTCCAACCCTCGGTAGTTCCTAGGTCCGGGCCTATCCGTCCCTCTCGAGATCGGCTTAGCCCCTAAACACGCATGCTAAGTTAGGCTAAGTGTTACGTCGGGGCGTCAAAACCCGGTTTCGAGCCCCTCACACTTAATGACACCTAGGTCTATGGAACACCGTCTCCCTCTCGAGCCCGGGTAAGCCCTAAGCATACATTCTACGCGGCCCACAAAGCATACATGGATTAAAGCAAGGTAAACCTACACATAACCATCATCATCCTAAAACTAATACCTCAAATAACAATAAATCAATCCATACAAGGTCTAGCTCCCATGACCTAGGGATTTTAGCCCCAAATCATGGTGCTCAAGCATTCATATACAAGAGTAAACTAGATTCAAGAAATGGAAGAGAATTACAAACCCAAACTCAAAGACATGGGTGTTGGGAAGCTCAAAACTCCCCAATCTAGCTCCTTCTTGCATCCTCTTGCCTCCTCTTCTTCTTCACATGGTGGTGGTGGTGGAAACCCTCCCTTGGAGCACCAAAAATGGCCTCCAAGGGAGGTTCTTGGAGCCTTTTTCCTCTAGGAACCCTTGGTAGGTCGAAAACCCTCTCAAAACTAAGTGTGTGGCTGAAATATGGGAGTTGAATATTGAAAAATGAGGGTTTTCGCACTTTAAATCGTTGTTCTGGTGCTTAGGCACGATCTTGCCTATGGAGTCACGATCGTGCCTCTTATGGTGACGATCGTGACCCAAATCGTGCATCGCTACGGCATGTTCGAGCAAAATTTGGCCAAAATATTCATTGAGGCACGATCGTGCCTCCCCTAGGCACGACCGTGACTCCTTCAAAACCTTCTCCATGTGTTAGATCTTCACAATCCGTTCAAATCGACATATTATGGGCCCCAATCGGACGTCGGATGAGAAATCTACACCACCGGAAAGTTTCAGCTATTGTGCAGAATTTTCTTAACCGATTTCCAGCTCCAGTTATGCTCCAATTGTGCCTTCCACCTACAAAATGTCAAAATTCCACCAAAGATCAAAAAGTACAAAATAATAACTCTTAAAAGCCGAAACGAGGACAATTCGGTGCTCAATTGCGGGACAGAAGTGTAATTGCAAGGTTACATCGGACCCGCAACAACACCCCACACTTAAAACCTTATCGTCCTCGATAAGAAAAACAAAATTAAGTACATAATTGCCGAGTATGCACTAAGTGCGAACCCCGAAGTTAACTCCGATAGGGGGAGCTCGGCATCTCCCGAGGGAGCCCCCAACCCAAAAATATGCATATGCAAGTGCAAATGGACTAGACTCGATCTTACTATACATCATGCAAATAAAAATGAAAACTTTACAAAAAGAAACAAAAACTCAAATGTCACAAGAAAAGAACTAATTACAAATGTACAAGAAATGTGGCAATCTCACATAATCATCGCCTCATGTTGATCACGTTGATAGTAAAAATTTCTCAGAACTACCGACACAAATGCTCAAATGTACACAAATAGACATATAGGCTCATGAAAATATGTAAATATCAAAGCATGCAACAATGCACGTTGTGCAATCATCACGCCACATCTATATCACACAAAGCATGTCGTTGCACATTTTGCACCACTTAAGGTCCCTTTCCCCTAATGTTTTGATGCTCATAAGCTAGTAGTTAGACCTAATCCCACTGATCACATGACTAGAGCCGTGAGTAAATCCATATGTGTAGGGCTTTCGTATGGCTTGTAATGTTAGGCATAGGCTCGGGTAGGAGTTTTAGAAGATCAAAACGGTGTACATGTGGTGCACTATCACAAAGTCGTCTCGTTCCTCACAAACCCCAATTACATCATGTCTCACCCCAAGCTTGTTCTTTCCTAAAAACTTCTACCCCTCATCTCACTCAATCCCCACGTTTCCTTTTATGAACCCATTAAGATTTTATTGGTGACATGATCAACTTGCTTAGACTTTTGCCTTTTAAGCCCCAATTATCCTTCTTTTCTCCTTTTAGGTCTTTTCTTGGTTTTGGGGTTTTATTTTTGCCCTTCCTCCTTTTCTTTTTCTTTTTCTTTTTCTCGTTTTTTTCCACTTCAACAAAATGTCTCATACTTTCCCCAAACCCAAATCTCATAATGTGGATAATTTTTCTTCTCAAGTTGATTGTCATTCTTTTCTCATGAACCAAATCCGGTTCATCAAGTCATTTGTAGGCCCTTTCATCCCAACCCTCTTATGCATTTTCATTCTTATACATTGATCTAAAATCCCATATAATGAACCCACACTCAACGAAGCAACTAAGCAATATGATGCACAGGTTCAACTTAATGTTTGGATATAGAATGAAAGGCACATTGGCTTGTATTGTTGGGTCACATAAAAAGGCTATTTGGCTCGGAAAAGGGTACTACGGATAAAGTGTCAAGGTAGCTTTTTAGGCTCAAACGGTCCAATGATGGCCTACAGATTTTTTCCCATGGTCACTAGTCCTTGGCCCGAAGCCGAGTGTGGTCGAACCACTAGTTCTAACCACGAAACACTAGGGGGGATACAAAAAGTGTTTCCGAACATGCAGTGTATCAAGTAGAACGGGTTCAAAAGTAGACATACACTTCCTAATGCAACAACATTGACATGAATTCAATGACTCTATATAATTAATCATGCGCAATCGAACACTCATGCCAAGTAGCAATTTCCTCCTTGGAATCTTACTATCTAGCTCAACAATTAATGAAGCTCATGCAATCATACACATCAAAGAACCTAGAAAATTTCCCATAAAGCAATCACCGAACCTAGAAATCAATGCATGCGCAAGCACCAACCCTAGATAGCAATAACTACCCGCAAAGAAATTCTCTAAGCGAACACAATAAAGAACGAATATACAATGCGGAAAGTAAACATACAAGCATGCCGACTCGATTGTGGTGTGTGTTCAAACACACACCACACTTAGGGCTCGACTAAGCCCTTGACTCAATAAACTCGATTGTGGTGTGTACGAAGTACACCCCACACTTAAGACCTTACTCGGACTTAAGTAACACTAAAAATATAAAAAGGGTTAAATGTGGTGTGTACAATTGGTACACACCATACTTAAGACTCGACTAAGTCTTGACTCACCAAAACATTTATACTGAGCTAGAACATGCCAATTTCATCATATCAACCCACATAGAGGGGCAAACCTTACAAGGTCACAAGGTGATCACAAATCTTGATCAAAACATTCTCAACTATTAAGTTCAAGGAGAGAGTACATGTTACCTCTCTCGAAAGAATGAGATTGTTTTCACTTGAGGAGTTGACCCGAGCTGACAAGTTGACCATGTTTTGTGAGGAGAAAGTTTACGCCATATCTTTTAAGCTCACTCTTCAAATGTTGGCGTCGTGATATAACTTTCTCCTTCAAAGCACCAAAAACAAGTCTAAATTAGCAATCACTAGCAAAAAGACTCAAACGGTGAATTTACAAAGAAAATGTTAGAATTTGGGGTGCCTCCCAATAGCGCGTTTTTTTAACGTCGTTAGCTCGACGGGACGGGGTGGGACTTCACTAGACCATTTTTCCAACTCTAGGAGGGATAATGCATAATATGTCCCATAGACTCTCGAGTTGATTCCATCTCTTGGAGGTAGAACCTTCTTGGCCTCTTGAACACCTTAGGCCTCTTTAGCTACTCATGGCACTTCGGCCACCTCAACTAGTCAAATATTCACCATCTCATGGTGAATCCCAATACTTCTCCCATTTTACTCCTTTCTTGATTTGCTTTCTCCCGTTACCTTCTCGAACCTAGCTAGAATCCAAGGAATCATGGCAACACTAGAGGGAAAAAGTTAGAACACAAGTGCAACTAGTGCACGCAAGCAAGATATACAACAATTGATATGCGATGAATTAGGACGAGGGGAAGAAAACACAATATAACCAATCAATCAACCGTTTGGTCCCCGGCAACGGCGCCAACTTGTTGGGGGTAAAAAGTTGGTCGCATAGCACACCCATCTAGAGCGGGTGCTCTTCGCCTCGCATCTTTCCCCACACGCGCAACAACACGCAGTCGAACAAGTACATTTATATTCCGGCCTAAGTCCGGGTCGAATCCACAAGGACCAAAATGGGGTCTCTCAACTGGATAATATATGCTCTCTTTCCCGACACGACTCGATAAAATAAAATGCACAAGAAGAGATATTAAAATACAATAAGCACACAACTAAAACTACACTACAACTAATGCAAGAAATTAAATGGGGGAGGTGTATGGTAGATGGTTGGTTAGAAGTCAAGGATTCGAGCACCGAAGGTGCTAAACATGTATGGACTTGACTCACGATATCGAAATACTAGTTCAATTGGTTGATGTCTATGTTTAACCTATATCTTGGATACCGTTCTCTCCTCTCGGCATTGAAAACGGCCTAATCCCGGAATGACACTTGCTCTCTCGAGTTCGTATCAATCCCGAGACCGCATTGGTCCGACAATATTAGGATAAGTGCTAATCCGGGGCGTCTAGGCACGGCTTCGAACCCCTAGCACTTTGTGATGCCTAGGTCCGCGACTATCTGTCTCTCTCGAGCTCGACTTAATCGCCTACACATGCATTCTACGCGGTGCTAATCACGATGCAAGTATTAAATTGAGGCAAACACACAACACAATCATTCAACACAACGGTGATTGGGAAATGAACCTATGTCATAATTACCAACCTCGCCTCTCGGCATTGAGATTGGCCTAATTCCAAGTCAACTCTTGCCCTCTCGGGTATCGAACCAACTCGGAACCGCATTCGCCCGACAATCTTAGGCTAAGGGTTGATTCGAGGTGTCAAGACCCAGTCTCAAGCCTCCAACCCTCGGTAGTTCCTAGGTCCGGGCCTATCCGTCCCTCTCGAGATCGGCTTAGCCCCTAAACACGCATGCTAAGTTAGGCTAAGTGTTACGTCGGGGCGTCAAAACCCGGTTTCGAGCCCCTCACACTTAATGACACCTAGGTCTATGGAACACCGTCTCCCTCTCGAGCCCGGGTAAGCCCTAAGCATACATTCTACGCGGCCCACAAAGCATACATGGATTAAAGCAAGGTAAACCTACACATAACCATCATCATCCTAAAACTAATACCTCAAATAACAATAAATCAATCCATACAAGGTCTAGCTCCCATGACCTAGGGATTTTAGCCCCAAATCATGGTGCTCAAGCATTCATATACAAGAGTAAACTAGATTCAAGAAATGGAAGAGAATTACAAACCCAAACTCAAAGACATGGGTGTTGGGAAGCTCAAAACTCCCCAATCTAGCTCCTTCTTGCATCCTCTTGCCTCCTCTTCTTCTTCACATGGTGGTGGTGGTGGAAACCCTCCCTTGGAGCACCAAAAATGGCCTCCAAGGGAGGTTCTTGGAGCCTTTTTCCTCTAGGAACCCTTGGTAGGTCGAAAACCCTCTCAAAACTAAGTGTGTGGCTGAAATATGGGAGTTGGATATTGAAAAATGAGGGTTTTCGCACTTTAAATCGTTGTTCTGGTGCTTAGGCACGATCTTGCCTATGGAGTCACGATCGTGCCTCTTATGGTGACGATCGTGACCCAAATCGTGCATCGCTACGGCATGTTCGAGCAAAATTTGGCCAAAATATTCATTGAGGCACGATCGTGCCTCCCCTAGGCACGACCGTGACTCCTTCAAAACCTTCTCCATGTGTTAGATCTTCACAATCCGTTCAAATCGACATATTATGGGCCCCAATCGGACGTCGGATGAGAAATCTACACCACCGGGAAGTTTCAGCTATTGTGCAGAATTTTCTTAACCGATTTCCAGCTCCAATTATGCTCCAATTGTGCCTTCCACCTACAAAATGTCAAAATTCCACCAAAGATCAAAAAGTACAAAATAATAACTCTTGAAAGCCGAAACGAGGACAATTCGGTGCTCAATTGCGGGACAGAAGTGTAATTGCAATGTCACATCGGACCCGCAACAGCCCTAAGGGACCCAAAGTCCCCAAAACCTCAAAATCATGATTCAATAACAGTGGAATGTTGAGTCATCATCCCCATCTCATTCCAACCCAAGACCCAAAAACTATCATTATTTTTCATATCAATATTATTTTTTCTTTCTTTTGAAAGTAAAATGATTTCATATGTATTATTTGTATTTAATTGTGATTAATTTTGTTTCTAAAAACTTTTAACTGCCATTAATTAAATATTCATGCACGTTCATTTTTAATTTATATCAATTAAACAATATTAATGCATACCCAATTTTAATATGTTTGACCGTTTTAGAGTTGAAGGATACTGCGAGAAGTCAGCGCAGGGTTTCAAACCCTAGTCGGCAATTTTTGCGGTTTGTACCCTTCGCCTGTGGCGATTTGGGTTGTTCGTCGAAAATCGACGATGTCTCACGGCGGCACAGCTCCGTCTGTGAGGGCTTCTAGTACGGCTACAGTTCCGGGTCTTGCGGTGGTAGATGCGACAACAGCTGGCGGTGAAGAAAACAGATCTAGTGGGATGGCAGGAACGAAGTCGAGTGCAGTGGGGTTGAGGACAGAATTGCAGGTGGGGCGAGCTTGGGTCGCGCCGGTAGACCGGTACTGGGAGGGAACTGGGGTTATCTGGCGTCGGTGGGCAGACTCATGCAAGCATACCGAATTAGGGGGTCTCGGCTTGCTTAAACTTCAATACGTGGGAACCAACGATTTTGATTGGTTGGTAGATCGGTATTGGGAGGGAGGTGGAATTATCTGGCGTCGGTGGGCAGACTCATGCAAGCACACTGAACTAGGGGTACTCGGCTTGCTTAAGATTCAATACGTCACTTGTGTGTCCTATTGTGATCGGTACTGTAAGGAAAAGAGGGGTCCCTGGTGTCGATGGGTTGATTAGGTTAAACCTAATGTGCTGGGAGAATTTGAATTTCGCGATGCCCATATTGATTGCAGGGTTGATCGAGGAAGCTGGTTTAAAGCGGTATGCAGCAAGATCACGGGGTTTCTCCATCCGTATGAGTTGGAGGCCGTGGCTCTGCATGAAGCTAACTGGTTCGAGTCGATTGGTCTCCGGAGTTATCATGGATGCCTGTGCAAATCACTTTGCAGCAAGATCACGGGATTTCTCCATCCGTATGAGTTGGAGGCCGTGGTTCTACGTGATGCTAAACAGGTCGAGTTGCACAACTTTGGAGGAATCATTAGCGAACGGTGTTGCGTACTACCCACTATCGGAACATGTGTTCTTTGTTTTACTTATAATCAAATGGCTCACGAATTGGCCATGTTTGCTTTAACTAACAGTAGCTGTGATTATGGTGAGGGGTCTGTCCCACCAACTATAACTTTAGCTGTCCTGCTTGATGCCGGGTTAGTTTCTATTTAATTAATAAAATTCGCTTTTACTCTAAAAAAAATGTTTGACCATTTTTTTTACCATTAAACATATTTATTTATTTCCTTTTCTTAGGTAACACCAATTTCTCTTCTTGAGCTTTCCAAATACAAAAAATCATATTTAAATCTAAATTCAATGAACCATATCATAATTAATTATATTTATTACTATTAATTACCTAACCATATTACCATAACTACTCCTTACCTTTTTTTTTCTTTGGCTTTGCATATTCAATCTCACACTCTCTCTCTCTTTCCTTCTCAACTCTCTCTTCAATCTCACGTCTGGTGGTATCACAGGCACCAAACCGGAGCTCAACATATCTTGGCTGGACCGCTCCATAAAACGGGTGGTATCCGGCGAAGATATATATATATATATGTTTTCATTTACTCTCATCCTCGCCTGGTTTGGTGCTTCACCTCCTGCTCGAAGATTTGTGAAGTGGTCGAGGTTTCGGCCGGCTCCGGCAAACAAGATCTAGCGCCGACAGATTTGGCCTCTCGTCGGAGCTCTGCCCACGCCATGTTGTTGTTTTTTTCAATATCAATATTTTAATAAATAAATAAATACACATGAATAAAATAATAGTAATTTATAAATGGAAACTGCTTATGTGAGGCACCAAAAATAAACTCACTGTAGCTGGACCCCAAAATGGGGTTGGGGTTTTGAGGTGTTGGTCCCCAAAATTCAGATATGGAGCCTGGTTAGAGATGGCCTAACACCTCCACTCACGTACAAGTCGATTTGAAAGGTTTGTTTTAACCTTTTATATACATTTGTTTTATTTTATAGTAACAAAAACTTATTTCTATACGAGTGAGGCCTTCTTAAGTTTGAACTTTAATACATACAGTACCAAATAAGAAAATAAGTAAAGACGGTCGTGGGATCCAAACAAACAAGTCCAAAAGCCTAACATCCATCAGTTAGCTAATAAAACAAAACAAAAATGGTAAGCTGGTCTTGCCGGTACCTTAAAGTCAACTGCACCACTCAGCATGCTTCTTCCTTCCCCAGTTCTTGGTTACTACAAAACAAGACACAAACCAATCATTCATTCATTTCACTCCCTTGCTTAGATCCAAAACTCTCCACACACAAGCACAATGGACAAGCCAACCAAAACCAGCTCTGCAGGAGGTTTGAGTGTGGAGCTAGGACCTGCTCTACCAAGGGATGGCCAAAACCAAGACATGGCCCCAACCTCTGCTCATGCCATTGGCAATGGTGTGCTTCAATTATATTAGCTCTTGCAGAGCAATTCTCATCTGGGTCTTTTCAAGTTTGATCATTTTTTTGAGTTTTGGTTCTTTGTGTAATAGTGGGTAATTTGCAGATTCTTGGCAGCAAGTGGGGTTGATGCTTGTGACATCATTCAACTGTGGGTACATACTGAGTTTTTCAAATCTCATGCTGGTTCCTCTAGGGTGGGCATGGGGCATGATAGGCCTTGCTGTTGTGGGGTTGTTCACCATCTATGCTAACTGGCTCCTTGCCGCCTTTCACATCATTGATGGAAAGCGGTTCATCAGATACAGAGATCTCATGGGATTCGTATACGGTGAGTTGTCTCTGTTAAGGTACTGTCATTAAAAAGACGTCGATCCGGTCACTGCTTTATAAGAAATTTATAATGTTCCCCTGTTAGTTTGAGTTTTCACATAGATACATAATTAACGTTCACCAGAGTACTAGGTTCAAAAGATATTGGTCTGATCATAAGTTCATAAAAATCTCATAATCTTTGCTTATTGGTTTGATATTTTAGGCATATCGAGTCTTTTGCCTCAAAATATTCAGTACTCTTCTATCGGGTTGACTCTTCCTCAACTCATATTTTACTTTGTCTATTCAATCCCACAAGAGTTTCTTTCATCCTATTTGAATCATAATCTTACCAAAAATATAAGTACCCGACCCAAACATCTGATTTGACTTAAAGTACTAATTTGTTGAGTTTAAGATATAATGTATATATAAACATTGTTTCAAACGTGGAATTTTGAACTCACATGCAAACCTAACATAGTACAATACCCTGTTCAACAACACTATAGATTCTCATGTTCATTTTGATTATACCCATATCCTCATAAATGCTTGTGATCAAAAGATGGAAAGTTTATTCCCATTTTCTTGTGTGGAAAATGTATCCACCCTCTCTCTCCAAATGAAGATAAGTTCTGATCCTCACTCAAATCAAGACAAAGGTTGACTTATTCTTCATGTTCTTTCCAATAATTCAGGAAGAAAACTCTATTACATCACATGGGTCCTCCAGTTTCTGACTCTCCTTCTTGGGAACATGGGATTCATCCTCCTAGGAGGGAGGGCACTCAAGGTATGTATAACCTATATTTTATACCTCTCGTAGTAATAATGATTAGAAAAAATGACACTTTTATATATTTAAATATATATTTTTGATATTTTTATATATCTTTTTTATTCTGAATTTCATTTTAAGACAACAATTTCACAATACCCGCGAATTGAACTAAAATTTAGAGTATTTCTGAGTCATTTTCCCAAAATACTCATGAATTGAACCAAAATTTAAGGCTATTTTTGATAATTAAATGACCAGTTGTCTCAAAATGAAATTCATGTACTAAAAAAAGTATGAAAATTTCAAAAATATATATTTAGGTGCACAAAAGTGTCATTTTCCTTAATAATTATAATTTTAGGCTTAAACTGAAATATTGGTAACAGGAGATGAACTCAGAGTTCAGCAGCTCTCCCATGAGGCTGCAATATTACATCATCGTCACCGGAGCGGCCTACTTGGCCTTTGCATTTTTCATTCCGACGATGTCGGCGATGAGGAGGTGGCTGGCTGCTTCTACCATTCTAACGTTTGTGTATATAATCATCCTTGTGGTGGTGCTGGTTAAGGATGGTAGGTACCTTTTGCTTTCAGCCTGTCACATATAGCTATTATTTAAACTTTTCAATTTGATTAGTTTGGTATATGTACTAATATAATGACAATTTGACAGTGAAGACAAAACTATGTATCTGCATGTGCAATCTTCAACTATGCACACACATGTTCTGTTTTACATTTAGGATGCTTCTTTGTTAACATTTTTTCATGTATACAGTATCTTACAATTGACAGCTCCTGTTGTTTTGAGTGATATTGGACTATTTTAAGGTACATTTCACTCTAACAGTTAATTTTTTATTTAATTATTTTGGAAAAGATAAGTTTTACCTCTCATTAGGCATCTGTCGCCTATCAAATTTTCAAAATCATGCCCCTCTCCTCCAATGCCACTTGCCCCGTCAGCTTCTGCAACCTCTATGTCGGTTGGATCCCGCCTGACATTGCTCCTTCTTTGCTGCGGCGACCTCTTTGTCGACGTCTGTGAGGACTGCGTCGAAGCCCCTTCAACTGATCTGGTTGAGAAATGCCTCAAACAAGAATACCTCCCTCATTTGGTAGGGTGATTGTCAGGTTTGCTGCTCCAACACGTCCTTCTCTGTCGCGGGAGCATTGTTGGGGAGAATCAGTCCCTGAGGAGGAGCAAGCGACAAACGAGGAAAGCTCACATGCAGATTAGAGCTCACATCTGACCCAAAAGACTAGTTTGTTAGATTTTGAGTCCGACGTGTATAAAAAAACTCTCCCTATATCCCTTACTCTTCCTACGTGAACCCTGAACTCACATGTAAAATTTCTACCAAATATCTCTAGTCACGTATAGATGATCTAGCATAACTTATAAAATACGGCTAAAACACTAGAAAATGTTGGATGTAAAGTAAAACTTGTATAATTAAGAGGCAATACGTGTAATTTCCCCTTTTTTTTTCTTACAGGGAAATCTAGCAGTAATCAAGAATATGACATCGTTGGAAGCAAGGTGAGTAAGGTGTTCAATGGCTTCGGAGCCATTGCAGCCATCATTGTCTGTAACACCTCGGGCTTGCTCCTGGAAATACAGGTTATTACAACTCAAAACACATTAACTCTGACACATCAACCATGAAAAATGTCTTATGGTAAACAATTGAAGTCCTAACGTTTGTATATGTGTGTACATGCAGTCGACTGTGCGCATGCCAGCAGTCCCAAACATGAGGAAGGCCTTGTCCTTACAGTACACTGTGGGACTTGTCTTCTACTATGGTGTGAGCATAGTAGGATACTGGGCCTATGGCTCAGCAGTGTCCGAGTACCTTCCACAGCAGCTCAGCGGACCCAAATGGGTCAAGGTCCTCATCAATTCTGGTGTCTTTCTGCAATCCATCATCTCCCAACATGTAAGTTTCTGTCCAATTGTTTCATTATCATAGCCATCCATTGATCTTGGAACATGGGTCTTTTTCCTTTCGGAAAACGGCGAAAAAGTGGCGTGTAAACACTTTTGCAAGAGGGTGTTATATACTTCATTAATGGCAAAAAAGATGGTGTGAACTTTGGTTTTCCTGCAAATTCTATGTATTTTAAATATGACAAAATCGCCCCTGAAAATAAAATTTGATCATAAAGGGCATTTTCGTCATTTTTGAAATTACATACATTTTGTTATTGTTCTGAAAATCCCCGACTTGTCCGATTAGTCCATGATTAATTCTCGACTAGACTTTGATTAATCTTCTGTTCATTTTCCACTAATTCTTGAATCCAATTTATTTGTTAATTAATCCCCGATTAGTTCTCAAAAGGCTCTCTCCCCCCGACTAATGCCTAAAGTTTTTTAGAACATTGCATGTTGTACAAAATAAAACAAAGTTGAATGTTAAGATATAAAATCTCACGTATGAAATTGAAAATATGTATATAAAGGGTTTGAGTAAGGTTCACATTGCCCATGTTAGAATATATATAGAAAGAGTGTACATATTGCACCCTTTTACTATTAAAAAGATACACATAATACACCTCACAGAAAATTCATGGTATAAACACCTTTTCCTGAAAACCAATGTTCTAAAAACACTATATGCTACAGTCAGGTGGAGTATGCCTTCTTGAGACTAATCAAAAAATGAATCGGATTCAATGATCTATTGGGGACTGATCAGACGAGTCGGATATTTTCTAACACTGCTGAATACATGTTTCAACTGAATTCTTGCATGTTTGTTTCATCAACAGATGTTTGTTGCCCCAATTCACGAGGCCCTCGACACCAAGTTTCTGAAGCTAAACGAGAGCATGCACTCGAGAGGAAACTTAAAGCGCCTATTCTTTCTCCGAGCAATCTTCTTCGCAGGAAATACGTTCGTGACAGCCGCTTTTCCTTTCATGGGTGACTTTGTAAACTTGTTCGGATCGTTCACGCTCATCCCTTTGACGTTTGTGTTCCCGAGCATGGTTTTCATTAAGGTAACCATGCAATGCTCATCAAAAGTACTAACTTCTTTGAACTGTGTTAATGAACTTACTTGTCTTAATTTGCATGTTCAATCTGCAGATAAAAGGAAAGAAGGCTAGAATAGAGAAGAAGGTCTGGCATTGGTTTAACATAGTTTTCTTTTCTCTCCTCGCTGTGGCGACGACGATTTCTGCTATACGTTTGATCGTAAACAATGTTAAGGAGTACAGTTTCTTCGCCGATACTTAATTTTTGCTGTATGCGATCAATTGTACATTCCATAAATTCCATTCACAGGTGATGAATTAGCATATTACCAATCACTAAAACCTTTGCATGATAAATTAGAGTGTTCTAAGCACTGAAATGTTGTCTCAGTATAATTGAAATTTGACACCCCCTTAGCCTGGGAATTCGAAAAAAGATAATGTGAAAATTTTTCCAAAAATTGAATATGCCCTCTCAAGTTTTGGTATATATACAAAAGTTGTGTAGCATAGCATATAAAAGTTGTGTAGCTGAGTAATAATTGTGTAGAATTATAAACTATAGTATTGTGACATAACTGAATATATTTCGTTTGTTATTAGACTTTTATTGCAATTATATGCAGCACAATATGCGGGCATGGATCTTATTCCACGATTTTATGCTCAGATGATGCAAATAAAACTTTCGGCTATAGTGACATCAAATAAGGTTATTGTTGAAATCATAAAGTCTCACATAGAAAGTATATGAGATAAGAGTTGTATACAAAAGAAATGGTCAAACTTAACTATAAACTTGAGCTTTTAGTTGTAGAGTCCGGCCCGATATGTGCAACCTAGTTTTACATGATATCTAGGCGGGTCGATTATAAGCTTGAGCTTTTAGTTGTGGAGCCCCAACTCAAATTTTAAATTATAGTGACATCAAATACGAAGTTTTTGATTACTATATTCTCAACTCCGCAAACAAACTCTTAACACTGAAAACTATGGTACGTACAAACTATAAGTAAACATTATATTATAAGGGATATATTCAGTGGAAACCCATAGGTTTGGGTGCAAACTTAGAAACCAATCATGACCACTAAATATAAAATTGGAAGGTTGAGATGTTTGATGACTCACAAATGACATGGTGTGTAAATATTAATTAATTGTGTATTTATTATTGTCATTTAACACCATTACAAGGGTAAATTTGTATTTTTAAACCATTATTTATTTTATTTGTTTAACAAAAATCACGATTTTAATTTTACTACTTTATGGAAAAAAATTGATTTTACTATTTCGTGAATGATTTCATCGTTTCATGGGTTAATTCGTTACGTTTCATGATTTCATTAATCAAATTTCATCGTTCCATGAGTTAATTTGCTACGTTTCATGATTTCATTAATCAGATTTCATCGTTTCATATGTTTCATGGTTTCATCAATCATATTTCATAGTTTCATGGTTTTATTAATCGATTTTCATGATTTTATTATCTGAATTTCATAATTTCATAGATTCAGTTTCATTATTTCATTAGCATTGACTCACAATAAGTAAAATTGCAAATAGTCTCCATGAAGAACTTAAAACAAAGTTTTGAGACAATAACAATACAAAAATATTAAATACTTGATGGTTTTCAAATTTACCACTAAAATTTTAACTTAGAACAACGTGTTAAATGAACAAGAGCAGTAAATTTTGTGGGAATCGATCTTGGGACAACGGACTACTAATGTGATCAGATCCTTGGTCGTTGTACTCTTGGAATCATTGAAGTAAGCATGTACCGCGGCAACGGCTTTGGTCACATTGTCGTTCAAGAACTTGGAAGCACCGTCCACAAGCTTCCTTAGAACCTGGTTCAGAACAAGCCAATGGTTAAAACTCACCAATCAAACTAGCATAATCACTAGATAATGAACCCATCTTTTAGTCACTTAATTAAGGCACTACCAACTTCATATCATCTCTTTTCTAATATAATCATATCATAGAAATTTCATTATTTATGAAATCACTCATATCCTAATGCCCACAAAACTAAATCATACGACAAAACTAAATAGGTAACATATTTAACAAAACTAAAACAAGGCAGTGAACAAAGTTTATACATTTTTTGATATATTAATCTAACTAATCTTAAACATCATATCTACAAACAAAAAGCTAAGATTGAAACCAAATTAGGGTATGCTTCTTATAGAAGCCCTAGTAAGTCAAAACCCAAATTTCCTTAACACATAAATTGAATCTCTTTTCCCAAAACACTTATATCCCACCAACCAAACAGAAAATCTCAAGAACATGATACCGATATCGAATAGGTAAAAAAAAAGAACAAATAGGAGATGCACACAAAAATAGCAGAAACATACAGATCAAAGAAGACACTAAGAGGGTTACGGTGGCCGCGGCTTGTGACGACACCGCTGAGGCGCAAAGGCCCTGGCACATCTGGAGAAAACCAGTGATGCGTTGAGCGTTCATGCGTCGCCGACGAAGCGCTTACCGAAGGACGAGACACCGAGAGGGAGAGCACGAACAAGATGTGGTGGCTTAGGGGCGGAGTCGGAGGATCCGTCAATGCCGTCGTCGATCCGCCGCTCCTCATATGGCGGAGGCGCAAGTTTAGTAGAAGATTTCAGCGTTGCAATGAAATGGGTCTGAATGGAGAAACTGATAGAAGTAGATAGGGTTATATGAATAAAATAGACAAATATGCCCTTATAGAATTAATTCTATAATAAAAATAGCTATTAATATGGACCATTGATTATTACCATCCAATGAATGGTAATAGTTCCTAATTTTGTATCTAAGAGGTGGTTTCTCATAGAGTGCATCCCATATTATAAAGACTTATTCATATAAAAATCACATATTATAATGTAAGTTAAAAATTCATCTCTGTTGTTAGATTGACATAACAATGTTTGAGAAACCAACTTTAATTTTAGATCTATATAATTTTATCAAAATTGATTTTCACCCCCACATAATAACATGTTATATTACATACTATTATACATTAATTATAACTTACTATACCTAATTATATGAAAATATACTTTCATATCATTACTAATTTTATCTCTATTTTAGATCATAACTTTTTTTGAATAACCTATCTCTAAAATTCTTAGAATATCTAAACTGCCATTAGTTCAATCGTAATTAAACCGGTCAACTAGTTAAATCTGGTCCGACTAAAAAATTAAATCGAACTAGAGACCTTTGAATTTCATATTATATATAAATAAGAGATTAATCGAGTTGAACTTGTTCAATTTTGATTTTTTAAATCAGAGATAGTTTTAGCATTTTTTGAAATTCTCACATTTAAACTGGTTTGACTTATTATCCGACTTATCAATTTTCGGTTTGATTTTATTTGAACCGAATTCATGAAATTCTCGTATTTTGAGTTGTGTTAACTTACTATTTGACTTATTTTTTGTTGACCAAATATTTTTAAACCCAATTAATAAATATTGATGACCTAAAATGACTCATATGTTTAAATTAATCGATTTTTTATTCAGTTCGATTTTTTATTATTTTTCATTTATAAATTGAAACCGAAGCAAATTAATTTGATTCTATTTTATTCGATTATTTTTGATAGGTTTCGTTATTTTTGGGCACTCCTAATAAGACTAGCATGTGGTGGACCAAAAGCGACTTGACCAGAATAATCTTGTCCAGGACACGGCACTATCCCGGATAAGGATATCCCTGCAACCTCCTGTAAATGACAACTGATACGGATAGGGAGCACAGAGGATAGGCAATTCAGAAAATAGAGCACTCCCCAATTCCATTTCTGCACTGAAGAAGGTTTTGCAATGGAAGCTTTAGGACTCTCTCCACTCAGTACCGTCTCTGTTTCTCGTCCAGAATCTCATTTTCAGAAGCTCAGTTCCTCTAATTTACTGGGAAGAAGACCACACTGTCTCCGATCAGCGGAGCTGTCTTCTATGAAACGAAGATCACATTTTTCCCAAACTCACCGTCTTGTATGTCGATTTTCTCAGTCTCTGTCAAGTTCATGTTGATGGGTTATGTTCATTATGTCTCTTCTCTGTTGGGTTGATCAGGAAATAGAAGAAAAAGTGGAATTTTGTAGCTAAATTTACCAGCCTTGTCTTTTGTTTTTGTTTCTCTTTGTTGGGTTCTTTCAGTGCAATGGGTTTCATTTGTTTTCTGAGATGGGTTTTATTTGTTATTGTTGAAATTAAGTCCAGGAGCTTAATTCGAGTTCGTGCTGCTGAAGAAGATTATGAGGTGAAGCAAATGAGAGATATGGCTGCTGCCAAGAAGCGGTGGGAAGCGCTGGTAATGTATTGCTGGCCATGCTTTGGATAGTGTATTTCTAACTCGGTCAAGTTACCTACATTACTAAAACGGTCTCCAAATAATTCAACTTTAAAAGTCCATACACTGCCAAACCATATGTATGTACTGTATCATTCCTTCAAATGATTTTATAACCTTGGTACATTATTCTGAGGACAGTGGTTTTAATTTTATAATCTGAAGCCATGGTTTCCTTTTTCATTTTCGTCATGTTAGGGATATCAAGATTTTGGATCCATGATCTCCTTTCTATGATATACCATGCTAAGTTGTGGGTTGGTAGGTCATAAAGGTCGCTCGTCCCATGATTGACAATGTGGGTTCAGTCCTGGGTGTATGATCATAGTGTTGCACTTTCCTTATTTCTATGACTAAATGCTGAATAATCTGAAATCTCTATGATTCTTATTCCTTAGCTGTTGTTTGTATTGATACTTGATGTTCCATAACAATCAAGTAGGACTATAAAAGATCAAGAAGGAAGTAAATTTTATGCTTGGAGTCAGTTTTTTTTACGAAGCGGATATAGTTTTGGTCGTAACGGTTTTATTCTGTGTTTAGTATCCACTTTGAAGTATCTCAATCTCTTAAACAGACCATATTCCCTTATGTTGGCAGAGTCCTTGTTACCTTGTGTAGTTTGATCCTTTCACTGCCTGCATTAGTCATCAAGAAGCCTATGACTATTAGGTTTTTAAAGATGCTTGGGAATTTAGATGCAATATAATAGTACATTCTCAGTTCTGAAGTATTGATTTCCTTTTTGGGAACACTTGGTTGCTAATTTAGTGCCATGGTTGCTTATATATGTAAATAACATGAATGTACACTTCCTATCGTTCAAATAACCAATGTTGGTTTTCAATTATGATGATTGTGATAAGAAAGCTGCAGCCCATGCAAAAAGAAACTGTAAGGTTTTTCTTGGTTTTGAAACTCTAAGGTTTTTGAGTTGGTATTTTCTCTGTTTTGTGTAGCTCAGAGAAGGAAAGGTTAAGGTTCTTACACCAAAGGAAGCAGGTTATGCAATTCAACTCTCTAATAAAACTCTACTTGATGTTCGACCCTCTACCGAACACAAAAAGGTAGATAGTTTTCTTTTATCTTTTCCCTTAAATATCAAGAAGTCACATGATTTAAGCTCTCTGGAACCTTATCTATAATAAGAATACCTGGTTACTTAATCTTGCAATTTGATGGTAGGTTGGGTTTTTATCATAGCTATTGTATATTGGTAAGTGTCAATTGCTGAGAGCGCCCTATATGTATGGGGCGCTGCCAATTTTCTATTTGTTATTTGGCACTTATTCTTGTTGCCAAGTTGGTAAGTGGATTTCGTACTCTCTTTTTTTCTTCCTTAATCTTTTTAGCGGAAACTCCATTGCTTAAGTTTTCAATCATTATTTGATTGCCATAATTTTCTCTCTCATAGGCATGGGTGAAGGGCTCAACCTGGATTCCAATCTTTGAGGTTGATAATAGTTTTGATGCTGGAAGTATTTCAAGGAAGGTCTCAAGTTTTTTATTTGGTATAACATTGTTCTTTCTATTTATCCAGTCATAGTAACTATCAAATTTCACATCTCTATTTTGCACCATTCTTTTTAATATCAAGAAACGCAATCTTTTAACTTAGGCATGTGCTTGTGTAGGAGGTTGGTGGAGTGGTGTGCCCACATTGTCTTTTGATAAGTACGCAAAAGACATTTTTATTCTACATATTCTAATTTACTTGACATCCGTACACAATGAGTTAAATGTTCATTATTGTATTTTTTTCAACAGCAAGTTCTTATCAAAAGTTGAGGAGAAATTTCCAGAGGATGCAGACCTTATTGTTGCGTGTCAGAAGGGACTGAGGTGAACACTTCAGTGAAGTCTATGAAAAAAAACTCTGTTTGTGGTTCCATATTCTAATTATGATAAACTATAATATTCACAAAAGAAAGTAGAAGGAAAAAGAAAAAATTGGAAAGGCAAAATGAAATCTAGAGTTTTCTGGTGGTTATAAAAAACAGCCAATTTTGCCAACATGTTCAATAAGTGATCTCAATGCAGACTATCGCCTTTTAAAACCGGTTCTAGATGTGCACATTTATGTTTCTTGTCTAGGTTGGAACTTGTGTTCCTGGATGATCCATTAGACCTTGAACCGCTTCTTTCAAACTCATGTTCAGCTTGGTTCTGAATGGCAACATAAACGTGCTATTTGTGATCCTCACTACATTTGTTATATTAAATCTTCTGGGTAGAACAATGTATCGATAAAATAAAATAAATATTGATGGTGATGAATTGCCCCTTACACGATGATTGAATATATGATATACCTAAATGTGCTGGTGTCATTTTACTTTGCAGATCTCTAGCTGCTTGTGAAATCCTGCACAATGCTGGCTACGAAAACCTTTTTTGGGTTCAAGGCGGTCTAGAAGCTGCCGAAGAAGAGGTATGCACACTTCCTTTCTGAAAGCTGTTTTGTTGTTTTTCCCTCCTATCGTAATATTTTAGTTCCTGTACTTTTGGTCGAATGATTTTGAAATCTCATTATCTTTGGAGCAGGATCTTGCCAGAGAAGGTCCTCAACCACTCAAGTTTGCTGGAATTGGTGGGGTTTCCGAGTTTCTTGGGTATGTATCTCGTTCATGCTGTCTCTACATCCAAACCTAATATCTATCCTCGAAACGATGAATGAATGCCATTACTTTGTATTTCCTTTCGTCTATAATCTATGCACAATTGTACTCGTAAAGTCAAGATGCAACTATATCTTGGTTTGTTATTATTCTCAGTTGGACCGATCAGCAAAGGGCTGCAGCTGCAAGAGAAGGTTGGGGATACCGAATAGTTTTCTCTGCTCGTCTGGTAATGATTTTCTTGTCTCTTTGGGTAAAATGACGCTTTTTATGTCTGGATTTGGGCAGCTAATGTCCTCCATAATTATTTCTGATGACAGCTTGGACTGATTATCCTTGTCGATGCTTTGTACATTGGGGCTCAGCAACTAGCGCATTATGTTCAGGATATAAGGTCTCAATGAGGTCAAACTAAATGATTTTGAAGGTAAACGATCAAACTATCTACGAGATGCAGTTTTTAGTTCTGTACCATATGTAGGACCAGAGATTTGCCAAGAACTCAAAATTTCAAAACCCATAGGTGACTATGTAAGTGAGATAAACAGTTTTGTAATTTGCACGATTGGGTTTATGGAAAATACTTCAAAATGAGCGAGGAATCGGAACAACAAGTAGGGGAGTTTTTTTGTGTGCCGAAATCCCTGCAGATTCTGTCATATCCAAATCTTGCATCTTTGCACCATCCGGCAATGTCCAGTCGAGTTTCTGAAGCAGATTTGCCAATGCATGCTCAATTATGGTTATGGCAAATGTGATCCCTGGACAGCCTCTCCTCCCAGCCCCAAATGGTATCAGCTGAAAGTCGTGTCCTCTGAAATCTACACTCGAGTCCACGAATCTCTCTGGTTTGAACTCCTCCGGGTCCTCCCAACTTGCAGGGTCTCTCCCTATAGCCCACGCGTTGATCAGAACCGTGGTCTTTGCAGGAATGTCATAGCCTAGTATCTTGACGTCTTCAGATGTTTCGCGAGGAACTAGTAAAGGCAACGGGGTATGCATTCGGAGAGTCTCCTTGATCACAGCTCTCAGGTAGTCCATTTTCTCAGTGTCAGCCTCAGTTATGGCTGGTTTGGTTCCAACAATCCCTCTAATTTCTTTCTGTGCTTCCTTCATGACTTGTGGATGCCTCAGAAGTTCGGTCATTGCCCATTCTAGTACCGTGAACGATGTTTCAGTTCCAGCGGTAAACACATCCTGTCACAAATCAACAAAATTAGACACCAAGATCCTTAAATTTAACAAACTTAGGATTTCCTTAGTTACTGAAGCTTGGAATAATCTTGTTTTGTCACTGTTAGTTATATTTGTTTCTCACTTAGCTACATCTATATATGTTTCTAACTTAACTACAGTTGCCTTAGGTTTGTTTTTGAGACATCGGTTGAGAATTTTTTTTCCGTTTCAATTTACTACATTCCGCTAGTATGCTGTTAACTTTCAATATACCTAATTTCTCTCCAAATTTTGAGCGTACGTTATTGACTCATATGAGTATTTTGGTCATTTCATAGTAAAAACTAATGGTGGCAAATATTATTTCTACGTATGTGAGGTTCTAAATACTAGCACAAACAATTAGATTATGATTTTATTGGTTTATTGCTGGAAAAAGAGTTACCAGAAGAATTGCTTTTATGTTCTCTCTGTCAATTGCGCCATCTTTTTGAAGCTTGAGCATGATATCCACAAAGTTCATTTCCATTTCAATTTCATCCTCCTCAGCTCTACCACCATGATTTTCTTCTCTTTTTCGAGTGACATGATCATCGACAACCCTATCGAGAAACAGATCAAACTCTTTGAAAACTCTCTCCACTCTACGGTTGAGACCAGTGGCATAATTGATCCAAGAAAGCCAAGGAATGAAAGATCCCACATCGAAAGCGCCCATCAACTCACCAAACTCCCCCAACAGCTTCTTGAACTTCTTCCCATCCTCGCCATTACTGTACCTCCTACCAAAAGCGACCCTGCAGACCACATCATATGAAAATGAAGAAAGCATTTCACTCAAATCTACAGAATCATTGTTTCGAGACTGGCGGGTTATGCTGCTGATCATGAGAGCAGCCTCTTCCTCTCTTATGGCTCGAAAAGACCGAACCCTTTTGGAGCTGAGAAGCTGCAACACTGAAATGCTCCTCATCTGCCTCCAATACTCTCCATATGGATAGAAGACCAAGTCTCTGCGGTCATAGAAGAGCCTCCTTGCAATGCTGGAGGCGGGCCTGCTGGAGAAGATGATGTCATGGGTTCTGAAGATCTCTGTGGCGGCCTCAGCAGAGGAGACGACGAGAGCGGGGCTGCTCCCGAGGCTTAGGAGCATCAGAGGGCCGTGGCGGCGAGACAAGGAGTGGAGAGACCTGTGAGGAAGGAGGCCCAGTTGGTGGAGGTTTCCTATGACAGGCAGTTTTGGTGGAGAAGGTGGTGGCTGAAACTGGTTGTTCCTTTTTCCTGCAAATAACCATTTTTTGACAAGAACTGTGGACAGAAGTAGAAACAAGAAGAGACTAATTGGTTCTTGCAGTTCTGAAAACTGCAGATTCATGTCTATGGTTTGTGCTGAACAATTCATGCTGTTTTTTAACTATATTATAATGGATGGATGTTTTGTTCAATGGGGAGAAATGTGTTTTGTCAAACACTAATATTTTGTCGGTCTAATTTGGTCCACACAATGGTATTAGGTATTGGGAGAAATGATGCTGAATGTATAATTCAATCTGTTTCATTCATATTGATTACCCATTTTGAGCTGATAAGTCGACTTATAGCCCATTTTGGACATAACCAAATAAAAAAAAGCATAATTTAAATTTTATAATCGGTATTTTTGAATAATAACGCATTTTGCTAAATAAATAAAATAGTTCAGAACAATTTTTTGCTAAAAAACAAAATTTCACAACCACTTTTTCCAAAACAGTAATAATTCACTGTTAATTTTTGTTGTTGTTGTTGCAAATTTACCTATTTTCTTTTAGAGACAATAATGAATCGAGGGACTTCGGAGTCTAGAGTTACCTGATTTTCCAAACCAGTTGTAACAATGCATTTCTCGGACTGAGAAAATGCAATTATTTGGCGTTGCATGTTAGAAGTTTAAAACCGATTCACGTCATTATACTCGATAAAGGAAATGAAAGAAGCTCCAAGAAAAATATTAGAAGGGACAAATGCTTCGAATATGAGTATGTATGTTCCCATGCAATAGTTAGGAATTCTTGACGGTATCGAACCGGAGTAGGGATGACAAAAAAATTCGAACCCGACGGGCACCCGATTAACCCGCTCCGTTCGAAACGGGTGAAACCCGATGTTTTGCGGGTTCGGGTCGGGTTGACCTATACCCGATCCGATTTCGACCCGCATAATAGTTTATGTTGCTACGTTTATTTGTTGGCATGATTTTTAGCGCAAATGTAAGAAGTCGTGCAACATGTTACATGACATGTGGAGCGACTTGTTACGAGCCGAAGATTAGGAAAGTCTGAAGCTTTCCTATTTCGACAAAGCTTGGAACGAAAGAAGAAAGGCGCCACGAAGACTTGGAGCGCAAGAGAGTGACGTCGACAAGTCAGGCGACTTCCAGCTGGCAGTTACACGTCGGCAATAGGCGGCAACTCGACTTGCCTGATTTATTCAGGAAGTCAGAATAGGCAAGACGACTTCCAGCTGTCATGGAAGGCGGCAACAACTTGCCTGATTTATTCAGGAAGTCAGAACAGGCAAGACGACTTCCAGCTGTCATGGAAGGCGGCAACAACTTGCCTGACTTTTCTGTTCATGATCCGAGAAGAATTAGGAATGTGAGCTGCTATAAAAAGCCCTTGGCTTCCCATTAGCATTTCATCCGTTCTTGTTCTAACAATTGCAAGATTTCTCAGAGCTCTTAACCGTGCACCATCGGCGTGTTGAGAGGCTGATTAAGATTCGATAGAACGGACCTTTTGCTCCGATCAAACCTTGAGTCGCGAAGACTAAGTGTTTGGATCGGTTAGGGTTTTTGTTTGTGATTGAAGATTCACAACTCCGTCAAGAAGACAACGACACTGAGCATAGGAGCTTGCTCAAAGGGTGGAATTGAGGGAATCTCAAAGACAGGGGGAGAGGCCCTTGGTCGAGGTGATTCACGGTGAGATCTATAGTAGCTTAGGACAATAGCTTGTGTGATAGCTAGTTGGTGCTTGAAGTTGTACTATTGACTACTTGATAGTGAAAAACCTTTCCACTAGCAAAGTGCCCCCAGACGTAGGTGCGGAGTCACCGAACTGGGTAATCATCTCTGGTGTCGTTATTATTATCTGTCTATTACTTTGCTTACGATTTCCACAAGAAGTCGATACACAAGTTAAAGACTTTGTGTTCGACTTCCTGACTCGGCTACGATTCAGAATTTCAATTGGTATCAGAGGAGGCACCTTAATCTCTTAGGTGATTTTCCTGCAAAATTCTGAGTAGCTAATATGGATTCAAAGGAAGGAGGATCTGTCAATCGTCCGCCGGTGCTCGACGGAACAAACTATGGATATTGGAAAGCACGGATGTGTGCTTTCTAGAAGTCCCTCGACAGCAAAACCTGGAAGTCTATCATCAATGGATGGGAGGAACCTTACTATGCTGATGCTCATGGAAATCAAACTAGCATCAAACCAGAAAAGGAGTGGAGCATGGAAGAAGATGAAGCCGCCCTAGGTAATTCTCGTGCACTCAATGCTATTTTTAATGGAGTAGACAAGAATGTGTTTCGACTCATCAACACATGCACAAGTGCCAAAATTGCCTGGGACACGCTTGCGGTTGCTTACGGGGGTACTTCCAAAGTCAAAGAGCAGAAGTTACAGTACCTCACGACTAACTTTGAGGCTCTGACCATGAATGACGACGAGACTATTGCGGAGTTTAATGTGTGCATCAAGGATCTGGCCAATTAATCATATTCACTTGGCAAGCCTATGACCGATGAAGATTTGGTCAGAAAAATGCTAAGAGCTCTAAGTCCCAGATTCAAGATGAAGATCACCGCTATCGAAGAAATCCATGACTTGAAGACACTGAAGTTTGATGAGCTCATGGGCTCACTAATGACTTTCGAGCTCTCCCTACCTCCTATCGAGAAGAAACATAAAGATGTGGCTTTCAAAAGCTCTAATCAAAAGCAGAAGAACTCAACACACTCTGAGTCGGATAGTGACATTGAGGAAACTATCGCCATGCTGACCAAAAACTACAACAAAGTCATGAAAAGATTTGGCCAGATGACAGGAAGAAAAGTCACCCGAGAAGTCAGAGACAAGCCACAGCACAAGTTTCAGAAACTCGAAAACACAGCCAACGATGGAGGACGAGGAGAACGATTAGGTAAAGGAGCTCAGTGCTTTGAATGTGAGGAGTATGGACACATGCAGAGAGAATGTCCTAACTTCTTAAAGAAACAGAAGAAGGGATTCAATGCCTCTCTAACTGATGATGAAGATGAGGAAGACAGTGACCATGAGCATACAAGTAACTATGTGGCTTTCACTTCCTCCACAATAGATCAACCAGCTGAAAGCTCAAAGAAGTATGACTCTGATGATGAGCTATCCGATGAGACTCTCAACAACGCTTACAACGAATGGTATGTCAAATGGCTTGAAGACTCTCAGGTAATCGAAAAACAGAATGCTCTCATTCTTATTCTTAATGAAGACAAGTCAAGACTTCTCGAGACGACTGTTGATCTCAAAAAGAAAGTTGCTCGATTAAAAGGCGAGTTAGAGCAGGTCACGAAGTCAGTAAAGATGATGAATCCAAGCACTGACACTCTAGATCAAATCCTTTCAATCGGGAAACCAACCAGGAATATGGAAGGACTTGGATATTCAAAAGATGTCTCATCATCACACACCATCTTCGTCCCTCAGAAGTCTGTTGCCCAGAAGCCCCGTCAGAAGTCACCTAACTTCACGGCTGATCAAGCGACCAAAAAGCTTCTTACTCTGGCCGCTTCAAAAACCCAGACCAAAAGACACAACTGGGTTTGTCATCACTGTGGACGAAGAGGACATATTCGACCCTTCTGCTATCAGCTATATGGGAAGAGCCTGGTCAAGAAAAGGACCACCGTCAAGAAAAGTCAACCACGGAAGGAATGGCGAGTCAAAGAGGTCAACTATCGAGCTAACATCGCGTACATCGCTTTAAAGGCCTCAACCAGCAACGATTGGTACTTTGATAGTGGATCCTCTCGACATATGACGGGTAATAGCTCTTTCTTGGTCACTTTAATACCTTGCATAAATAGCTTCGTCACTTTTGGAGATGGAGTAAAAGCTAGAGTACTCGGGAAAGGAAAATTCAATCTTCCCAACTCTCCATGTCTGAAAGAAGCTCTACTAGTAGAAGACCTCACAGCAAATCTCATCAGCATAAGCCAAATATGCGATTTAAATCTGGATGTCCACTTCACTCGTGACAAGTGCTCGGTCAAAGACGAACAACAGAAGGAAGTCATCACAGGCCACAGGTCCCTTGATAATTGTTATCTATGGTCCCCAACAGCCACAACTTTGCCAACCAAGTGCCTATTGACCAAAGCTCAAGAGACAAAACTATGGCATCAAAAACTTGGTCACATCAATTTAAGGAGTATGCAAAAGATTCTCTCTGAAAAGGAGATCATTGGAGTTCCCAACCTCAAGATCATTGAAGAAAAAATCTGTGGAGAATGCCAGATTGGGAAACAAGTCAAGACGTCACACAAGAAGGTACAACATCTTACTACTTCTCGTGTTCTAGAACTTCTTCATGTTGACCTTATGGGACCCATGCAAGTAAAAAGTCTAGGAGGAAAGAAGTACATATTTTTATGTGTAGACGACTTCTCGAGGTACACCTGGGTAGACTTTATTCGAGAAAAGTCATATACCTTCTCAGTCTTTGAAACCTTATGTCGAAGAGTTCAACGAGAAAAAGGAGAAGTCATTGGGAAAGTCGTCCGACTTCTGAGCGATCATGGAAAGGAGTTTGAGAACATCAGCTTCGCAAACTTTTGTGATGTTGAAGGAATTGCACACGAATTTTCTGCTCCCATCACTCCTCAGCAAAACGGGATCGTTGAAAGGAAGAATCGCACTCTTCAAGAGATGGCAAGAGTCATGTTGTTAGCCAAAGACATCCCGCATCACTTCTGGGCTAAAGCTTTGAATACGGCATGCCATATTCATAATAGAGTGACCCTCCGCCCTGGGACTTCGCTCACTCTTTATGAAATATGGAGGGGGAGAAAGCCGAATGTCAAATATTTCCATGTCTTTGGATCAATCTGCTACATACTCGCAGATAGGGATCCTCGACGCAAATTGGATCCTAAAAGTGACGAAGGCATCTTCCTCGGATACTCCAGAAATAGTCGGGCTTTTCGTGTATTCAACAAACGCACCCGGACTATCATGGAATCCATCAATGTCGTGATTGATGACAATAACGAGCAACCAAGTGACGAGGACGAAGAAGTCCTAAATCTCTCAGGAGAAGTCAGACCAGAGGTCAGAGGAGAAGCCAGACCAGAAGTCAAAGACGATGAGCGCAACAAAGAGTCTGAAGACGAAAGCCCAATCATCCCGGATAAAGATGCATCCCCTATAAGGCAAAAAGCTCCGTCAAGAAGAATTCAGAAGAATCATCCACCCCAGGATGTGATTGAAGACATTAATGAGGGAGTTCGGACTCGACAAAAGGCATCTCTTGACCACCAAAAGATGATAGGTAACATTTGCTTTATTTCCAAAATTGAGCCAAAGAATATACAAGAGACCATCAATGATGAGTACTGGGTCTGCGTGATGCAAGAAGAATTGGTTCAGTTTGCAAGGAATAAAGTCTGGGAACTTGTACCCAAACCTGACAATGTCAATGTCATCGGGACAAAATGGATATTCAAAAACAAATATGACGAGCAAGGAAACATCACTCGAAACAAAGCAAGACTGTGGCTCAAGGGTACACACAAGTCGAAGGAGTCGACTTTGAAGAAACCTTTGCTCCGGTAGCCAGACTGGAAGCCATACGACTTCTTCTCGGCATCGCATGTCATCTGCGTTTCAAACTCTATCAGATGGATGTAAAGAGTGACTTTCTCAATGGAAATCTGAACGAAGAAGTCTATGTAGCCCAACCAAAGGGGTTCGAAGACCATGACTTTCCGCACCATGTCTACAAGCTAAAGAAAGCTCTCTACGGACTCAAACAAGCTCCACGAGCATGGTATAAACGTCTTACTCAATTCCTTGTACATAATGGCTATATTCGAGGGGGAGTAGACAAAACTCTCTTTGTGAAGAAGGAAGGAAGGGACATCATGATTGCTCAAATATATGTCGACGACATTGTATTTGGAGGAAAGTCAAACAAGATGGTGGAACGCTTCGTTCAACATATGCAGTCTGAATTTGAGATGAGTATGGTCGGTGAGCTCACATACTTCCTAGGCTTCCAGATCAAGCAGATGTCAGATGGAATATTTATCTCCCAAAGCAAATACGCAAAGAACATTGTCAAGAAGTTCGGGTTAGAAAAGGCTTCGCACAAGAGGACTCCTCTTGCCACACATGACAAGTGCACAAAGGACGAGATGGGAGAATCAGTTGATCAAAGTCTTTATCGAAGCATAATAGGAAGTCTCCTCTATCTAACAGCAAGTCGACCCGACATTGCTTACTCTGTGGGAGTCTGTGCTCGATATCAAGCCAATCCAAAAGTCAGTCACTGGCTCATGCAAAGAGGATCATAAGGTACATCTCGGGAACCTCTGAATTAGGTTTGCTATATTCCTTTGATACCTCCCCTACTCTGGTTGGATACTGTGATGCTGACTGGGCGGGAAGCACACCAGATTGAAGAAGCACCTCTGGAGGTTGTTTCTACCTGGGGAACAATCTTGTATCGTGGTTCAGCAAAAAGCAAAATTGTATTGCTTTGTCTACTGCTGAGCCCGAATATATCGCAGCCGGAAGTAGCTGTACTCAGCTTCTTTGGATGAAACAAATGTTGGCAGAGTATGGAGTCAAGCAAGAAGTCATGACTTTTTTCTGTGACAACATCAGTGCAATCAACATCTCGAAGAACCCAGTACAACATAGCAAGACAAAGCATATTGACATCAGGCACCACTTTATTCGAGAGCTTGTAGAAGACAAGAAGATAAAGCTCGAGTATTTACCCACTGAGAAACAAGTCACAGACATCTTTACAAAGGCATTAGATGCCAACAGGTTTGAAAGTATGAGGTCAACCCTCGGACTTTGCTGTCTAGAATAGTCAGAAGTCAAGCAAGAAGAGGGAGAGCTTTTAGCTGATTTTACTCTCTCTCTCGATCAGGACCAACCAGGGTCCACAAAATCAAGCCGGGCCCAAATCCTTTTATCAGAAGCCCGTTAGTCTTATTTGAATTTTAAGAATGATTACACTCTGACAATCCACCTATCAGAAATCATTCTGTTCAACTCCCACGCAGAAAAGACTCTGCACCTCCTCCACCATTTGAAATCGCTAGGGTTCCGCAAATCAAAATTTTAGCAAAGAATCTGCTCACTCCTCTCAAAGAACAAATCCTAGCTAAATGGTTGGTACTCGAAGCGGACGAATACCATCTGCCTCAAAAGCGCTACGAGCAAAAATGAGGGCAAAATTTATTGCCAAGAAATTATCAGCCTCCAAATCGACGAGAAACAAGCATGGAGTGAGGATCTGAGGAGGAAAAGTCTTAGGGGAAAGTTCGGCAGCTCCTCGGGAAGTAACAAGCTCACCCCCAACGATCACACCTGAAGACACAACTCCCGTCATTGAAAAGGACGACACTTTAGCCGATTCTGGGAACATAGAAGAAGAAGCTTCTCTCTCTACTCCGACTCCAACAAAAGGTAAATCTGCTATACTTCCTAACAAAAACACCGAAGATAAAAGCCTGCCTGTAGAGGGTTTAGAAATCCTTGTGCCTGAAGTCCACGGTACTAGCACCAAGGACCAATCCAGTCCCTCTAAATCGACACCCGCACCAGAGAAATCTCCTCTAAACGAGGACTTGCAGAAAGAAGAAAGTTCCCATGTCGCCCCGAACAGTGATTCAGGTCTTAATGAAAATCCTAAAGCCATTCCAGAAGTCACTCAACCTTCAGAGGAACTTGTCAACAACGAAGAAAGTGTCGACATTGAAACCATGGAAAAGGAAGAAGCTGTGCCCAAAAGGGCTGAGAGAATGAAGCTACCAACAAGGAGGTTGGTAGATGAAGAAGAAGAACTCCAAGTACCAAGGAGATTGACCCCAAAGAGGAAAGCCACAGAGAAAGGAGGAGCTTCGGCGTCTAAACAGCCGAAAAAGTCAAGAAGGAAGTCACTGACTACTGTAGTAACCTCTGCACCTCAAGAAGAGGAATCTGAAGAAGAAGCCACCCAGATTGTGCTACCACGGGTCAGAAAAGCAATGGGAGGGCAGAAACTCCCCAAGAATGTTCCGAAAGCTCCTACAGACAATGTCTCTTTCCACTCTGTAGACAATGCCGTTAAGTGGCAGTATGTCTATCAACGTAAGATATATTCAGAAAGAGAACTCTCCACAGAAGCGCAGGGGATAAACTCGATTGTAGAACTTATACGAAGAGCAGGCCTGACCAACACCGTTATAAATATTGGGCCATTCTACCCATCATTGGTCAAGGAGTTTATTGTCAACCTGTCAAGCGAATTTGATGAACCAGAAGACGCTGAATATAGAAAGGTGTTCGTTCGGGGAGAATGCTTTGAAATCTCTGCCTCAACCATCAACGCCTACCTTGGCAGAGAAGACCCAGAAGTCACTCCAGAAGTCCCGCACTTGAACAAAGTGGCGGACGAGATCACTGGAGGACGGAAGAAGGTCTGGCCCGTCAAAGACACCATTGCGGCTACTGAGCTTACAGCAAAATATTCTATCCTCTACCGCATTGGTCTGGCTAATTGAGCACCTTTTACGCATGGGTCTAGCATCAAAACCGAGCTGGCTAAACTCATTTACCAAATAGGTACGCAGTCTTCTCTTGATTTTGGCGCTTAAGTTATTGAACACCTAGTCAAGCACGCCAAATCATGTGCTATCAAACTTCCTATCGGGTTTTCTTCACTGATCACCGGTATCCTTCTCCAACAATGTCCTCACATTGTTCGAGAATCGGATATTCCGGGCAAGAAGTCACTGCCCCTTGCTATCAACCTCAAGAACTTTGAAGGGAAGCAGTTGAAGGATCTCGGACTTCCTATGGCCAAAGCATCAGGAGCTGGTTCAAGCTCTCGACCTTCAGGACCAATTGGCAGTAGGATGGAGGAAGAATTGGTGCAAATGATCGCTGATCTGGAGAAGCCAATTGCGATGCTCTCAACCCGCAAAGTCGCCTGTGAAGCCCTTCTCGAAGACCTCCGCTCTGCTGCTGCTGCTGAAAAAGATGTTGACGACTCCACGTCGTTTTGAGTATTTTCTCTGAATTTACTATGATAACTCTGTTCCACAACACTTTTAAATCCTCGGGGTCTGTCCGAGTTATTTTCCGCACATTATGAATTTTTATTTTTGGATATTTGCTCATGTTTGAGCTGTTTATTTTGCTCATGGTGTGAGCTGGCTTTTTACCCTGCTGTTTAGTCGAATTTCGTTGAACGATTGCCTTTGGCAATATTATTAGACAAACAGGGAGAGATAAATGGTGATGGAGATATAGATAGGCTACGCCGGAAGCTACGCCAGGAGTTACGCCAGAAGTCGCGCCGAAAGTTAAGCATAAAAGTCGCCGCTACAGAAGCCGCCCCAGAAGTTAAAGCTCCAGAAGATAAACTAGAAGTCGCATCAAAAGTCACGAAATTTGCTGTGTGCGTAACTGCCTCAAGGTGACGACGATGTGCCTGCTTGGAGTAAAGAAGTCACATCGCTTGTTGTGCGTAACTGCCACAAGATAAATCACTTGCTGTGCGTAACTGCCACAAGATGACGATGGGCTTAAAAAGGTGTTTGCCTAAAAAATTGCCAAAGGGGGAGATTGTTGCTACGTTTATTTGTTGGCATGATTTTTTAGCGCAAATGTAAGAAGTCGTGCAATATGTTACATGACATGTGGAGCGACTTGTTACGAGCCGAAGATTAGGAAAGTCTGAAGCTTTCCTATTTCGACAAAGCTTGGAGCGAAAGAAGAAAGGCGCCACGAAGACTTGGAGCTCAAGAGAGTGACGTCGACAAGTCAGGCGACTTCCAGCTGGCAGTTACACGTCAGCAATAGGCGGCAACTCGACTTGCCTGATTTATTCAGGAAGTCAGAACAGGCAAGACGACTTCCAGCTGTCATGGAAGGCGGCAACAACTTGCCTGACTTTTCTGTTCATGATCCGAGAAGGATTAGGAATGTGAGCTGCTATAAAAAGCCTTTGGCTTCCCATTAGCAGTTCATCCGTTCTTGTTCTAACAATTGCAAGATTTCTCAGAGCTCTTAACCGTGCACCATCGGCGTGTTGAGAGGCTGATTAAGATTCGATAGAACGGACCTTTTGCTCCGATCAAACCTTGAGTCGCGAAGACTAAGTGTTTGGATCGGTTAGGGTTTTTGTTTGTGATTGAAGATTCACAACTCCGTCAAGAAGACAACGACACCGAGCATAGGAGCTTGCTCGAAGGGTGGAATTGAGGGAATCTCAAAGACAGGGGGAGAGGCCCTTGGTCGATGTGATTCACGGTGAGATCTATAGTAGTTTAGGACAATAGCTTGTGTGATAGCTAGTTGGTGCTTGAAGTTGTACTATTGACTACCTGATAGTGAAAAACCTTTCCACTGGCAAAGTGCCCCCAGACGTAGGTGCGGAGTCACCGAACTGGGTAATCATCTCTGGTGTCGTTATTATTATCTGTCTATTATTTTGCTTACGATTTCCACAAGAAGTCGATACACAAGTTAAAGACTTTGTGTTCGACTTCCTGACTCGGCTACGATTCAAAATTTCAATTTATATATTAATATTATGTAATATAATTTACATTTTTATTAATTTTTTTGAAAAAATAAATAAACATAAATTTTAATTACCAACTCACTCAAAAAAACCAAAATTAATATAATATAACATATATTATTTATATTAACTTTTGTACTTGTATTGAAAAAAAATTAGTTGATTGAATTAATATTTGAATTTTCAGGTCGGGTTTAGGGTTACAAATAAAACCCGTACCCGACGGATTTTTTGCGGGTCGGGCACCCGCTCACGATGAACGGGTTTTTTACGGGTCGGGCACCTGCTCACGGTGAACGGGTTCGGGTGCGGGTTTGGCTAAATCCGACCCAAACCCGGTCCGTTGCCATCCCTAAACCGGAGCAATATGTTCTTCCTGAAAACTTTCATTAAGTGCCAAATAATTGTCTGTCCATATCACACGTTATTCCTCTCTCTTTGATAATAAATAAAAGGGGTAATGACAGTTGACTACACACAATTATGTCACGTTTCAAATTTAATACCTCAACTTTTAAATTTTCATTTCGGGTACCCCAAGTTTCAATAAGCGACACTTAACCCAACGTCTGTTAAATCTAACTGAATTAGTCTGTTAAAAAGTCTAAAATGCCCTCAATAGTTTTGGTCTGTTAAACCGGTCTGGTTGGTTGATGCGGTCGCATCAAATGTAAGTTTATGATATCTATTATCCACATTCTAGGTGTTATTTCACTCTCGATGTGTTAAATTATTGATCTTTATGCCACTTTTACGCCTTCGGGTATGTTTGGTGTGAATGTGCAGAATACATGTGAAAAGGGTCAAAACCGAGCCAAAATCGCAGCAAAATCTCTCAGAGAGCACAACTTCCTTATATTTAATCCGAGGTGACCCAAAATTAGATCAAATCGAAGATAACTCGGCGATATACAACTCTCTAGAAGGAAGTTTTCTCTAAAGTTCATGGGAAGAAGCTCAAAACAGCACTGAAAGACAGCACTAAAACAGATATCGGGATTGCAGACCAGCTGACTTGAAAGTGCTATAACTTCCACATCCGAAATTCAAATCGAGCAAAAGTTATATCTAAATTGAAGAGGACGAAAAGAGCTACAATTCTTGTGAAGGAACTTTTTTCATTAGAGGTCTGGAAGAGGGCGAAATTGTCTGATACTTTCGGGTGGCGTAGAGTTCTCATCCGAACTCCTATTTGGGCCCATAATATATCATTTCGAAGGGAATTTGAAGACAGAAAGTTGTAACGATGATGCAACGGAGCTGTAACGATCGTGTTACACCTATTGTAACAATCGTTACAACTCCCAAATGCAGAAAAAAAAATATAAAAGCCAAACACGAATTCTGAGTTTGGGGGACGAAAATTTGAGTCTTCACGCCAAAATTGAGCTGAGCTAGACCACGTTTTGGGAGAGCAGAGAGTAGAACACACCGGATCAACCAAGGAGAGGATTTGTGGCTTCGAGAGGAGGACAAATCAGATTCAAAGGATATCAAAGCACAAGGATCAATCGAGCTTCACATCATCAATCGAGAGGAGTCGAGATTCATGTTCTTCAACCCACTTGGGTTTAGGGTTCATCGTTCTTACTTCTCAAACTCGATTTCTATATTTAATTTTATAGATTTTGGTTCTAGCACCATGATCATGGGCTAAATACCCTTGATCATAGATGCTAGGTCTTGAATTGAATTGTGATGATTTTATAATTATGGATTGAATTATTTATGCATGCTTTTGGGTGAATTAAAGTACTTAATGCTTGTGATTGGTATTGACGAATATTGATTGCTTGTTTGAGTCACGTTGCCGTGTCTGAGAAGGCCGGTGGGTGATAGACATGCTTTAATTTGCCGGGGTTCAACTCTTCGGAACCCCGATTCCATTATTGTTGTGCTAATGCAGACTCGTGATGTCTATCTACCTGAGAGGGATGATGAACCTCTGGAGTCTAGGCTGACACCAACACCGAGAGGTGGTGTCAGTATAATTGATTTCATAGGATTCAAGTGTGTGCATGAGAATTCATTCCGAAATTGTGACATGATTATAATTCAGTGGCCTAGCATCCATGGTTTTCTCTACTGAATAGTCTCTCCCAAGCGTTTCTATTTTATAAATTATCAAACATTTTTATAAATATAATATTTTAAATTACACTTAATTGCATTAGTTAAATTGAATTAACCCTTATTGGTCCTTGTGGATTCGACCATGCTTACCAGGAATTATTACTTGTAACGACCGCGTGCACTTGCGCGTTATCGGGTGCCGGTGGACAACTGTCTACGGGCCCAACATTGGTTCAATTGATATGATTATGAAATGACTTTTTTACCCCTAAGTGAACAACTAATTTAACTAATGGGTTGAGGGCAAATTTGACTTTTCAATTACACAAATTACATTTTTTAATAATTCAAATAATATTATTAATAATTAAAAGAATTAATAATTAATTATATTATTAATTAATTATTAATTAATTAATTATATTCTAAATCATTTAATTATATGATAATAATAATAATAATTATTATTATAAAAATTACAAAATAAACAAAATGAAGGAAAAAACATAAAAGAAAAATTACAAACACCATCTATGCTTCTTGATAGAAATAAGAGAGAGATTTATTATTGATGTGTGTATTGTGAATTACAAGAGACCTCTATTTATAGAGGTAATAGGAATAGAATAGGAAACCCTAATACATGTGAGAAAAGGAAATATAAATATAGGAAACTAAAGATAGGAAACCTAATATAATCTAACAGCCCCCCTCAAACTCAATGCGGTGAAACAAGAATTGAGTTTGAAGCTTGATAATATTGAGTTGTAGAGGATGCGCGCGAGATGATGCGGCGAGGATTGAGGATAGAGGATGCGCGCCGATATTTGATGTCTGATGTCTGATGCATGTTGGCTGATGGCGAGATGACAAAGGCTGATGGCATATAGATGATGCCTGTTGCATGATGCCCGATGATGCTTGATGCCTGATGCCTGCTGGCTGATGGCGAGATGACAACGGCTGATGGCATATAGATGATGCCTGATGCCCAATGACGCCTGATGCCTGCTGGCTGATGGCGAGATGGCAGCTGCCCGATGATTGCCAGATGCCTGATGGCTGATGGCGAGATAGCAGCTGCCCGATGATTGCTAAATGCTTGATGCTTGATCAAGTGTGGGTTGATTCGAGCAAGAGGGTAGAGAAAGAGTAGGGATTGAGAGATTGAGATTGATTGAGTTACGGGATCGAAGTGGTGGAATCAAGATCAATTGATGACGAAGAAACGAGATTGTGCGAGAAAAATTAATAAGGTAAAGAGTAAAAGAAGAATCGATTGGTTTGAGAAAGAAATTAACATAATAAGGGAAAAGACAAAAAAAGGAGTATAGACGGTGTTTGAACTTGGTAGAGGAGATTCGAGATTGTCGAGTTGTTGATGTGTGTACGGTGGTGCGAGAATGCGAGATTGGTTTTGAGATTGCGAGATTGATTGTGAAATTGTAGAGTTGATTGTTTGCGGAAGCGAGAGGCTAGAGATTGAGATTGAATTGCCTCGCCCACCCGTCAGAATCACGAATCATCGACGAGTGGGCAAAACGATAAATTCATAGAGATTTGACCAAGGATCGATTATGGCTCTGATACCATGATAGAAATAAGAGAGAGATTTATTATTGATGTGTGTATTGTGAATTACAAGAGACCTCTATTTATAGAGGTAATAGAAATAAAATAGGAAACCCTAATACATGTGAGAAAAGGAAATATAAATATAGAAAACTAAAGATAGGAAACCTAATATAATCTAACACTTCTTCTCGACCTTCTCTCACCGGAGAAGTCCACGGACATGGTCATGAGGCTGAGCGCGACGGCGTCCTCCTCCGAGTCGAGACCCAGATCCGGCGAGGAGCACCTCCTTTGAAAATGTCAGGATAATAAAAAATAATTTTCACCACATGATTTAATCCAACAACCTGAAATGGCTGAGGATCGATTGATTTTGATTGATAGAAAACCCAAACCGTTAATCGGTGATGGGTGCTTACAAGAACTACGCTAGGGTTCTACAAATAACTAGACAAAAACATAAAACCCTAAAACAACGTCGCTATACTTTTATATTCTAAGCTCTCACATGCTTGACTTCGCACCTGTGCCAATTCTGGAACCCAAAGACAAATGAAGAAGACGACAACTACTGTTGCAACGGTAATATGACCTCCCAATCAAAAGTTGAAGTGCTGCTCCATTCTTCTCTTGACACGTGTCTTGACTGACTTACTCCCCAAAAAACGCATCGTTTCACTAACCCCACTGATTTCTTTTAACTGCTACTATTAATGTAATAATATATACTTATTAAATTTTAGTTACCTTCATGACAAAGCCTTCCCCTCCTCTAAAGCTTGTCCTCAAGCTTTGAATTTCAACTCCCAATCTGCAAACTAGCGCCGAAAACTGGGACCATCTTCCTCTGTAGATCGAGCCCACTGCACTAGGTATTGCGCCACTGGATAACCATTTTGATTTATCAACCTTGTCTGCAGAATTAATTGGGGATAGAGTTTAAGCTGTCCATCCTCTGTAGTGTCAGGCAGAGTAGGGAACAACCTATTTTTGTGTCCCAATTGCTTCTTTAATAGAGAAACATGGAAGACAGGGTGGATTTTTGATTCTTCAGGCAATCTGATTTTGTAGGCCACTTTACCCTTTTTCTCAATTATCTGGAATGGTCCATAATACCTTGCTGCAACCTTCATGTCCTTTCTCAAATGCACTGAATGTTGTCTATAAGGTTGTAACCTCAAGTATGCCCAATCTCCCACAACAAAGCTCCTCTCAGTCATGTTTTTGTATGCCTGCATCTTCATTCTTTCCTGAGCCTTCTTCAAATTTTCCTTTAAAATATGAGCTAGATGTTGTCTTTGCTGAATAAACTCCTCAGCAGCTGCTACTTTAGAATTAATGCATGCTAGCCCAAATAATGGTGGAGCATACCCATAGAGAGCCTCAAAAGGTGTATACTTTAGAGATGTGTGATAGCTAGTATTGTACCAATACTCTGCAAGGCTTAGCCACTTACCCCACTTCTTGGGTACTTGATGAGCCATGGCTCTCAAGTAGTTCTCAAGATACTGATTTACCCTCTCAGTTTGGCCATCAGTTTGAGGGTGATATGAAGTTGAGAGCTTTAGTTCCACCTCAGCTAATTTAAACAATTCTTGTCAAAGAGTATTCATGAAGATTTTATCTCTATCACTTACTATTGAATCAGGTAACCCATGCAGTTTAAATACAGTTTCAAAAAATACCTGTGCCACTTGAAGAGCTGTGAAAGGATGATGAAGTGGTATGAAGTGACTGTGTTTGGATAGCCTGTCCACTACCACCAAGATGCTGTTGTGACCTTGTGAAAGAGGAAGCCCCTCTATAAAATCCATGGAAATCTCCTTCCAAGGTTGAGTGGGTATAGGTAGTGGTTGGAGTAGACCAGGGTACTTAACATGCTCAGACTTGCACTTCTGATAAGTATCACACTCTTGCACCAGTTTGTAAATATCTTTGTCCATCTGAGGCCAAAAGAAATAGCTCTTGATTCTCTTAGTGGTGGCAGCAATACCAGAATGCCCTCCAAGAGCTGAGCTATGCCAAAAGTTCATGACATTTTCCCTGATATTACTACTACTCCCCAAAAAGATTTTATCTTTAAACATCAACATACCTTGTCTCATTTTGTAGTCTGGTAGGGATTTAGGAGTTAGTGGCAATTTCATCAAGATGTCCTCATCAACTTGATCCCCCCATAGCTACTGATCACTTCATTAACCCATTCAGGCACAACCACAGTTATAGCTTGAAATTCTGCATGTGGCCTTCTTGATAATGCATCTGCAGCTATGTTTTCTTTTCCTTTTTATACTCCATGTGATAAGATAATCCCAACAATTTTGCCAACCATTTGTGCTGAAATGGGGTGTTAAGCTTTTGTTCCAGCAGGTATTTAAGACTCTCCTGATCAGTCTTGATGACAAAATGATTTTGCTGAAGATAGTGCATCCACCTCTGAATACAGGCTACAATTGCCAATAACTCTTTCTCATAAGTTGATAAACCCTTATTCTTTGGCCCTAAAGCTTTACTCATATAAGCTATAGGTCTAGCTTCCTGCATCAAACACCACCAATTCCTTCATCACAGGCATCAGCCTCAACCACAAAGGGTATTTCAAAATTTGGCAACCTTAGTACATGAGTTGTGGTCATAGCTTCCTTCAGCTTCTCAAAACTAATCCCAGCCTCTTTGCTCCACTCAAAGGAATTTTTTTTCAATAAATAAGTGAGTGGTCTAGCAATTATCCCATAGTTCTTGATAAATCTTCTATAGTAGCCAGTTAACCCCAAGAACCCTCCTAGGCTTTTGATGTTTCTTGGAATTGGCCAATTCACCATGGCTTCTATCTTACCAGGATCTGTAGAAACCCCTTGTCTTGAGATAATGTGACCCAAATATTCTATTTGTTGAATCCCAAATTCACATTTGCTGTATTTTGCAAACAACTTCTTCTCTTGCAGCCTTGTCAATATTGTTCTCACATGTTGTAAGTGTTCCTCCCAGCTTTTGCTATAGATTAGGATGTCATCAAAAAATACCAAGCAAAATTTCCTCAAGTATTCCTTAAGCACAGTGTTCATTAATGCTTGGAAGGCGGCTGGAGCATTGGTTAAGCCAAAGGGCATTACTCTAAACTCATAATGACCAGAGTGAGTCCTGAATGCAGTCTTAGCCTCATCCCCCTTCTTCATCCTGATCTGGTGATAACCTGATCTCAAATCTATCTTGGAAAAATACAAACTGCCCTCGAATTCATCTAGCAGCTCCTCAATGGTGGGGATTGGGTATTTATCTTTCAATGTCTGCTCATTTAGCTTTCTAAAATTCACACACATCCTCCAAGTTCCATCTTTTTTCTAGATTAGCAACACTGGAAATGAGTAAGGACTGTGGCTCTCTTTAATTACCCCAGATTCTAGCAGTTCTTGAATAATTTTCTCAATTGCATTTTTTGCTGAAAGCTATACCTGTATGGGCTCAATGATGGTGGTTTACTATTTGGGAGGAGAGGAATTGAGTGGTCTTGATCCCTCTCCGGGGGTAATGATTGGGGTGCTTCAAATATTTTTTCAAACTCTTTCAATAATTTCTGTAATTCTGGCTCCATTTTTTTCTCCTTGGTCTCTTCAATCTTGAAGCACTGCCCCAAGTACAATGATTGCCCTTGCTTGATTTCTGTTTTGACAGTTTGAAGAGAGGCTAGCATTACTTTCTTGGCATTTTTCTTACTCTTTTCTTCCTTCATGTACCCTTTTCTCCCTCTTAGAGTGATAGCAATAAATCTTTTCTTGTAGTAAAAAATTATAGGACTTAATTCATGAAGCCAATCCACTCCCAACACCACATCACAACTGCCTATTGGCATAACTAGCACTCTCCAAGTGAATTCTCTTTCCCTCAACCTCCATTTGATGTGGCAATCCCACTTACAGATGTGCTTCTCATCATTTCCCATCTTCACTAGGACAGCTTCAGTTTCTTTAATCACTAACCCCAATTTTTTGCAGTTAGCCTGTCAATAAAATACCTTGTGGCCCCAGTGTCCACCAAGATTGAAATCTTCTTGCCTTGTATAAATCCCCCAACCCTGATGGAGGTTTTTCTTGTGTGAACTCCCATAGCACATAGGTTGGCTTCCTTCATTTCTCCCACTTTTTCCTCCCCTGGTTTGGCATCTAAAAATAATTCTTCCTCCTCATCATCTTGGTCACTGTCTTGCTCAGTCATGAGCATATGATGCTTGTTTGGACAATCATAACCTTTGAACCACTTACCCTTGCATTTAAAACATAACCCCTTACTTCTTAACTCCTCTATATCTGCTGCATTGATTTTCCTTATGTTGTTCTGATTTGGACTCACTTTGGGAAAATGATGAGGCTTAACCTCAATTTTTGGTTTGTATATATTGGACTGTCTGTAATACTGTGGCCCCAACAGCTGAATCATCCTTTGCTCCTCATGCCTAGCCATGAACATGGCTTGATATAGGTTCCTAGGCCCCAAAACTTGCACCCCAGGCCTCAACTGTGGCCTTAATTTCCCAATAAAACTGGATACCCAGTAACTTTCATCAACAAATACAGGCAATCTAAAAACCAGTAAGGCTTTTAACTCCTCAAACTGGAATTCCAACTCCTGAACAGTTCCCCTTTGTTCCAAGTAATCAAACTCTATTACTATATCATCATGCCCTTGTTTATCAAACTTCCAAGCCAAGTCTCAACACAATTGTTCCCAGGGAATCACTCCTTTTCCAAGTCTGTACTGATTGAACCAAAACCTAGCTAGACCAGAAAAGTGTACTGAAGCAAAACTGGTCTTATGCTTCTCATGTATATCACAATAATAAAAATAGCCCAAACAGTTTTGTATCCATCCTCTCACATCCGTGCCGTCAAAACCAGGAAATGGAATAGTAGGTACCTTAAATCGAGGAGATCGAATAACTTCATCATTCTGGCGAGCAGGGTCTTCCTCTTGTTCAAGATCTGGGTTTCCTACCCTCCTGTAAGTGCGTGGTCTTTGTGGCTGATCTTCAACTCCCCATTCTCGAACCTCTTGAGGAGTTTGCTGCTGATTATGATCTCTCATATTGCTCATAATCGACCCCAAAGCTGGAGGAGGAGTGTCCCTGATGTTCTTTCCACTGTTATCGATCCTCTGGCCTTGTACTGAAAAGCTTTCACCCCCTTGTTTTAGACTTGGAATATGTTGGGCTATGGTCATGAAGTATTGCTTCATTCTCTGATTTGAAGCCTCCAACCCTAGAAAACGAGCCTCCGCTACTCCTTCATAATTGTCGAAACGCTTTGTCAAGGCATCCACACTCAGAGCCAATCTGTGCATAGGATCCTCATCTGTTACTCCACTCTCCGTTGCTCTCGTTTTCGTCATCGTCGGCCCGAAAAGTGCTCAGATACCACTGTCAGGATAATAAAAAATAATTTTCACCACCTGATTTAATCCAACAACCTGAAATGGATGAGGATCGATTGATTTTGATTGATAGAAAACCCAAACCGTTAATCAGTGATGGGTGCATACAAGAACTACGCTAGGGTTCTACAAATAATTAGACAAAAACATAAAACCCTAAAACAGCGTCGCTATACTTTTATATTCTAAGCTCTCACATGCTTGACTTTGCACCTGTGCCAATTCTGGAACCCAAAGACAAATGAAGAAGACGACAACTACTGTTGCAACGGTAATATGACCTCCCAATCAAAAGCTGAAGTGCTGCTCCATTCTTCTCTTGACACGTGTCTTGACTGACTTACTCCTCAAAAACGCATCGTTTCACTAACCCCACTGGTTTCTTTTAACTGCTACTATTAATGTAATAATATGTACTTATTAAATTTTAGTTACCTTCATGACAGAAAACCATATCTGGCTTCTCGGGCGGTGGCTTCTCGGCTGGCGATTCCTTCTCCGGCGATTTGCAGTGTTGGCGGAGAAGCCGACTGTGGCCATGGAGGGTCGAGCTCAGAGGCGCGACCGGAGTTTGGAGTTGGAGAGGGGGAGTCGTCGATCTGGGTTTCCTTTCTTAGATATAGGTCTCTCTCTCTCTCTCTCTCTCTCACCCTTCTCCGCCGTCACAGACAGCACTGATTTCCAATCCCGCCGCCGCGTCCTGGCTATAGTCATTGGGTCGAGAACGAAATCGACCAAATCGAGAAAGGAATCGATCAGATCGAGAACTCTCGACGCCGAGGATGACCTCCGACAACAGTGCGGTGCTCCGATTCGCCGACAGTGAGACGAGCTCGGTGCTCCGATTGGGTTTCTTAGGTTTTGTTTGATTCCCGTTGGTCTGCAAAATAAATATGTATTTTGCACAAGTTTCTTACACTGATTGATGAAAATGAAGAAAAAAAACTTAACTTGTGTTAGTTGTGCTTGAATTAATTATTTGAAAGAGAAGCATAGTTTATGGAATTTGACAGAAGAGGGAAAGAGAGAGGGGTGAGAGATGAGGTTGAAGATGAAAGACAATTTTGTAATTTTACAAAGTTATATTTAGTTTTTTAATTTTTTTTATTTGTGTAATTGAAAAGTCAAATTTACCCTCAAAACATTAGTCAAATTAGTTGTTCACTTAAGGGTAAAAAAGTCATTTCATAATCATATCAATTGAACCAACCAGACCGGTTTAACATACCAAAATTATTGAGGGCATTTTAGATTTTTTAATAGACCAATTCAGTTAGATTTAACCGACGTTGGGTTAAGTGTCGCTTATTGAAACTTGGGGTACCCGAAATGAAAATTTGGAAGTTGGTGTATTAAATTTAAAACGTGACATAGTTGGGTGTAGCCAACTGTCATTACTCCTAAATAAAATACATATGTCTTTTTTGATTTTTTGGAGATTTCATAAAATGAGTTTTCTGGAGATCCAAAGTGACTGATTCTCGTATGAATTGGTAAAAATCTAATAAGATCAACATCAAATGTGTCAATTGTGCAAATACGTCCACAATAGCTAGGATGGATATCTGGTATCCGAAATTGTGATCACTTCTCTATTCTGTTCTGCATGAGATAATGGTCGTCATTCTGCCTTTTTTTGCCATAGTTTGAGTTACTTCCTTGATCCGAATTTTACTTATTGGGTGGGTCAAAGGCCCGTTAGGCTTGTACTGTTTGTTGGACACATTAAATACCTCCAATTAGCTTCTTCTTGGGGAAAGCCCATTCCAGTTTAGCCGAGCAGGCCCGGCCCATCACTCAACCACAGTTAGTTTCATAGGGCTAAAATCTAACCACGATCAAGTCAACCCCACACCACACCCACTCACCACCAAAGCGCCAACGCACGTTAAAAAGGCAAGAGAATCCTAAACACAACGATACTCGTTCAATCCAACGGCTCAGATCCCGCCACGCGTACGGACAGATCCGGCCCTTCACGCCTACTCCGCGAGCTTAAAATCCTAGGGCTGGCATCGTCCCCCTCTCGCTTTCGAGAAACCTTATCTTCTGTTTGGCGAATTCTCTCGTTTTCCCGGAAAATTTCTTGCAGATTCTCCTTCTCATGGAGATGGTTGAGCGCGTGACAGAGTTTCCACACACACACATGGACCGCCGACCCAGGAAGCGGGCGCGTCTGGGCTGGGACGTCGTGCCTCAGGTATTGGATTCGTTCCTCAGATCTTAGATCTAACCCTGTTTTCGTCGTGTTCGAGTTGAATTTCACCAGATCTGGTTGATTTTGTAGATTATATAGGTTTTTCTTGTCATTTTGATCCGTCTGTCGTATTTGCTTCTTTTATCTTGATTCTTGAAATTCGATAAATTCTTGAATCTTTGTTAATTATTAGTTTCTGTGAAATTCTTTTCTTTCAATGGTGGACTTTATCTACAATTTGCTGTTTTTTTCCTTCGAATTATTGTGTTTTCTCTAGCGCTTGTTTGATTAATTAGGTATGTATAAGGTGCTATATATGTCTACGGTGCTCCAGATTAATATAGAATGAATATTGTTTTTTTTGTCTTTTTTTTCTCTAATTTCGCCATTAACAGTCTTTTTAGTGAGATTTCTCTTTGATGTTGATTGTGGTATCTTGTATTGCTTGTTCTAGATCTATCATCTCTGGCATTTCAATATAAATATTAGTTCAATTTCATTGCATTGCATCAAATATGACACATGTTTCATCATCATTTTGGCTTTTATTTGGTTTGATCATCACTTTTTGGGAGGGATATGGAGGGCCTCAGGTATTGGGTAGAATCTTTTTTTTATTCTATAGCGGTACATGAATGAATGACTGTGTGTAGGATCAGGTAGGAATGTTTTGTGGACAAGAGATTGGAAATGTACCAAGCTTTGCATCTTCAAGAACAACTTCAGATCATACTAGTTCTCTATTTTTAAAAGGAGTGGCTCGAAATGGTTCACCCCCTCGGAGAGAAGATGACAAAGATGGGCATTACATGTTTGCAATCGGAGAAAATTTAACTTCTCGCTGTAAATACACTTCACCATCATCAAATAAGTGCATAGCTATCAATTTTCTTGATGAGACGTTTAATTTAGTTGGGTCATGAGTCCTTTTTCCTGTCATAGTTGGGATAATTGTTCTCTTAAGGCTCACTCATATGTTTAATTAGCTATTATCTATGCTATGTCAATCATTCACAAGTTTATGACTTTGTTTTGTTTTGTTTTTCATTAACACAGATAAAATCCACAGCAAGATGGGGGAAGGTACTCGTCATTACAGAAAATCTTTGGTACTATCATCATGTAGTAGTCAGTCTATAATCTATAACCCATTTTCTTCATCCATCCTTCCAGGCACCTTTGGGCAGGTTTTAGAATGCTGGGATAGGGAATCAAAGGAAATGGTTGCCATTAAAATTGTCCGTGGCATCAAGAAATATCGTGATGCAGCCATGATAGAAATTGATGTCTTGCAGCAACTTGGAAAACATGATAAAGGAGGCAGTCGGTGAGCATCTTACTTGATTAGAACTTATTACTGTATCAATATATAGCATCTCCTAACTTTCTTTCATAAGCTTTGTGTCTATGGTTAAATGGGTTTATTCCTTGCAGTTGTGTGCAAATACGGAACTGGTTTGACTATCGTAACCATATATGTATTGTAAGTACATGATTAATTTGTGGTGGATAAATTTCCCCAATTTTCTAATAATTCTGGGGTTAAAACTTTGGGTGAATTCAAATGGTTTCAACAGGTATTTGAGAAGCTTGGACCAAGCTTATACGATTTTCTACGCAAAAACAATTATCGCTCATTTCCCATTGATCTTGTCCGTGAGATTGGAAGGCAACTATTGGAGTGTGTAGCATGTGTGTTACTACTTTAAGCTAGTTTCTCTTCACTTTTTGTTATTGCCTCTTATGTTGCCATGGTTTGTTGATCTGTTGTTAGATTGCCATAAAAATATATATTTTGAAATTTCTTTGTTGATCTCATGTTGCTCCAAGTCGTAGTGTCAAACAATGTCTTGCGTGGATCAGTTACTTCTTCAGTTTACTTATATTTGTTTGTTTACATGTTGCAGTTATGCATGACTTGCGGCTTATTCACACTGATTTGAAACCAGAAAACATACTTCTAGTTTCTGGCGATTATATCAAAATTCCTGAATATAAGGTTTGTCTTCTCTATCTCTTGCACATCGTATCTTATCTTAATTTTTGGTTTTTATGATGCACCAGGGATTGTTTTGTTTCTTCATCAGGTTCTATATCATAGTTGCTTCCCTACTCTACCTGTATAACTTAAATGCTTGTTTATATTATATGGCTGGCTAATAGTAATCTTATTCCTTGCAGAGCTCATCTCGCTCACCAAGGGATGGTTCATACTTCAAAAGAGTTCCAAAATCTAGTGCCATCAAGGTCATTGATTTTGGTAGTACCACTTATGAGCGCCAAGATCAGAATTATATTGTATCGACTCGTCATTACCGTGCACCTGAGGTCATTCTTGGTAGGTTATTTGCCAGCAGTTTTGTGTTGTGATAATCAATTTATATTTGTTCATGGATATAATGTGTGAAATATAATTTATATTGCATGATTATGCAGGACTTGGGTGGAGTTATCCTTGTGATATCTGGAGTGTTGGATGCATCCTAGTTGAATTATGCACGGTATGTTGTTTAATTTGTTTTTGGTTGGCATGATGATAATGATTAAAAAAATTCATTCTCATGATGTTGCTCATTTCATCCCAGGGTGAGGCATTGTTCCAAACTCATGAAAATTTGGAGCACCTTGCAATGATGGAGCGAGTACTTGGCCCTATGCCTCAACACCTGCTGAAGAGGGTGGAGTGAGTGATGAACTATTTATTTAAATCTTATATCCCCTCTCAGACATTGGTTGTAACATAATATTATTTTGTTGCGATGTGGTTCCAGTCGTCATGCAGAGAAGTATGTTAGGAGAGGTAGGCTACATTGGCCTGAAGGTGCTGCCTCTAGAGAGAGTATAAAAGCTGTCACCAAGTTACCTCGATTGCAGGTTTGTATACCTATAGATTGATTTGGTTAATGAATGTTTTCAACGTATTACCCACTGTATAATTTCCTTGTGGATAATTGTGCAGAATCTTATAATGCAACATGTAGATCACTCAGCAGGAGATCTCATACACGTACTGCAAGGGTTGTTGAAGTATAACCCATCCGAAAGACTTGGAGCCCGGGAAGCACTGAGGCACCCATTTTTCTCTCGTGATATTAGAAGGTGAGGGAGGAAGCAAATTGGGAAAGTGAGAGCAGCAGTTGATGTAAATGCCTCGTTTTCTGTCATGTTTGGGTGATGTGATCGGGTGTTCATTTAGTTTCAATCAACTAACCCAGAAGTAATCTAGATTTGACATTGATGATGCAAGGAGTGCTCTTGTTCTTGTAGTGGTACCATGTAGAAGTTGAATAATTGATGATGTCTTGTTTATACATAATTTGTACTAATCAGAAACCTTGTTATCGCTTCCAACTTGTTTTTTATCTACATTATGAGAAATTGAAAATGCCTTATTTAGTCTCTTGGCTTGCGAATGCGTGTTGTAATAGTGTGAGCTCTTGCATCCCATAAGCGTCTCTGTCTTGCCACTTTTCCCTCTTGTTTTTGCTCGGGTTTTGCGGGTTCCTGAACATTTGCACCTGGCTCTAGTTTCTCTTTTTTGCCTTTAATTTCATTTTGTTGGGTTGGTGTTGGATTGGCCATATCAGCAGCTTTTCTCGGTTCCACGCTCTCTACCTCTTTTGGTTCAACAGCTAAACTTGACTCTTCCTTAATGTCTTGATTCTCAAGTTGTTTCATATCTTCTTTTAATGTTCTTTCTTGCACGTCCTCTTTGTTTTCTCCATGGACATTTTGTGGCTGTATGGTATTTGTAATTGGTGGTCTCATTTCAGCTTTGAAGTCATCACCACCCTTATTTTCACCTACTTGCTCAACACGAGTCACCTTCTCAGGCAGTTCTGGAGTGGTCTTGATGTCATTATCATCAACTTGTTCAATTTTGCTGAGCTCTCTAACAAGTTTGGGCATGGAAATGGCCAGCTTTGAGTCATGTCCAGTGAAATTGGCCTCCATTCTGTCCAAAACAACTCCATCGGGAACCCGAAAAGCCTTGGTGAATCCCACCATCTTTACCTCCTTGTGCACATTCCCTTCCCTCATCGCAATCTCCCAAACTGGCTTCTTCCAGCTGATTGTAATCTGAGTCCCGTCCTCGTTTATCTTCATCCCAACATTGTCTCTTCCAAAACCTGCACTACAGAGTTGTCAAGAAAAGAACTAAATGCAATAGCAAACAAGTCAGAGAGAATTGCCTTTTAGCTGGGTAGTGAGGATGAACATGTTTTCGGTTTCTCCGGACAAGAAAAGAGGGAATGATCGGTCTTTAGTGATCCACAGGTTGGAGGAAGTGAGATCATCATCATCATCACCTCTGGTAATGTCGATCTTGACTCCTATGTCTAGCTTCATTTTTTGTTGTTTCGTTACTATTCCCTTTCTCATCCTCTTGTTTTCCAAGTATTCGAATCAAAATTGAGCTATATTGGCTTGTTTGTGTACAAGAATGAAGAACATATTCATTGCTTTCCTTGCCAGTAGTTTTGTTTGCTTTCCTTGTGTAACACAGGATTTGGTAATTTCATGTTCAGTTTTCTTTGCTGCATGTTGAAGTTTTCAATTGTTAATTCCCCTCCTTGTAAGCCATCTTTTGTTCTTTCAATAAAAAACAGAATCTAACACAAGCTATTTTTAATTACGGTATTAAATTCATATTACCCTCCTTAATCCATCAAATATCATCACATGTACTGCTCACTGTCTAACAAAACCAAAGTAAAAGATAGTTTGATTATAACTCAACAAAATGCATATCTGATAGGCATGACTCATCACTTTTTCCCTCAGCCCAAGTTTTGGACATTAACTACAGTGATGCATACGAAATGAGTCTTTCCATAAGATACATACATCACCTCGTAAGCATTTAGATAGACGTGACATTGTTGATATGATACTCACCGTTCAATTTGCATGAATATGTAAACGTGACATGTTCAAATTTTGACACCATCCCCAAAAAGACAAATGTTTGATGTTGATGTATATATATTTTTTTATCAACAAAAGAAAGAGATATTATTGATGACACCAACTAAGGCTTTTAAGAAAAAAACAAAAGTCAGTCAATTACATCAATAAAAGAGAGAAAAGATAGCACAACTAGGGAAGAAAAAGAAACGAAATAAGGACAAGTAAGCAGGATCAATAATCCTTATTCCTAGCCTCCATTTATTCGAGAATAGTGATCATTTGAGATTCGGGAATGTCGCTCGTAATGCTCAAAGATTTGCAAATATCCCAAGTTCGATTGGCATTGACCCGATGATCAAGAGGGTCAGGAAGTTGTGAAACACGATGCTAGCTACATTATATTCTAGCTTATGTCATTTTATGTATTATGATCACGTAGTATTATAACTCTATCTGAGAAACATCAAACTTTAACAGTATTCGAAATTTTTTATCTATTTAAAACTCAAAATTTTGGAAGATCCAAAAGATTTCCAAGTCAGGCCTTGACACGAAGATTGATAAGCCTAACACATATAAGACTCAAAACACTTGGCAAGGAAGAGTGCAAGGAAAGGAAAGAAAAAGGACTCTACTACCAATTATGCAGCAAATATGAATAGGGCTACAGAATCTCAACAACTTGAACCCATTTTTTCTTCCTATATTGCTGTTCTCAATTGTTCTCACCTTCAAGTTTACAAGAAGTGGCAAACACAAGCATCCACCATCCCCTCCATCAGCTAGGAACACTTCCTCATCGATCTCTCCAAGCCTTGTCTGAGAAGTATGGTCCTCTCATGCTCTTGAAACTAGGCCACATGTTCCAACTCTTGTCATGTCGTCCACGGACATGGCGCGAGACATGGTCAAGAATCATGACACAGTCTTCTCTAACAGACCCAAAACCACTGCTGCAAAAATATTGCTATATGGATGCACTGATGTGGGTTTCTCTCCATACGGTGAGTATTGGAGACAGACGAGAAAGATCAGTGTTCTCGAGCTCTTCGGCCTCAAGAAAGTTCATTCTTTTCAGTTTGTGAGGGAAGAGGAAGTTGAAGTCTTGATAAACAGGATAGGCCAAGCATGTATCAATGGCGATTCAGCAGTTGACTTGAGCAGGATGCTGATGGCCATCTCCAACAACATCATATCAAGAGCTGCTCTTGGTCAAAAACGTGAAGAAGAGGATGGGAAGAGCAAGTTTGGAGAGTTGTCGAGGGCATTCATGATTGAGTTCACAAGCTTCAGTTTTGGGGACATGTTTCTGGATCTGAGATGGATGGATGTTCTCACAGGCTTGATATCGCGCCTGAAAGCAATTTCCAGCGCAATAGATGCTTATCTTGATCAGGTCATTGAAGAGCATAAGGTAACTCTGGAGAGTGATGAAGTTCAGCAATCTGATGGGAAGGACTTTGTACATATTCTTCTTCAACTTCAAAAGTAATATGGTTGAATTCATTTCTACAATGCCCCTAGTAGAAATGGTTGTCATTACTATAGTAATATGGTTGAATTCATTTCTACAATGCCCCTAGTACATAATTTATCGTTTCTTAACTCTCGTCCATTGAAGAACTAACGCGAGGCTAGTGACTAGTACTGCTGACGCTTGAATGACTTTGGAAAACCCACGCGTCTTCACTTCTCCCAATTCACACACTTCTTCTTCAAGGCTTGCTACACCATTTTCAATTCCTTCTACAGGACTAGCTGGACTTGGCTCTTGTTCTTGTTCTTGAACATCTTGCTTCTCTGCTTGAGGCATTTCACATTTTTTGCCCTCAGCTTCGTTTTGTTGAGTTGGCGTTGGACTCGCCATATCAACATCTTCTATAGGTTCCAAGCTCTCTACACTTGGCTCTTCCTTAATGTCTTGATGCTCATGCTGTTCCATATCTTCTTGTAATGTTTTTTCATGTGGGTGTTTGGTATCTGTGGTTGGTGTTCTCATTTCAGCAATGACCTCATCACCACCCTTATTTTCTCCTACTTGATCAATATAAGTCACCTTCTCTTGAGTGGTCTTGATGTCATTGTCATCAACTTGTTCAATTGTGTTGAGCTCTCTAACAAGTTTGGGCATGGAAATGGTCAGCTTGGAGTCATGTTCAGTGAAATTGGCCTCCATTCTGTCCAAAACAACCCCGTCAGGAACCCGAAAAGCCTCAGTGAATCCCACCATCTTTGCCTCCTTGTGCACATTCCCTTCCCTCATCACAATCTCCCAAACTGGCTTCTTCCAGCTAATTGTGATCTGAGTTCCTTGCTCATTTATCTTCATGCCAACATTATCTCTCACAAAACCTGCATCACATTGTCAAGAACATAACCATTTGCAAGGGAAAATGGAAAAAATGTGCTGTGTACCATCACACTTTTGCAAAATTGTACTGTGTACTTTGTTAATAATAAAAAGGTGACAAGAAGTTTGATTTTTTGTGCAAAACGTGTATTTTTGTACAAAATCTGAATTCTTACTGTCATTAACAGTTTCGTCATTTACATACATTTTGCACAAAAAATTAAAGTTCACACCATTTTTTTGCCATTAACAAAATACACAACACTCTCTCGCAAAAGTGTGATAGTATACAACACTATTATGCCATTTTCTCTGATTGCAATAACAGACAAGACAGAGAGAGAGGATTGCCTTTCAGATGGGCAGTGATGACGAACATGGTTTCGGTTTCTCCAGACAAGAAAAGAGGGAAGGATCGGTCTTTGGTGATCCACAGGTTGCAGGAAGTGAGATCATCATCACCACCATTGATAAGGCTGATCTTGACTCCTATATCTACCTTCATTTCTGGTTGTTTCATTACTATTCTTTTTCTCATCCTTGTTTTTTTCCTGAATTGGAATTAAATAATGAAGGCTAGATTGTTTTGTTTGTGTAAAATAGAATAAGGAACATATTCATTGCTTCTCTTCTTAATAGTTTAGTTTGCTTTGTGTTGTCACCATGTATCATTGAAAAACCTTGTGTAACACATGATTTAGTGATTTCAAATTCAGCTTTCTTTATGTCTGATTCTGAAGTTTTCAACTGTTAAATATTCTCCTTTTGTTTGTGAGCAACTTTTTGTTCTTTATATCACTTCAGCTCTATTTGTGTTAGCCAATGTGTTACATTGGTTCAGTTGGGAATTATGTGAGGGAGTGTGGAGAGCTTGGAACATGACCTGAGTACTGTGACCAAGAAGCTTCCTCTTCAGCTAAGTTCCCAAACCGCGTAATTATCGGAACAGCGCCATTCAAACATGGGTGTTATGCAAGTCGCTGGGCTTTACAAGCCTTGCGACTGACTCTAAAATGATCAAATCTATCGAAGCTATCAAGACCGAGAACTTGACATAACTCGCCCTATTGTTTTTTCACTTTTCTTACTTCTTTACTCTATCATTTTCCCTCGTTAGTCTGTATCTTTCTAGCTCTTTTTTCCCTCTCGAGAATTGAGTGTGGTGTATCAATAAACTTTTTTCTTTTGCTGCTAAAAGAAATTACACAAACCGTTTTCTCTTTCCATTTTGAGAACTTATTTCTCTATTTATTTAATATAATTATTTTAATCGCCGATAAAAAAAACATCATTTACCTGAAGCAATGGCAGCGATATCGGTCAAGTTTGGATTGTAACTAGAGTGTCACCTACAGGACAGTCTTGGCATAAGATACAAACTTCACCTCATATACAAAAACAGCTCACCAACAATATATGACAAAGGTTAGGGTTTCACCTTCTGATTCACCCATGCCTTTCATGTTCTATATTTATGGAAATCTTCAAATGTATAATTTTTTTTCTTTCTTATTCTCTTTCAATCTATTTCCCTTTTTGCTGATAAACAATAAAAAAACTTTAGCTTCTCTACTTATAAGTCCACTAGATTTTGGCTGACTTGCTGGTCTCTGGAGATACGTTTTTTCATTTTTAATTATGTATTTTTAGTTTCTTGAGTTTCATTTTCCTATTTTAGGAAGTGACTCTCTTTCCTTTATTTTTAATTGAAAAATCGATTATAAAAACGAAGACAGAGATAGAAGACTAATAAGGAACAATTTAGAGATATAATGCTTTATTTTTCACATCAATTTGTTGGATTGTTTGAATCATGTCCTGGTCGCTAGCTGCAAAAGTGAAGCCTAGGAATTTACAAAAATCTCAGGTTTTTCTAACACTTGTAACATGAATTGGACTACGTGAATTTTCTTTGAAGGAGGGATGGTCTGGAGGCTTGATAGGAGACACTGAATAATGAGAGGGCTTTAAAATTTTCTTCCGACGAGAATGGTGGCGCCTATAGACCAAGGAAATCGAAGGATGGGGGCAAGATCTAGAGCATTCCACCTCTGACGTATTCGACCTTCCGATGAATATAAATAGGGGTTGCCAAAAACTTGTAGGACAGACGAAGCAAAAAGAGTATTAAAGTTTATTAAAAAGAGACATTTGATTTGACTGTGATGTCATGCCAAGTTTGAAAAAAAAATACAATTTCAAGATGAGTGATTCTTGAAATAGCCATTAGACTATTTTGGTTGATGAAGAAATTGTTTCAATCTGGGCTAAGTAATTTTTTCGAGGTGTTCATAGAACATAATATATAACATGAGCAACAACTCTTTCAAAATTGATGAAATTCACATATGATACACACGAAACTCTGACATTTATCTTTTGGGGACAAAAAATTGGACCCATGTTTTGGACGGTAACTACACTATAGTGTCACCAACTGGACAGTATCCTATAAAGATACAAAAAAATCTAGGATGGCAAAAAAACTCGAACTCTACTGGTTCCTGATTAATCTACATCAATCGAAGTGGGTAAAATTCGAAGAAAAATCGGGTATAGGTCGGGTACGGGACATTATATAAGCCTCCAAGGTGTTGGTATAAGGAAGAGTGCAGGACAAGAGAAATTGCTCTACTACCAATTATGCAGCAGAAATGGATAGAGCTACAGATTCTCAACAACATGAACCCATTTCTATTTCCTCTCTTCCTTTTCTCACTTGTTCTTGTCTTCAAGTTCACAAGAAGTGGAAAGAACAAGTACCCTCCATCCCCTCCGAGGTTGCCACTTATTGGGAACCTTCACCAGCTAGGAACACTCCCTCATCGATCCCTCACTGCCTTGTCCGACAAGTATGGCCCTGTCATGCTCTTGAAACTAGGCCATGCTCCAACTCTCATCATCTCATCCGCAGACATGGCGCGTGACATGGTCAAGAATCATGACATAGTCTTCTCTGACAGACCCACAACAACAGCTGCAAATCTCATGCTATATGGATGCACTGATGTGGGTTTCTCCCCCTATGGTGAGTATTGGAGACAGACTCGAAAGATCTGTGTTCTCGAGCCGTTGAGCATCAAGAGAGTTCAGTCTTTTCAGTTTGTGAGAGATGAAGAAGTTGAAGTCTTGATCAACAAGATACGCCGAGCGTGTGTCGGTGGGAACTCGCCGGTTGACTTGAGCAGGATGTTGTTGTCCATCTCCAACAACATTGTATCGAGATCAGTTCTTGGTCATGAGTGTGAGGAGGAGAACGGGAAGAGCAAGTTCGGAGAGCTGTCGAGGGCATTCATGATCGAGTTCACGAGCTTCAGTTTTGGGGACATGTTTCCGTATCTGAGATGGATGGATGTTCTCACGGGCTTGATATCGCGCCTGAAAACAATTTCCAACGCGGTGGATGCTCTGCTTGATCAGGTCATTGAAGAGCATAAGGTCACTTTGGAGAGTGACGAGGTTCAGCAATCAGATGGGAAGGACTTTGTGCATATTCTTCTTCAGCTTCAAAAGGATGGCAAGCTTGGGATTGACCTCACTCAAGACAACATCAAAGCTATCTTAATGGTTTGTATGCAGTGTTCTGAAAATTCTGGACTTGTCCTGTTAATCCTTGATCAATCTCTTATTAGTTTCTGATTAATCATTTAAGTTGGTTTATTTTCTGATTAATCTTCGATTAGATACCAGAAAGCAGTCCCCGACCAACTACTGTCTAAAGTTTATTTTAAACCTGAGACACTTGATTCCCATGATTGGTTTCAGGACATGTTTATTGGAGGAACTGATACCACATCAACAACAATGGAGTGGACCATGGCAGAGCTGATGAAGAACCCGAGCAAGATGAAGAAAGTGCAAGCAGAGGTGAGAAAGGTTGTGGGAAAGAAACCAAAGGTAGAGATGAATGATGTGAATCAAATGGAATACTTGAAATGTGTCATCAAGGAGGCACTTAGGATGCATCCCCCTGCCGTGCTTCTCGTTCCTAGAGAAACATCCTCAACTGCAGTTCTAGGAGGGTACGAGGTTCCTGCAAGAGCGAGAGTCATTGTGAACGCGTGGGCGATTCAGAGAGACCCCAAGTTTTGGGACAGACCAGATGAGTTTCAGCCAGAGAGGTTTGAGAACAACCCGGTCGACTTTAAAGGCCAGGACTTCCAATTCATCCCATTTGGTGTTGGGAGAAGGGGCTGTCCTGGCATGCCCTTTGGTGTCACTTCAGCTGAGTTTGTGTTAGCCAATTTGTTACATTGGTTCAATTGGGAGTTATGTGATGGTGTTAGTGTGGAGAGCTTGGACATGACTGAAGTTCATGGCCTCACTGTCACCAAGAAGCATCCTCTTCAAATAGTACCCAAACTGTACACTCCTTGATGCTTGTGTCTGTGATGGAGTCTCTTTGGGTCTGCCATGTTTATGCAAGTGGTTACATTTTCTCCTTTCTTTTTCTTCATTTCCTTTGCAAGATGTTTGATAAATCCCTTGTAACAAGTCTGTGTTTGTGAATTGCTTCTAGTTCGTTTTAAGTCAATAAAGATTGCTAGGAATTTGGATCTTAGTCACCTGAGTAAGTAGCAGATATGGACGTGTTATTAGTCATACAAATAGTGGGAGAACTTAATATAGACTTATTTTTCAAAAATAAAGAAGAATCGGAATTCACGTGGTTAAAAGCGCTAAATCATAATATAGTATTCAATTAATGGGAGGATGAAATACCCGGTGCCCGATTTATTAAATTTACCGGAATATGATGACATGACATCTTATTTGATGGTGTTGTAATAAATATTGGTGAAAAGTGCTACAATACCCTTAATGAGAGGTGTATAAAGAATACAAGTTGCAATATTTATATTTTTTGAGAAATCAGCAATGACATTGAAACTAAAGCGAGTTTTGCAGTTGAAATAACCATATTTTGCTCGTTGACGTACATAAAGACCATATTTTTCTCGATGAAGTAAACAATAGTTATAAGATTTTAATCGACTCAAATTAGGGCAAGATTTTCTCAAATCTTATGCACAACTTGGTGGGATGATGTGTGATTGTTGCTTGCTGGCGGAAGCAACAAAAGGGTGTCAAAAACGGTCTTTTGGGGAAGGTTGATGGTTATGAGTGTCCAAAACCTGAAATCAGATTAAAAAATGGAATAACGGAAAAAACCAACCCACGAAGCTTGAGATTAATTCCATATTAGAATATGTGAACAAGTTATATTTATGTTTAGGCGCGGACACTTTAGACCTAAAACCAAAAATCGAACCGGGACTGAACTAGAATCGGAATTGAAGAGCTTATAATTATGGGTTAGCAGTTCGGTTCTGGGTCTTCAATCGAGAGAACCAATCAATTCCATTTCGGTTCCGGTTCCTAAAATCAAGAACCGCCAGGTACCCAGTGAAAACCGTAACTGGTTTGTTAAATTGAGTTATTGAAGTGTTTGTGATTTGTCTAAATATCCGTGACGTGAATTCCAGTAGCAGCTTGTTGTATTAAATTATCGAAGTATTTGTGAGTACCGGAACCGGTTCGCTAGATAGTATTTTATTTGCAAACTCTATCATTTGGTTGGGTTGTAGTATTTAAGTTTTAACGTCCGATTCTTGTTAAAACTCTTAACAATTACAAACTTTAAGTTTCTGCATAAAATTCGAGATCCAAATTGTCTAATTCGGACCATAAACCGTATAATTAACAAAAATTTAAAATCGACCGATTCTAACGGATAGAACTGGAGGAACGGGTCCAGAACCAAAACCGACCCTTTATGTAATGGTTCAGGGCTCGATTCCCAAATATTGAGAAAAGGTGGGTCCGGTTCGGTCCGGTCCGGTTCTGATTTGGGGGAGGGAGTAGCGCACAGTCGGTCAAAAATGACGACTGCTAAAAATGCCGCCATTTGTATATCACGTACAACGATAATGATGGAACCTAACACATTATATAAGATCTTTGTAAGGAAGAGTGCAGAGAAGATAAATGTCTCTTCTACAAATTATGCAGCAATTATGGACAGAGCTATTAAGGCTCCACAGCTTGAGTCCTTTTCTTCTTCTTCTTCCTATCTTGCTGCTCTCAATTGTTCTTGTGTTCAAGTTCACAAGAAGTGGCAAACACAAGTACCCTCCATCCCCTCCGAGGTTGCCAATTATTGGGAACCTTCACCAGCTAGGAACACTCCCTCATCGATCCCTCGCTGCCTTGTCCGACAAGTATGGCCCTGTCATGCTCTTGAAGCTAGGCCATGCTCCAACTCTCATCATCTCGTCCGCGGACATGGCACGAGACATGACCAAGAATCATGACATAGTCTTCTCTGACAGACCCAAAACAACAGCTGCAAATCTCATGCTATATGGCTGCACTGATGTGGGTTTCTCCCCCTATGGCGAGTATTGGAGACAGACTCGAAAGATCTGTGTTCTCGAGCTCTTGAGCATCAGGAGAGTTCATTCTTTTCAGTTTGTGAGGGATGAAGAAGTTGAAGTCTTGATCAACAAGATACGCCGAGCGTGTACCGGTGAAAATTCAACTATTGACATGAGCAGGTTGTTGTTGGCCATCTCCAATAACATCGTGTCGAGATCAGTTCTTGGTCAGAAGTGCGAGGAGGAGAACGGGGAGAGCAAGTTTGGAGAGTTGTCGAGGACAGTGATGATCCAATTCATAAGCTTCAGTTTTGGGGACATGTTCCCTTATCTGAGGTGGATGGATGTTCTCACAGGCTTGATTTCGCGCCTGAAGAAAACTTTTAACGCAGTGGATGCTCTTCTTGATCAGGTGATTGAAGCGCATAAGGTCAGTATGGAGAGTGATGAGGTTCAGCAATCAGATGGGAAGGACTTTGTGCATATTCTTCTTCAGCTTCAAAAGGATGGCATGCTTGGGATTGACCTCACTCAAGACAACATCAAAGCTATCTTAATGGTTTGTATGCAGTGTTCTGAAAATCCCTGATTAATCTCCTACTAGCTCCCGATTAATCATTTAATCCAATTTATTTTCTTATTAATCTTTGATTTGTCACCAAAATGCACTCTCCGCCCAACCAACGTCTGTAGTCGACTTTCATCTTGTCCTCTGATTTCAGGACATGTTTATTGGAGGAACTGATACTACATCAACAACAATGGAATGGACTATGGCGGAGCTGATTAAGAACCCGAGTAAGATGAAGAAAGTGCAAGAAGAGGTGAGAAGGGTTGTGGGAAAGAAACCAAAGGTAGAGATGAGTGATGTGAATCAAATGGAATACTTAAAGTGTGTCATCAAGGAGGCACTTAGGATGCATCCACCTGTTGCTCTTCTCGTTCCTAGAGAAACATCTGCAAGTGCTGTTTTGGGAGGGTACGAGGTTCCTGCAAGAGCGAGAGTCATTGTGAACGCGTGGGCGATTCAGAGAGACCCCGAGTATTGGGACAGACCAGACGAGTTTCAGCCAGAGCGGTTTGAGAACAACCCGGTCGACTTTAAAGGCCAGGACTTCCAATTCATCCCATTTGGTGTTGGGAGAAGGGGCTGTCCTGGCATGTCCTTTGGTGTCACTTCAGCTGAGTTTGTGTTAGCCAATATGTTATATTGGTTCAATTGGGAGTTATGTGATGGTGTTAGTGTGGAGAGCTTGGACATGACTGAAGTTCATGGCCTCACAGTGACAAAGAAAGTTCCTCTTCAAATAGTACCCAAAATGTACACTCATTGATGCTTGTATTTGTCATGGAGTCTCATTGTGTCTGCCATGTTTATCCAAGAGGTAACATAACATGTGTGCTAGTTTGTTTTGAAGTCAATAAAGAACTATTATTTAGGAATTGGTAGTATTATCTTAGAGGCTGGTTCTTAACATATTTGCAAATATAATGATTCAAATTTCATTCTTCATTGTGAGGCTGTTAGCTTTTATTGACTTCAAATTTTTCTCAAGCTGCTCCACCAGTTTTTGATGGGGAAGTCTACCAACTTTGGGTTGTTAGAATAGAACCTTATATGGAGGCTTTGAATTTACAGAGGCCGTCGAAGAAGATTAAGCTGCAAAATAACATGCAATAGCTCAGATGAAAAACATACAAGGAGAGGAAGACCAGAAAGCCAAAAGCCAAGGCAATATTATTTGCTAGTGTTACAACAACGATTTTCATGAGAATTTTGACATTAACAAAAGAAAATTGGGATTGCCCAAAAACTAAGTATAGAAGAGTTGAAAGAGTGCGAGAAATGCAAGTATTCAATCTAACAAGAGGATTCAAGCTCCAAAAAGATAAAAGATAAACAACACGTGATAACACAATTAATTCAATGGGTAATTTCATGTCAGTACCCAAGTTTGAAAAGTTTTTTGTTATCTAGTTTAATTAGTTGTTGATAAGTAACAGAATTGAGATGTGAAAATATCAAAATGCCCCTAATGCTTTAATAAATAATATTATATTGAAACTTTTGAATGAAATAACTCTCTCATACGACCTCCGTTTCGGACTCATAAAATATCAAATCAAAGAGAATCGGAAGATAAACAACTTTGAAGAATAATATTAATAATTAATATTATTTAATTATTTAATAATTAATAATTTTTATTTAATTATTAATAATTAATAATTTTTATTTAATTATTAATAATTAATAATTTTTATTTAATTATTAATATTTTCCAAATTTGTTTATCTTCCAATTTTCTTCGATTTGATACTATGAGCCTGAAACGGAGGTCATATGAGAGAGTTATTAAATTCAAAAGTTTTAATATAATATTAATTATTATAAGCATTATGGGCATTTGGTCTTTTTACATCCCAATTCGGTTAGATTTAACCGATTAGATACTTATCTCCAACTAATTAAATTTGGGGTACCGGCAAAAAACTTTTCAAACTTGAGATACTGATTTGAACACGAGGCAAATTTAGAGTACTGACTTCAAAATATCCCTTAATTTTACTTATCAAATATCTATTTTATTCTCATGATTTCAAATTTACAAAGTTATACTCTTTTCAACAGACACAAAGGTTTTCAAAATTAACTTCTATTATCAATTCAAGCTTGAGCTGAATATTTAATCTCGACTCATTCATGTTTTTGTTGGCTGATAATTGTACTTTTACACATGGGACATATCGAAAACAATCATTTGTAAAATGTAAAAGATTATGAGGGTATCGATGAGGTCATAATCCAAACTTTCCAGCAGAACCAGTACGAGCATAAACCATCCTAGTTTCAAGGCATTTCTTAAGTTTCTCTATTTCTTTTTATTTATTTATGTAATCATTCATTATTGTATTGTATTTTTTGGTGTCCTTTATCCATCTTGAAAATGATTTTTTTTATATAATCGTTTTTATTGTTGATAAAAAAAAGTAAGAAGAGATTATACAAAGAAGCCAAGAAAGTGCATAAGTACAAGACAAAAAGTAAACTAGGGCGGCCGGCAGAAAGTCTTTGAGGCCACCTTAGCTTCTTGTTTATTTTTTTCTTTCTTCATTTATGTTTTTTCCCTTTCTTGCTGCTTTGTTGTTGTTTTTGGCTACTTTTTGTTTTTGGAAGCTCTTGTTGGCATCAATAAAGTTCTCTTCCTTTTGCCGATAAAAAAAAGTACAAGACAAAATGATCCAATTAGGAACAGATCAAACAGAGAAGCAGGAAGCAAAGGGAGATACAAGTAGTGACTCATCATTCATGTGCTAATTCAAACCTATATTTTATTGATACTGTGGAAAATGCGGCCATTTTTATATCATGTTGAACGATAATAATGGAACCTAGTACATTATATATAAGGCTCAAAGGTGTTGCTAAGGAAGAGTGCAGAAAAGAGAAATGGCTCTTCTACAAACCATGCAGCAATTGTTTGAAGAGCTATTAAGGTTCCACAACATGAACCCATTTCTTCTTGCTCTCTTATTGTTCTCAATTGTTCTTGTGTTCAAGTTCACAAGAAGTGGAAAGAACAAGTACCCTCCATCCCCTCCAAGGTTGCCACTTATTGGGAACCTTCACCAGCTAGGAACACTCCCTCATCGATCCCTCGCTGCCTTGTCCGACAAGTATGGCCCTGTCATGCTCTTGAAGCTAGGCCATGCTCCAACTCTCGTCATCTCGTCCGCGGACATGGCACGAGACATGACCAAGAATCATGACATAGCCTTCTCTGACAGGCCCAAAACAACAGCTGCAAATCTCATGCTATATGGCTGCACTGACGTAGGCTTCGCTCCCTATGGCGAGTATTGGAGGCAGACTCGAAAGATCTGTGTTCTCGAGCTCTTGAGCATCAGGAGAGTTAATTCTTTTCAGTTTGTGAGGGATGAAGAAGTTGAAGTGACGATCAACAAGATAAGCCAAACTTGTATCAATGGTAACTCGCCCGTTGACCTGAGCAGGATGTTGCTGGCCATCTCCAACAACATCATATCGAGATCTGTTCTTGGCCAGAAGTGCGAGGAGGAGAACGGGAAGAGCACGTTTGGAGAGTTGTCGAGGACATTCATGATCCAATTCACAAGCTTCAGTTTTGGGGACATGTTCCCTTATGTGAGGTGGATGGATGTTCTCACGGGCTTGATCTCGCGCCTGAAGAAAACTTCCAACGCGGTGGATGCTTTTCTTGATCAGGTCATTGAAGAGCATAAGGTCACTTTGGAGAGTGATGAGGTTCAGCAATCTGATGGGAAGGACTTTGTGCATATTCTCCTTCAACTTCAAAAGGATGGCATGCTTGGGATTGACCTCACTCAAGACAACCTCAAAGCTATCTTACTGGTATGTATGATCTGGACTGAAGGTCAACCATTGTATCTGTTCTCTCTCTTGTCTTATAATTTATGGCTATTGATTCTCGTTGTCAAAATCCAACTCACTAAAAGCTCAAACTGCAACGGTTATTTAAGCTAGTGAACAGCTTCACATCTTTCATGGTACTCTAACACTCATTGGTTTCTTTCAGGACATGTTTATTGGAGGAACTGATACTACATCAACAACAATGGAGTGGACAATGGCGGAGCTGATGAAGAACCCGAGCAAGATGAAGAAAGTGCAAGCAGAGGTGAGAAGGGTTGTGGGAAAGAAACCAAAGGTAGAGATGAGTGATGTGAATCAAATGGAATACTTGAAATGTGTCATCAAGGAGGCACTTAGGATGCATCCCCCTGTCGCTCTTCTCGTTCCTAGAGAAACATCCTCAACTGCAGTTCTAGGAGGGTACGAGGTTCCCGCAAGAGTGAGAGTGTTTGTGAACTTGTGGGCAATCCAGAGAGACCCAAAGTTTTGGGACAGGCCAAATGAGTTTCTACCGGAGAGATTTGAGAACAACCCGGTCGACTTCAAAGGCCAAGACTTCCACTTCATCCCATTTGGTGCTGGGAGAAGGGGGTGCCCTGGCATGTCCTTTGGGGCCACTTCAGCTGAGTTTGTGTTAGCCAATCTCTTATACTGGTTCAATTGGGAGTTATGTGATGGTGTTAGTGTGGAGAGCTTTGACATGACTGAAGTTCATGGCCTCACTGTCACCAAGAAGCATCCTCTTCAACTAGTACCCGAACTGTACACTCCTTGATCTGTGTATCAGTAATGGAGTCTCTTGCTTCTTACATGTTTATGCAATGTTTACATTTCTACCTTTCGTTTTCATGGTGATTAGGCTAAATCCTTGTAACGTGTGTTTGTATATTTTGAATGTCAGTTGTGAATAAATAAACTTGATACAACAAATGTGATGCAGACATCATATTCCTTGGCATGTGTTATCTTTACACCATTTTGTTTGTTTCCTAAATGTCAACTGAATATACATCACATTCGATGTTGCCAAAAGACATTAAACATGTATACACCGGCAATGACTAAATAAAGAATTGAATATGATTTATTGCTGGCATGGGTTTAACAATATTATTGCCTAGATCTGAATCTGCATTATATAGTATATCTTATGGATGCATTGATGTGGGTTTTGTCCTCCAAAGGCGAGTACTGTTGAGACTCCATTGTAAGGGAAGAAATGTAAGGGAAGATGAAGTTGCACTGTTGAGCTGTTAATTTATGTGAGGCTCTGCTTGCCATTCCCAACAAGATAGTATCAAGATGTGTTCTTGGCCAATAGTGTGAAGAAGTGAATGGGAAGGGCAAGTTTGGAGAGCTGTCAACAAGAATTATGGTGCAATTCACTTTGTAACTTGTGTTTGAATAACTTGAACGACTGTTTGAGACTAAATAGATGGCATGGCTGTCTTCTGATGGACATGAAAAGAATCGAGATGAGAGATATATCGTTTTTATGACTGTTAGGTTCACGTGAGTTCAAAGTTCTACGTTAAAAAATTATAAGGCATAAAGAGGGTTTATAAACATAGACTCTAAACTTGATAATTTAGTGTTTTGAGTTAAATGTACTTACTTTAGTACGTACATGGATTTTGTTGGTGTTCCTTCTAGGTGAGGCAAATTCTCCTTACCGATAGATTATTCTAATGAAGGGGAATAAGGTATAATGTTGGTTAGACCAAGACCATGATCGACTCTTCTCATGATGAAAGCCCTATTCTATGTCGGGGATATTCATGTATAGCATGGTAATTTAGAAGCTCGTGATTTAGATTCATAATATGGATTTATTGAAGTTTATGTAGTGTAATACGTAATATTACTCGCCCTTTCTTACCGTATAGGGATGAAAAGACGACTACTCTTCTCAACCGGTAAATTCGTTTGCGTGTATAACAGTGAAGAATTAAAGTATCCAGCGACATAGGCTACCGGATATTTCCTCTCTCAATCTACTTGTTTGAAAAGATGAATAACAACTCTTTCCCCTGTTTCGTTTCCACCATATCATACTCGAGAAAAAAGACAAGAAATTAAGAGGACATGTAATGACGCAATGCCCTATATTTACAAGATTCTCGTAATACAAGACGGATGGTCCAAGCTCTCTCAATGGTTCTTCTCTTTCCACTCCTCCACGCACCTTCTCAAGAATAGTGGGAGGTTCATCTAGGTTTCCATTGTTGGCCTTCCCCCTATTTGTTGGTTGATCGAATCGCTTCGGAACGCTAGTGCCCTTACTGGGAACGTCATCCTTATCCGCCCATGATGCTGCTCTGGGACCTCTCTTGATCGTGGGCTCGTTATTCTCCACACCAGCTCCCTGGACAAAATCAGCATCGAGGCAAAGATATCAGTGTTTGGGAAGAAATTTCTCATTCTGATTCATGAAACTGATGCCTCAGATCTCTCTTTCACCTTGCCTATTGGGCTGGATCTACCCGGTATCCTTTCTCGCATCATCAGCTTCTCGCCGGAAAATCAACTTTCTTCTAATGATTCCAATCAGGACCTCGAGGATGGCGAACTCAGGTCTGATTTGTTTCTGGCCGTTGAGGAGGGCGTTTTCCGATCAGTTTCGTTGATGATCGTTGCCTCTCCAAGTGATTCATCAATCTCCGGCGACCCCTCCACTTCTACATGAGGCACGCTCGGTAACACTTCGGTTTTTGCAAGTGTCAAGTCTGGTGGCGCTTCGTTTCCAGCAGGAGCCACGCCTGACAACGCCTCGGCATCCACGGACTCACTCTCTTTAATCGACGCGCAAGAACACGACTCGGTGAATCGCGAGGCCTTTTCGGTGAGTGTGTCGTTCAATGACACCAACCCCTCAAGGGTTGTAATCGAGTAAAAACTTATTATTATTGTGCAAATGTTAGAACAATTCTTACCCATCCATTAAATTTTTGAATGCTCACGATTCAATTACTTAACTCATGGCAAGTCAAAGTAATTTTGTGTAAATCACTTCACAATTGAGACAATTTGCGTCACTAAGGGACATATATGTAATTTTAGTTTCACCATTTATTCTACATTTAAAATATCAACGAAATTTAAGCTAATCATAATTATTTTTAATATCCATTTCTACTATAATTTGAATTGCTTAGCATAATTTATGAGATTGATCATAATCTATTAATTGATATCAATTTCAAACATAAATCTCTCTTTTTTTAAATAAACACTAATCTCTCTTTCTTTCTTTTTAGAAAACAACATAAATCATTTTCAGTAATCATGACTCATGTTACGAAACAATAGCAAACATAAGGACGACACTAATGGCATGAAACATTTTCATTAATCATGACTCATTTTTAATACATCATGACACAAAAGTCAGGACATATCTTAATTTGTTATGACACATTTTATTGTGGCATGACATAAAGTTCATGACATATTATAATATCCCATGACACAAATGTCATGACACATATTATTGGGGCATGACACATATTGTTGGGGCATGACAAAAGTCATGACACATTTCAATGTCTCATGGCATAAAGACCATGAAACAATTCCACGTGCAAGGTATGAATTTTATAAGGTGTGATTTTTATAATGTAAACTGTTATTCCAAATATGTTTATGTATTCAACTCTACCCATTGGAATTTTAACAATTATTGACATTTAAATGTATCATAAAATAATAAGATTCAACACCAAAATAGTAATTAAAAAACCTTACACGATTACTAATTCAAAGAAAATGTAGTTTAGAATTTCATGAAAGAAAAGCAATTGAAAGACCAACAAACATAGTGAACTCTAATTTTCTTCATCCCCTACATATCCGCCATTCATTTCGTCATCAAAATCACCTTCTTCTCCACTGCCACCATCATTAGCAGAGGGTTTGTCATCCCCGCTTGAACTGTCCTTTGTTCCTTTTGAGTCCTCATCTGAGTCTGACTCTGGTGGCCACAGTCCAGGCGGGTACTGATCCTCTCTGTTCGAATCACCAGAATCCTCAAAACCGGTATGCTGCTCCGATGGGTCGCTATCTTCCCTACTCGAGCCCGATGAACAAACTGATTAGTTCTCGCCGTTTTCTGCTATTTGGGAGTGGTCTGCAAATTTTTAATTTTGATTAATTTAGTAAAATTTATTTCACACATTAATTGATGATCGTTGTGTGTACATATACGTTTCTTCATATCCATTATATATATATATATATATATATATATATATATATATATATATATATATATATATATATATATATAATGGATATGAAGAAACGTGTATGTATATGATGGAGATGAAGAATTCTAAATGTATAAGCTGCTCATCTTCGTGATTTGTTTCCCCGTTTATCAGTGAGTCGTCGCCGATTATCGTTGCATATATATATATATATATATATATATATATATATATATATATGAAGCTTCCATTGTTGATTTGATTTGAATGAGCATAAACAGTTTTCAAAACATGAATATATTGAATATTTGTGTTTATCACTCCCTTAATTTTTTTAGTACCATTAAACATTAATTATTTAGTAAAAGACACGATTATCTCCGTTGACCATTTTCAGCTTTTGTTTCATTTGTTTTTTCCCATCCCCATCTCGTCCATTCATGTCTTCCATCCAATGGCTACAAACCATTCTAAAATTTGCATAATAATGATGGTTTGTAGCGGAGTCCTTCCCACCACTCAAAACCTTATCCTCTAAGCAATCCAAATGGGCTTCTCTATTTTATATGGGCTCTTCTCCTTCAAACAAGCTTACTTATCCCGTCCATGAAGATTCTAAAGACAAGAGCGACTTATTGGATAGTTCTTCAAGGACCGATGATCTTGATATCCCCTTGGCTTCTTTGATCAAAATATCAAAGGGCCGATTGAAAAAAGTTTGTTCTCGATCTCGGAGGCGCAGGAGATGGAGATCCCCAGAACCCAGTTCAAACCTTCAAGACCTCACCGATAATCGGGTTCGTGCTTCCCGAACTTTGGATATTTGCAAATCTATGGATGTCAAGTGGAACATTCCTGAATCTCATGTGTTTACCGTTTTCGAGGATATAGTTACTAAAAACAGGGCTTCATGAGCCTGCCTGGGCTTGTCTTTTTTTTCTTCTTTTTTTCTCATTCGTATCTCTTTCTTTCTCTCATATTTGTCTATTTCTTTTCTCTTTGTTGATGTATATGACTTTCTCTTACTTTCACTTGAAAATTTTAGCAAATTTTATCAATAAAATCTCTTTTTTGGTTGAAAAAAAAAGGTGGACTTTAAATCCTAAACCACAAGTTTAAGTGACTTGTGTGCCTTTCGAACCTTGAAATGTTAGGTTAATACACACGCTTCTTTGCATCACTTTAATTATAATAGTGGCTGATATTTGTTTGTCTTTAGCTTTCTTTGTCTACACATTGGACATATCACTAGCAATCATTGGTTACGCGTCTTAATCAAAGTCCTAACTCCTAAATCATACATGTGCTAATTTAAACACTTTTATTGTTGAGAATTTTGAGAAGAGAATGACACTTATTACTATAGAGATTTTACATAGTTACATGGAATTATGAATTTTTTATGTGGCAAGTCAAAACTTTAGAAAATTTTGTTAGTATTTTAAAAAATAACAAAATTACTCTCATAAAAGCTTACACAAAAATAAATTTTTTATTTAGCATGAAATGATACTTGTATTCTCAATTTAAGTTTAAAATTTAAGGACATATTAGTCTTTTCAAAAATTAAATAAAACAATTATAATTGAATCGATTTCTGCTCTTATTTAATAAATTTCAATTTCAAGGAGTTTCTATTGGAACAATGTTTGCTACTCCACGACAACAGTGGCCAGAAGAGTAAGACCAATTGAAGCAGAACCCATTGCCATAACCAGCACTCACAACTAATGAAGAGGGCCTTGAAGTGAAACATTAATTCTATTTACTTTCTCGCCTTCCCCTTAACCTGCAATATTTCTTTTTTTAAGGTTTTGTCAAAATCATAGTAGGTATAGTTACGTGCAATTTGACTATACTTAAATGTAGTAAAGTGACATTCTTTTAAGTATGTACCTAACACATTATAAGAATGTAAGCACTTGGTAAGGAAGGGTGTAAGGACTCTCCTTCAGTTTTTAGTGTTGGGCCTATATTAAATAAGTGGAGGCCCAAAACCCATGTAATTAGTATCCTACATGGAAAAGGAAACTCTAATTGCTTGCCTATAAATAGGAGGCAATAGAGAGAAGGAAGCAAGACAATTCAAGAGAGAAATAGAGTGAAATTCGTGCAGAATTTTCTGCTACTTTCTGGGCCGACCAGCAAGGTTCTCGAGTCCGATCGGAGGTCGATCCACCGTTGGATCGTGCTGATTTTTGGACAGCGTGTTCGGAAGACGTGGTACTACGTTCTGACCGTTGGAATTTGCATTTGGAGGTCCGAGTGATTTGATACGATTTTTTGATCGTGCGCCATCGATTCGGTGAAGTTTCTCTACTCTTTCTTGTAATTGTGGTTTAAGCCAAGATTGGTTAATCTTGAGATATTGTGATCCTCTAATTGTATTTAGAGAGAACTCGTTGTACCCATTATATTGATAGTGGAGATTAAGCGGCCTCGAGGGTCCCGTGGTTTTTCCTCTCTCGCCTTGAGGAGGTTTTCCACGCTAAAATTGTGCGTGCCTATTGCGTGTTCTTGTTTGCTATATTTGTTAGCTTACTTGATTCGCTCTGCTTGATAGATTCCTACGAGATTTGCACAGGTGGGGAGAATTATTTAATTCCGCTGCATCTAATTATTCTATTAGATTCGTTTTTCTCCCAACAAAGTGGTATCAGAGCGAAGGTTATTTAATCGGTATCCTGTGTTAAATAATGGAAGCTAATACAAGCAGAATGGTTAGTCTGAATGGTTCAAATTATCATGTCTGGAAAGGGAAGATGGAAGATCTTCTTTATGTGAAGGATTATTATCTGCCGGTTTTCAGTGAAGTCAAGCCTGAAAACAAATCTGATGGTGAATGGAATTTATTGCATCGTCAAGTATGTGGCTATATCAGACAATGGGTGGATGATAATGTTTTGAATCATGTCAGTGGAGAGACACATGCACGCAGTTTATGGAGCAAGCTTGAGCAGTTATATGCTCGAAAGACTGGTAATAATAAGTTGTTCTTGATAAAGCAGATGATGAGTTTGAAGTATCATGATGGGGCTCCGTTGACAGATCATCTTAATGCTTTTCAAGGAATTATTAACCAGCTTGCAGGAATGGGTATCAAGTTCGATGATGAGGTGCAGGGTTTGTGGCTTCTAGGTACATTACCGGACTCGTGGGAGACGTTCAGGACGTCCTTATCTAACTCAGCTCCAGATGGTGTTATCACCATGGATTTGGCTAAGGGGAGTGCTCTGAATGAAGAGATGAGAAGAAAGTCACAAGGTTCCTCTTCGCACTCAGAAGTCTTAGTGACAGAACAAAGAGGAAGGAGCAAGAGCAGAGGTCCAAAGGGTAGAGACAGAAGCAAGAGTAAGAACAGGTATACCAATGCAGAGTGCTATCACTGTGGTCTAAAGGGGCATATTAAAAAGTATTGCCGAAAGCTCAAGAGAGACAACCAACATGACAAAGAGAAAGAAAAGAAGGCAAGTCATGACGATGATGTTGCCACTATTACTGAAGAGTTTCTTCTCTTGTGTGATGAAGAAGATGTTAACTTGGCTTGTGATGAGACCAGTTGGGTAGTAGATAGCGGTGCCTCCATTCATGCTACAAGTCGAAAGGATCTCTTTTCATCTTATACATCTGGTGATTATGGCAATGTTAAGATGGGAAATCGAGGCATGTCAAAAGCTATTGGCATAGGAGACGTGCGATTGGAGACGAAAAACGGTACAATTCTTATTCTGAAAAATGTTAAGCATATTCCTGACATTCGTTTGAATTTGATATCAGTAGGCAAGCTAGATGATGAAGGTTTTCATCATACCTTTGGTGGTGGTTCATGGAAGCTCACTAAAGGTGTTATGGTCGTGGCTAGAGGTGAAAAGTGTGTTTCGTTGTACGTGACACAAGCTAGAGTTTGTGGTGGCATTATCAATGCAGTCGAAAAAGAGAGTACAACTGAATTGTGGCACAAGAGACTTAGTCACATGAGCGAGAAGGGAATGATGGTTTTGGAAAAGAAGAATCTCCTACCGGGAATGAAAGGTGAACCGTTAGAGAAGTGTGAGCATTGCTTGGCCGGCAAGCAAACTAGAGTATCTTTCAAACCATCCCCTCCCTCGAGAAAGCCAGAGATGCTGGACTTAGTATACTCTGATGTTTGTGGTCCTATGAAATCCAAGACGCTTGGAGGTGGTCTCTATTTTGTGACTTTTATAGATGATCATTCAAGGAAAGTGTGGGCCTATATCTTGAAGACTAAAGATCAAGTGTGTGGTGTCTTCAAGCAGTTTCATACCCTAGTTGAGAGACAGTCTGGGAAGAAGTTAAAGTGCATGCGAACCGATAATGGAGGTGAGTATTGTGGTTCTTTTGATGATTATTGCAAGGATCAAGGCATTCGACATCAAAGGACGCCTCCAAAGACGCCTCAGCTAAACGGGTTAGCTGAGAGGATGAATAGAACGCTTATTGAAAGGACGAGATGTTTACTTTCACAAGCAGGGTTACCAAGATGCTTTTGGGGTGAGGCTTTGAATACAGTGGTTCATGTGTTGAATCTCACACCGTGTGTGCCTCTTGAGTTTGATGTTCCAAATGGAGTTTGGACAGGTAAAGATGTCTCCTACAATCACTTAAAGGTATTTGGATGCAAGGCATTTGTGCATATTCCAAAGGATGAAAGATCTAAGCTTGACGTGAAGACTAGACCGTGCATATTCATCGGTTATGGCGAGGATGAGTTTGGGTACAGATTTTATGATCCGGTGCAGAAGAAACTTATCAGAAGCCGCGATGTGGAATTTATGGAGAATCAGGACATCAAAGATATTGCGAAGTTTGAAGAAAGTGCTCCGCAATTTATAACTGACTTGATTGATTTTGATATAGTTCCTCCTACAGTTGTGCCAAGTCAAGTTGAAGATGAAGTTCGTGATGACCAACAGGGTGCAGGTGATGTTGATGTTCCTACAGAGGTAGAGATCGATAATGAAGTTCATGAGCAGTTGCCAGTACCAGATGCTCCACCAGTTGTTCCACTCAGGAGATCTTCTAGAGATCGACAACCGTCTACAAGGTACTCAGCTGATGAGTATGTGTTAGTATCTGACGGGGGAGAACCCGAAAGTTACAGTGAAGCCCTTGAAGATGAGAACAAGAAGGAGTGGGTTGAAGCCATGCAAGATGAGATGAAATCATTGCATGAGAATCATACTTATGAGTTGGTGAAGTTGCCAAAAGGCAAAAGAGCTTTGAAGAACAAGTGAGTTTACAGAGTGAAGCAAGAAGAAAATACTTCACGTCCTCGATACAAAGCTAGATTGGTCGTCAAGGGTTTCAGCCAGAGGAAAGGTATTGACTTTGATGAAATATTTTCTCCTGTTGTTAAGATGTCATCCATTCGGGTGGTTCTTGGTTTAGCAGCTAGCCTTGATTTGGAGGTTGAGCAGATGGATGTGAAGACTGCAATTCTCCATGGTGACTTAGATAAGGAGATTTATATGGAGCAGCCAGAGGGTTTCAAAGTAAAGGGAAAAGAGGACTATGTGTGCAAGCTTTAGAAAAGCTTGTATGGTTTGAAGCAAGCACCAAGGCAGTGGTACAAGAAGTTTGAGTCAGTCATGAGTGAGTAAGGCTACCAAAAGACGAAATCTGACCACTGTGTTTTTGTGCAGAAATTCTCTGATGATGATTTTATCATACTATTGCTATATGTTGATGATATGCTGATTATTGGCAAGAATGTCTCCAGAGTTGAGAGATTGAAGAAACAGTTGAGTCAGGTTTTTTCAATGAAGGACTTGGGTCCTGCGAAGACTATTCTTGGCATCCGAATTACTCGCGATAGAGTTGCGAAGAAGTTGCATATGTCACAAGAGCGATATATTGAAAAAGTGTTGCAAAGGTTCAATATGGACAAGGCTAAAGTGGTGAGCTCTCCTCTTGCTACTCACTTTAAGCTAAGCACACGACAGAGCCCTTCTACGGAGAAGGAGATGGACGACATGGACAGAGTTCCGTATGCCTCAGCAGTAGGAAGTTTGATGTACGCAATGGTGTGTACAAGGCCTGACATAGCTCATGCAGTTGGTGTTGTGAGCCGTTTTCTGTCAAATCCGGGTAGAGAGCATTGGGATGCAGTCAAATGGATTATGAGATATCTCCGAGGTACCTCTAATTACAGACTTACTTTTGGAAGTAGAGAACCAGTGCTGGTCAGCTACTCTGATTCAGATATGGCAGGAGATGTTGATAGCAGAAAATCCACCTCAGGCTATTTAATGACATTCGCAGGCGGAGCAGTTTCTTGGCAGTCAAGGCTACAAAAGTGTGTTGCACTTTCTTCTACAGAATCTGAATATATTGCAACAACTGAAGCATGTAAAGAGTTGTTGTGGATGAAGAGATTCATAGGGGAGCTCGGTTTCAAGCAGCAGCGCTATGTGGTTTACTGTGATAACCAAAGCGCGATTCACTTGAGTAAGAATTCTACGTTTCATGCAAAGTCGAAACATATTGATGTGAGATACCATTGGCTTAGAGATGCACTTGAAGACAAGTTGTTTGAGGTTGAGAAAATCCACACAGATGATAATGGTTCCGATATGTTCACGAAGGCCTTACCAAGGGAGAAGCTTGATGTTTGTCGTAAGATCGCCGGGATGGCGATGGCCTCCACTTAGTTGAATAAGGGGGAGATTTGTTGGGCCTATATTAAATAAGTGGAGGCCCAAAACCCATGTAATTAGTATCCTACATGGAAAAGGAAACCCTAATTGCTTGCCTATAAATAGGAGGCAATAGAGAGAAGGAAGCAAGACAATTCAAGAGAGAAATAGAGTGAAATTCGTGCAGAATTTTCTGCTACTTTCTGGGCCGACCAGCAAGGTTCTCGAGTCCGATCGGAGGTCGATCCACCGTTGGATCGTGCTGATTTTTGGACAGCGTGTTCGGAAGACGTGGTACTACGTTCTGACCGTTGGAATTTGCATTTGGAGGTCCGAGTGATTTGATACGATTTTTTGATCGTGCGCCATCGATTCGGTGAAGTTTCTCTACTCTTTCTTGTAATTGTGGTTTAAGCCAAGATTGGTTAATCTTGAGATATTGTGATCCTCTAATTGTATTTAGAGAGAACTCGTTGTACCCATTATATTGATAGTAGAGATTAAGCGGCCTCGAGGGTCCCGTGGTTTTTCCTCTCTCGCCTTGAGGAGGTTTTCCACGCTAAAATTGTGCGTGCCTATTGCGTGTTCTTGTTTGCTATATTTGTTAGCTTACTTGATTCGCTCTGCTTGATAGATTCCTACGAGATTTGCACAGGTGGGGAGAATTATTTAATTCCGCTGCATCTAATTATTCTATTAGATTCGTTTTTCTCCCAACATTTAGGGCAACCCTAGAACCAATTATGCAGCAGAAATGGATAGAGCTACAGATTCTCAACAACATGAACCCATTTCTTCTTTCTCTCTTGTCGTTCTCAATTGTTCTTGTGTTCAAGTTCACAAGAAGTGGAAAGAACAAGTACCCTCCATCCCCTCCAAGGTTGCCACTTATTGGGAACCTCCACCAGCTAGGAACACTCCCTCATCGATCTCTCGCAGCCTTGTCCGACAAGTATGGTCCTGTAATGCTCTTGAAGCTAGGCCATGCTTCAACTCTGGTCATCTCATCCGCGGACATGGCGCGTGACATGGTCAAGAATCATGACATAGCCTTCTCTGACAGACCCAAAACAACAGCTGCAAAGATCATGCTATATGGCTGCACTGATGTGGGTTTCTCTCCCTATGGTGAGTATTGGAGACAGACCAGAAAGATCAGTGTTCTTGAGTTGTTGAGCGTCAAGAGAGTTCAGTCTTTTGAGTTTGTGAGGGAAGAAGAAGTTGAAGTCTTGATCAGCAAGATACGCCAAGCGTGCATCGATGGTGTTGCAGCTGTTGACCTGAGCAGCATGATGCTGGCCATCTCCAGCAACATCACGTCAAGATCAGTTCTTGGCCAGACGTGCGAGGAGGAGAACGGGAAGAGCAAGTTTGGAGAGCTGTCAAGGACATTCATGAGCCAATTCACGAGCTTCAGTTTTGGGGACATGTTCCCATACCTGAGATGGATGGATGTTCTCAGTGGCTTGATTTCGCGCCTGCAAGCAACTTCCAACGCCTTGGATGCCCTTCTCGATAAGGTCGTTGAAGAGCATAATGTCACAGACCGAGAGAGTTGACTCGGATCCGTGAACGTTTTCGTCCAAGTATGGGCTCTACGAGTTCCATTTGGACGGATTTTTATGTATTTGGGTTCATCCGTGGGTTTTTGGACTTGCGGCCCAAATGGCACAAGAGGCCCAAATTAATGGGCTTGGGCGGAATTCTCTAGAATCTTGGAGAATTCCCCAAAATTGGAGAGTTTTGTGGAACTCTCTAGAATAGTCGAGATATTTATAATTCTAGAAGGTTCCATAAAAGAATCCTAGATATTTAGATGGAACCCTCTAGAAGGCCAATCTTGGCCGTCCACTTGGTTGAATCTTAGCCGTCCAATATGACATGTTTTAGGTATAAATAGAGGTTTAGGAACTCATTTAGGGCATGAACAAAAGCTCCACATTCTTGTACTCCAACTTGTATAGTTCTCCCATTAGCTTAATAAAAACATAAATCGGGAAACTTTTCCCACACTTCCATCTTGCCTTATATCGAATACGATTCGAGTAACGCTTCCGCACTACTTGCAAATACTTTGCAAGCGTAAAGGCTGACTTAGCACGAGCATACGAGTTGCACACGTGACTAAGTGCCGCACGTACCGCGAATATTTGGAATAAATCATTCGGGGTGTGACAAGTGGTATCAGAGGCAGGTTCGATAAAGCGAAGGCAACGACATGGCGTTAATGGAGGTGGATGTTGCAGCGTTTGAGCGGGAGATCGAGGCGCAACCAAGCACAATAGGCGTGCGAGGTAAGTCCACAACAAAACTCTGTGCACATGATTCGATCTTGGCCAAGCTCCGCCTTGGCATGGGAGATGCATTGGATAGGCTTTACATGGTCGAGCAAGAGCTCGCGGATTGTATGGGCAATCTTGGTGAGCTAAGTAAATGCGTCAATGGGCTCGAGGCTTCATTGGAGACGCAACTGGAGGAGGTTCGTGGCATGGTATGGGACATCCGCGACTCCTTACGGCATGATCAGGTTGCGCTTGAGGCACGACTTATAGACGCACTCGGCCAGCTCCGAGCAAGCTTTGAGGGTCAGCTTGCAGTAATGAAGGAGCAGTTGGAGGAGGCACGCACAGATTGGAGGTTCTGTAAGGTGCAAAGTTGTGAGGGAAGTAGCAAGCGCAATCGTCTGAGAATTCCATCGGGAGGACACTCATGCTCGAGGAAGCATAAACGAACAAAGGGACATTCAGGGTGCTTCATATGCGACGGGGAGCATGTGGCGATGAACTGTCCAATGCATGTCAGGCTAGCTAGAATGCTCGCAAAGGAGGAATCAAATCAGCAAACAACCAATGTGGAGTGTCTTCACCTAGGGTCAATGGTGCAGACAGGCAACGATTCTGCAAAAGAAAAGGCGAGGAATAAGGCAACGCAGGACGTCAAACGAAAAATGGAGTTGCTGAATGAAACTCCTCGACGAACTGAGGATTTCAAGCGGATGAAAGGTTGTCCACGGGCACGACGAATTGTGCCTAACGCTTCTCGACGGAATGAGGAGCACATCCGCAAGAGGCGCAAACGCAAGAAGGCGCAAGAGCTAGAGTTTGGCACGGAGCCACCGGGATGCGAGACACGATGGAGAGTGTCGGAGACTTCTCGACGGATTGAGAAGCATCCACGCAAGGGGTGCGAGCGCAAGGGTGCACACAACCTGGGAGCAGGCGCAACGCCACCAGCAAAGGGTTCAAGGGAGAATCCTCCAACTAGGAGTGTTGGGAAGCACTTGCGGACGACGGACTGTTTGCAGCTGGCGCGACGGACTGCGCCGAGTAGGCCTACATCGCAGGAGGATGAAGGCTTGCATCAAGACAGGGGTCAATAGACGATTCCCCCAGCAGTGAGAACTGGAAAGCCTACACAAGTGAAGAAGTGCTCGTGGCGAACGAGGGAATGTTCGCAAATCTCTCCCATGGAGAACGCCAAGGTAGGTCGACGAGGACGTCGACGGAATGGGCGGGGGAGGAAGTCACGGACCGAGAGAGTTGACTCGGATCCGTGGACGTTTTCGTCCAAGTATGGGCTCTACGAGTGCCATTTGGACGGATTTTTATGTATTTGGGCTCATCCGTGGGTTTTTGGACTTGCGGCCCAAATGGCACAAGAGGCCCAAATTAATGGGCTTGGGCGGAATTCTCTAGAATCTTGGAGAATTCCCCAAAATTGGAGAGTTTTGTGGAACTCTCTAGAATAGTCGAGATATTTATAATTCTAGAAGGTTCCATAGAAAAATCCTAGATATTTAGATGGAACCCTCTAGAAGGCCAATCTTGGCCGTCCACTTGGTTGAATCTTAGCCGTCCAATATGACATGTTTTATGTATAAATAGAAGTTTAGGAACTCATTTAGGGCATGAACAAAAGCTCCACATTCTTGTACTCCAACTTGTATAGTTTTCTCATTAGCTTAATAAAAACATAAATCGGGAAACTTTTCCCACACTTCCATCTTGCCTTATATCGAGTACGATTCGAGTAACGCCTCCGCACTACTTGCAAATACTCTGCAAGCGTAAAGGCTGACTTAGCACGAGCATACGAGTTGCACACGTGACTAAGTGCCGCACGTACCGTGAATATTTGGAATAAATCATTCGGGGCGTGACAATAAGGTCACCTTGGAGAGTGATGAGGTTCAGCAATCTGATGGGAAGGACTTTGTGCATATTCTCCTTCAACTTCAAAAGGATTGCGTGCTTGGGATCGATCTCACTCAAGACAACCTCAAAGCTATCTTACTAGTATGCAATATCTGTACTTCAACCTCTCTATATGTTCTTTCAATTGTCTTGTAAATATGATTATTTTCAGGACATGATTATTGGAGGAACTGAAACTACATCAACATCAATGGAATGGATCATGGCAGAGCTGATGAAGAACCCGAGCAAGATGAAGAAAGTGCAACAAGAGGTGAGAAGGGTTGTGGGAAAGAAGCCAAAGGTAGAGGTGAGTGATGTGAACCAAATGGAATACTTGAAATGTGTTATCAAGGAGGCACTTAGGATGCATCCCCCTATAGCTCTTCTTGTTCCTAGAGAAACATCTGCAAGTGCTGTTCTCGGGGGCTACGAGGTTCCTGCAAGAGTGAGAGTCTTTGTGAACTTGTGGGCAATTCAGAGAGACCCAAAATTTTGGGACAGACCAGATGAGTTTCTACCAGAGAGGTTTGAGGATAACCAGGTTGATTTTAAAGGTCAAGACTTCCAATTCATCCCATTTGGTGCCGGGAGAAGGGGCTGCCCTGGCATGTCCTTTGGGGTCACTTCAGCTGAATTTGTGATAGCCAATCTCTTATATTGGTTCAATTGGAAGTTATGTGATGGTGTTAGTGTGGAGAACTTGGACATGACTGAACTCCATGGCCTGACTGTGACCAAGAAGCTTCCTCTTCAACTAGTACCCAAACTATACTCTCCTTGATGCATATGCATTAATGGATTATGTTGCTTCTGTTGGTAATGCAAGTGTTTACATTTACCATTTCTCTATTCCTTCCCTTTTCATGAATAATTTGAATGAAAATTGTGAATAATTTGGTCAAATCCTTGTAACGTCGTGTCGTGTGTGATAAACCATAAAGGTCAGTGTTCATGAGCTCTTGACTCTTGAGCCTTACGAGGGTTCGTTCTTTTCAATCTGTCAAGGAAAATGAAGTTGCATCGTTGAGCCTCTGCGTGCCGTTTCCGAAGATTTGTTTCTGCTCTTTATGCAATAGTATTTGTTAATTTCATTCAGAAAAAGTTGAATGATTGAATAACTCGAAACCCATCACATTGCTGCCAAGAAACACAAAAGCAAGAACGGATGGCTAAGTACTTGCACTGACAAAATCAAGCTCAGCACATGCTTACAGCTTTAGAAGATTTGGACTTGAAAGAGAAATATACATTTTCTTTTCAACAGAAGAAGGTTTATGCTATTCTTGAGAGAGCCTTGAGGACATCATTCATGGTGGGTCTATCATTTGGGTCCTCCTCCACACAAGCCTTGGCCAAGAAAGCCAAGCATATAGCTTCACTCACTTCATACTCTCCCTCCAAAGCAGGGTCCATGAACTCCTTCAGCTTCTCCAAGCATCCCATAGAAGCCTCAAGCCCTATGTCAGTCACGAACCGAACAAAGTCTCTCAACATTTTGCCTTCTGCACAGGCCTCTTTACCTGATAACAACTCTACCAGAACAACCCCAAATGCAAATATGTCAACCTTGCCTGAACCTTGTCCATACTTGCAGTATTCAGGCGCCAAGTACCCTTTTTTGCCAACGACAACAGCATCAGTCCATTTCATCTCTTCCTTCTCTTCGGTGCACTTGACGGGTTTTGCCAATCTAAACCCAGAAATTTTTGCCCTCCAATCTGTTGTAAGGAGCACGTTTCGGCTGTTTATGTTCCTGTGGGTGTAAGATGGTTTTGTGCAGTGGTGAACATAGTGAAGACCCACTGCTACATCAAAAGCAATCTGCATTCGTGTCCTCCATGCGAGCTGCATAGCAATCTTGGGTCTCGACAAGCAATCTCTCAAGCTGCCATTACCTGCAGCCTCGAAAACCAGATAGCTCTTGGTGCCAAAGCAGCATCCTTCAAGCTTCACAACATTTAGATGGTTGGTTCTTGTCAGTATGTCAATGACATGATTTGCTGCTTCCCTGGAGCTCATCTCCTCGATCGCTACACAGGAACTGCCAATCCTGCCACAGTATACAGCTGAACCAGTCACGCAAGAGTCACTGAAATCTTCAGTTGCAAGCCTGAGCTCCTCCAAGCTGAAACTGATCAGTGACTGTGAGTGCTTCAGCTTGGACATCCCATCAAGAAAATCTGGCGAGAAACTGGGCAGCTGCGAGCTTCTTGGGGATGACAGAGGCTGAAAACTCCTATGTTCACTCATCTTCCATAACCTTAAACAAAGAACATAAACTGTGATTGTGAGAATGATCACTGTAAGAGCACTCACCACAATAATCACAGATGACTTTAGTCTGGTTGGCTTTGGTTCATCTGGCAAAACTTTACCGACAGGAATCACCTCTCTAGGAGGACTTGGAGCTGGATCCGGGGAGGAAACAACATCCAGATTCAACGATGGAACACCCATAACTGGAATCAACAGCGTTGTTCCAGGAAAAATAGCTTCAAAAGACCTTAATCTATTTGCTTCTCGAATCACTTGTTCCGTCACTCCAAATTTTAGCCCTATCATGTGTATATGATCCTTCTCCATAACTGAATAAGTTACCAGATACTCGACGCCATTAATTTTCTGGTCAGCACTGGGACAAGCACAGCGAATAGGCACCCTGATCGCAGTATCAACAACATTGTCAGGATTGGTGTCATCACCTTCCAAACCCGGGTTCTCCTCCTCTAGGCTTTGCTGTTTGGCCATCCCTTGGAAAGCTCCACATGCAACTCCAGCAGCAGAATCTGAAAGAGAGAAATTGTACATGATAATGGCTCGAGAGAACCTGTCAGGGCAGTTGCAGGAAACGGGGACAATGACCTCTCTGCCAAGTTCTATACTTTTGGACTCAGCTTCAGTCATGTTGTTGAGTTTTAGCAGCTTATTTGGATCCAAATCGAAAAGAGCAGATATGGAGGAGAGGCTCATGAAACCCTCTTGAGCTCTGTAGGCTATGTAAGCTTGGCATTGAGAAATTCTGACAGTGCATAAGTAGTTGGACCCCGAAATCTGTGATTTTGCAAAACAGTTAGTTTTGTCATAGTACTGCTGAGGAAAGACGGGTTTCATCAGAAAAATCACAGTACAAAGAACAATGAATAGGGGAAGAGAACCCATTTTCTTGATGAGATTCTTAATTTCTCTTCAACCCACAGCTCAAAAAGAGGCAATAAGAACTTAGATCAATAATAGTTTGAAATAGTCCATGGTGGGAAGAAGCATACTCATATGAAATGGACCAATCATTTAGCCGCCTGGCCGGCCACTCATTTGACTCATTAGCAATTTCTCCACTAGTGAGCAGTACCTGCATCTCCAAGCTTGGTTACAGTCCAAACATATTTCCACAAACAGTTAATAGGTTTCATGGAATCAACTATCAATGCCACAAAACAAGTTTTATGAATATTTATTTCTTCTGTACTACAAGGTTGATGGTAAGAGACATGGTTTTTAACCTTAATCCATGTCACTTCCAAAGCATGAGGACAGATGGGACAAATCAATGTCAATAAAGAGAACAAAATGCTTTAAATTGGACAAATGGGGACTAATTCAATCATATGGTGTACTTGTCTCCTTGATGCAATCTCATACAGGTGCAAGCAAATGCAAGTTGTGATGATGTTGAATATGAAGTTTTAAAAAGATAATATCAATGTTTATGAAGTACTGCGGCAAAAGAAGAAGCAAAAACACATAACGTCCAGTAACATGCAAGTCAATCCTTGGAAATTCAAATAAGCCAAGCCCAACTGGGTCTGGTTTGGCAATGTGAGTGAATGTAAGATCTCCAAAGTGACAACTGATAAACCATGAAGTGAAGGGTAAACGTAAACCCTTATACACCTTACAGATCAAATAACAATCTTTATGAAGTACTGAGGTGGAAAAAGAAAAAATTATGCACCGTCAAAACTAGTTATGGATATACATTCACATTAACCAGTCACGTCCACAAGCATTTAGGATGCGAGTTATTAATAAGAAACAGTATTCTATGGTAAAATGAAACCAACTTCCTCAAACAGTTTGAACAATCCATCTTGTTTTCTTCCAATTCCAAAACAATAATACGATAAGGTGGTGCATGAAATAACTTCTGCTGATATGCCCGTCCTTCAACATTCTGCAACAAGCACAAATCAACGGAATAGATAATCAATATATGCCATATCAGTAAGATAAATCATGAGGAACACTAAAGAAAAGAACAGAATGAGGTAGAATAGAACAAATCATGAACACTTTTAGGCAGGGCCGGCCCAATCCTCTTGGGGGCCTAAGGTGAAGTAAAATAAAAAAATCCCAAAAAATAGGTGTTTTAAATAATTTTGGGGCCTAAAACTTAATATTTAGAGGATTTTTTTTTTAATTTTGAGAGATATGTTAATGGTATAAGCTGTATTTCAAGTTCAGAAAAGATGTAAAAATCAAATAAGGGATTAAAAATGCATAGTTTGTTTTAAAAAAAATAGAGAGAATAGAGTCCCAAAATATAAACGGGCCTTATAAATTTGGGGGCCTAAGGTGGTGGCCTTAATTTGCAAAGGGTAGAGCAGCCGGCCCTGGTTTTAGGTGAGAACGTAAAATTTAGTGAGAAAATGGGAATGGATGAAAATTACTGTTCTTTCACTTATAGTTAAGCCAAATACATCGCATCACGACATTTTGATGTAGGTGCAAGACATAATCCAACATATGCACGTTGGACGTCTAATAAAAAAAATATCCATCTCAGTGATGAAGAAACAGAAGTAAATCTATAGCTGCAAAGCTAACCTTATTCCGTTCTACTGAGTGTGGCTACCAAGATGCCTTTGTCACGCCCAGCAATTCTCCATTGCTTGCCAATTCACGAAAAACAATACGAGACATCCGAAACTTGCGATATACCCCACGAGGGCGACCTGAGAAAATACACCTATTCCTTATTCGTGTAAAGGAACTGTTTCTTGGCAACCTAGACAGCTTACAACGATATGCATCCCGCATATCACTAGGAAGACTTGGATCTCTACACATAGCCTTGTAAAGATTTCGCCTCAGTTCATATTTGTTAGCAAGCACTCTTCGTCGATGGTCCTCCACATTCCGATTCTCATCTATCTGTTCAATAATTCCAATCAATTCAGACATAAATCACCATATGGAATTATAGTACTGACAAGTGTCGCAAATTAATGGCACTTGTGAAAATGTATATTGTATGTGCCACTCGTACTACCAACTTGCGATTCAGAAGATACAAAATAATCCACAGTCCATACCTTCAATTTCTCCGGTCTGAAGCTCCCCGCTTTCTACAAACACCAAATAAAAAAACAAATAAGTCAATAAATCAAGTTTAATTACTGAGAAGGCAATGGAAAATATGGGGAATGTAACATACTACAAAAAAAAGTGAAAATTAACACAAATTACTTTACCAAGTGTGAGAAGTACTGTAAAGTCACGATTTTGTGGTAGGCAACTAAGAAACTAGATCATTAAGTAATGAAAACAAATCATCTTGATCTCATATTCAGTCTGGGTTAAATTTGAATTGAAAACACCTAGCAGTATTTATATATACGACATTCCATATTCTTTCTATTTTCTCAACAAACAGAAAACTAAAACACAGAATTCGGACCAGTGGCATCAACAAAGTATCAGATCCACCGGCCAAATAGCACCACTGTTGCTCATATAGCTACCATAATACCGGACACCAAACACTCATTGTAAAAACTTCATCTGTATTGGTGAGATTGTCTTCTTTTCTTTGATCTGATTAATTTCTAATTTCTCAGGAACCAATCAGGGAGAGAAAAAGAGAGAAGAACCTGGCTGAAGTAGCGAGTTGCACCGCAGATTGAGTCCATGAACCGAGTCGGAGTGACTCTATTAACAATTGCTCGGAAAGCCATTGCCAATTGTACCGCTTTGCCCCGTCTTCTTCCTACAAGATCTTATCAAATTCATCAACAAAATAAAAGGATTTTGGTTTGGATTTTTCAGATTGAGAACTTAGTGTGCATCATAGTTTAAAAAAACTATCGAGGCTTACGCCTTAAGACTTACCTCAAGGTGAGGCTGTCAAAAACAGCCTTTGAGGCTACACCTCTCATCTGTGTACCGAGGCTAACTCCTCGCGCCTTAGGTATGAAGGCAGTTGAGGTTTACGCATCAAATTGTAGGCTAAATTATATTGTTAACAGCCCATTATGGGCTTCTTATGAAAGTTTTACATCTGATTTTTTTTAATGTTGTTATTGAGCCTTTTAAGTTGGTCAGAACTAAGAAGCTAAAGTTAACCTAACAATTCTAAGAAATACAAAATTAAAACATAAATTAGAAGAGAAATCAGCAACACCTCCATTAGGCAACTCCTTTTCTAGCCGACCCACTCTTTTCCCCCCCTCCCTCTCATCTCCTTTAATTTTTGCTAATTCTTTGATGATTTTCATTTTATACTTTGGTTTATTTTGCTGATTTTTTTATTTGTTTTTACCTGATATTTTCTTAATCTATAACCGTTTATTTAGTTTTTAATTCTTGCTAATTCTTTGATGATTTCTACTTTGCCTGTTTTGCCTATTTTTGCTTATTTTTCTTCATATTTTTTCTTACTCTAATCATATTATTTGAATTTATTGGTCTTATTATTGTTTATTAAGGCTTATGCCTCGCGGTGCTAAGGGAAAACGCCTCAGTTCTGATTCAGCCTTTTTAAACTTTGGTGTGCATACAACTCAACAAATTGTGACCGCTTCATTTCAGTGGTAAATGGAACAATCCATGACCGAACCATTAGCAAGACTTGAGTAATTACAGAAAGGTCACCTCAGCCATTTCCCACAAATACACAAGTGACCAAACCCTTTATCAAGACACGTAAATCACCTAAAGTATGTTTACAATATACTATCTCTAACTGTGTTATTCCTCATGAATCGAAACCCTACAAAGCTAGAATTTTGATCATCAGAGCCTTAAACTTGTTAAAAAATTAAATGAACAAAACCAAACACACTAAAAAATTAAAATCAAACAGTCATAAAATCAACAACTATAGTGTTCCACACCTAAACGCACAGCTAATATAATGTTACGGAAATGAAGTTCTTAGACTATGAGAATCTGCTCCTAGCTGAAGTTACAGAGCACGCCGTGATTTAGATTCAGATATGTTCAACGTGAAATTGGGGGAATTTTCAGAGACCTAAGGTTTTGATTCCAGCAAAATGAACGATTCATTATCGACGATTCCAATTAAATTTTGATTCAAGAATATCACAATCTCAGGGCTTCATGGCGAGAAATAGAGAGAGATCGCTTACCGGCGGCTGTCTCTGGTGCTCACCGGCGGCGGAGAGAAACGAGTCTCGTCGATGGTCAAGCCCAATCTCAGCAGCTGCGAGAGAGAGAGAGAGAGAGAGAGGACAAGCGTGGACTTGTTGACTGAGGGCAAAATTAATGGATTTTATCATTCTAAATGGGCCTGATCGTATTTCATGGTCTATAGGTTAAGATTGGGCCCTGCTATAAAAGAAACGGATTTCTTGGTCGTGACTCGTCCAGCCCATAATCATTGAATATTATCATGGTTGGACTAGAGTACAAACTAGGTGATAGCATATGAATGTTATAACATATCTCTATTGTTAGATCTTATAATTAATGGGTGAAATTCATGCTGACTCATCAGTGGCATACTAACGTAATTATGAATTAATTGTATATTTATTTTAGTCGATTAACACCATCAGAAGGGTAAATTCGTATTTTTATACAAACATTTAATTTCCTTATTTATGAATTACTTAATTTATAATACTTCTTTATTTATAAATTACTTAATTTTATGATATTTCCTTATGAAATCGTTTATAAAGTCAAATTACTTTCATCAATTTATTACAAAATCAAGTTTTATGAAATCAATTATATATAATATTTCTTTATGAAATCGTTCATAAATTCCTTTTGAAATCAAATTATTTTCATCAATTTATTACAAAATCAAGTTTCATGAAATCAATTTCAGTTTCATCGTCAAGTTTCATTCAACATGTGTCATTGTTCAATTCGTCATGTGTCATTGTTCAATTCGTCATGTGTTATTGGTCAATTTGTCCAATTCGTCATGTGTCATTGGTCAATTTGTTCAATTCGTCATGTGTCATTAGTCTATTTGTTCAACTCGTCATGTATCATTATTCAATTCGTCATTAATCTGTCAATATGAGAACAAATAACGAATCAGATTAATTTACAGATAAACTTCATTTTAATCGATATAAGAGAAAAAATTGAACCAATTTCCATCTCAATTACTTTTCATCAATAAACGAACAATAATTTGAACTTTGAATCAACAACTGATCATACTCAATTTCACTTAATATAAAAGCACGAGAATTATTAAAAATTAAAATTAAAATTAAAAACAATAAGCAAATATCAACAAATCTGTAAAATCAAAAAATGCACAAACTCAAACATCATATCATACCCAGAAAATACAAATGGACGAATCTCATAATAGCTCGATCCCGACCTCTGGTTTCCACCGTTACAATTGCCTCTAGCCTCTGTCGGGAACCCCGATCCGAGAGCTCCCTCGCCGAGTTGAGACCTCGTCACCGTCATTCTTGCCTCATCTGGAAATCGCCACCTTCGGTTGGCATCGTTTGGATCGTCGCTAATAGATCGGAGTAGGCGTCGTCGCAAGGTGATGCCCGATCGGGATGCGGTGTGACGAGAAGCCACCATTTGAATTATCGTCGTCGAAATTGGGATACGGTGTGACGAGAAGCCACCATTGAATCACCGTCATCGAGATCGGGATGCGGTGTGACGAGAAGCGGTGTTGGATAGGGGACGACGAAGCAGAAGCTGTGAGGGACGACGAGGAAGAAGCAGGGATTGACATCGAGCCGATGTGAGAAGGAGGTGGACAAAATAGGGTAGGGTTTCTGAAAGTGAAACGGGTTATATATATAGATGGATAGACCATAATACTCTTTTTATTTTTTTCAATTTGTTTCATTTATTAAATTGTGTCATTAATTTAAACCATTAATTGAAACTAATCTAATGGATATTAGTTGTTCTAACATTTGTATTATAATAGTAGTTTGTATTCTAGTTCATCTCACTTATCCCTGTTATCATAGTCCTTTTTTTTAAGAAAAATCAATACACTTAGAGAATTAGCTAATTCTCGCCTAGTCATTAAATTATCACTAAAAAAAGTATTACTACAAAGATATTCTAGAATTTCAATTTTATCACCATTGGTATTTTTGTAACTTATGTTAAAAAAACTAAAATTTCTCTGAATGTATTTTCAATTTTTAAGATGCGTCATTTTTTGTCATCTCCCTTTCCTTCCTACCTTATCTCTCCACCACCTTCACTGATACCGGTCGTCAAACCTTCATCCGCTGCCAACTCCAATTCCAACGAAATCGTCTGAATAAAAATACGGTAGTTTCACTGGTGACGGTGCCCTTTGATTACACTAATTCCACCCTCTGTAAGAAATTTTTAATTCTAGGGTATCCAGCAGTAACAAAAATTTTATGAAACAATTATGTGAGGATATTAGCTATTTTAGGTGTATATGTCAGATTTTTTCTAACTTCTAAAAATAATTACCCGTTAGTATAACAATAAATTATAATATATTCATGTATTAATATTGAAGTTCATATTAAGTGGTGCTCGCGGTTTAGTTTTAAACATAACCGACCAGTTTTGTTTCAAGAAAATCAAAATTGGAACTGGATTATTGGAATTCGGTTGGCTCAATTTTGAACCGGACTGTTTTTTGGTTAGATGAGCCTTTTCAACTAACTTTTATAAATTTCTCACTTTTAGGGCGGGTTTTGACTTATATTTTGTTAGCCCAACATTTTTAGGCTCAATTGATTGAGATCGATGACTAAAAATGAGTTATATGCTCAAATCAATTAATGTGCAAACCAGTATGATTTTTATTTTTTTATAAAATGATGCAATTTCACTTTGTTTAGAATAATCGAACCGGTTCGATTCTATCCAATTCAAAATATTTTATTGATTTGATCAGTTCAAAAACTATGGGCAAGTTCATAATTTTTTTATTCTATCCAACAAACTATCCTCATCTCACAGGTCAAGCATAAGATTCGAATTCTCAAAAAGAATTTAAACTGTGTGTCAAACTGCTGGACAAATGTCACTTGAGTTGATTGTGGACTTTCCCATGTCATTGATCCTAATTCACAGCTTATCATCTTCCATTCCCATAGTATTGGATCAGTCACCATCTATGACACAATCAAGTGGCAGTATCTGTTGATAGAGAAGAAAGAATCTTCATGTACAGTGATTGCCAACTACTGTGCTATTTTTGGTTGGACTTTTCATCATTCTATTTTTAGAATTATTGATGTGAACATGGCATGCACTTTGACAGTTGACAATCTTGACAATGATGCTTAAATGGAAGAGAAGTGAAAGCCAATCCAACTCTCACAAGTTGTTCAAGACACATCTACCTAAAATTCATTGACTTTGAACACAACAAATTACAATACCAGAACATTAATTCTAATGCCATTAATAGTTAAAAGACTAACTAACGATAGTTAGAGGTGTAAACGAGCTTAATCGAATTTTATTTTAGCAAGACTCTGCTCATCTCGTGAAAAATATGTTCAGCTCGAGCTCGAACAAAATTATGCAACTTGGCTTAAAATAAAATATACAATCTCGAATTCAAACTCAGCTCGATTCAGTTCGGCTCACTTAAATTTTAATACAAATATTCATTAAAAATTAAATAAATAATAAATTAGTTAATCAACTTGAAATTGACTCGACTTGATTCGACTCGTCTAATTCCTTTATAAGTATTTATTAAAATTTTAAGAACATATTAATATAAATATATAATTAATCAAATATTAAACGAGCCGGTTCGCGAGCTTATCGAATTTTAAAAGCAAAAGCATTTACAACAATTAAAATGAGTCTAACCCGAATATTTAACGAGTCGCTAAAAGCTCGGCTCATTTACATCATTTTCCCATCATATAAAAGAAACAGTGTTTGATATTTATAACAAAGCAAAAACATTTACAACAAGTAAACAGTGTACAGAAAATAAAAAACATTTAAAACATTTCGTTGAAAGTGATGAACATTACAATACACTAAACCCCAAAAAATCACATCTTTTTTTTCGATTCCCTTGACAAAGGCCAGATTTTGAGTTAAACCCAGTTCAAATCAGACCATCCAAACCATGATTTGGAATTCACCAGTAACAGTAACTGTAATTAAATTTAATGTAAGTACTCTAATTAGACCTCTTAGCCTTCTTCTTCTCCAAGATGAAGAAGAAAGCCAAGGACACGACAGAGAAGGCACTGAAGCAGACGGAAGCGATGTCGAGCGAGACGTGGCGGCCGGAGATGGACATGATCTGAAATATGTTGGTGGTCTTTGGCATGTCCGTGGACTGTCCATAAGCCACCTCGACGTCCTCGGAGTTGTAGGCATAGGCTCGGACAAAGTACGAGGCTGTCGGGACATCCCTCATCACGGCCCACGTGAAGCTCTGGACGGTGCCGTTCGCTGAGTCGTAGGGTCTCGCCACGATCTTGTGCTGGCATGTCTTGTCCTTCTTGATCTTGTCCACCGTCTTCCTCCACGCCCTGTCCACCTGGCTCACCGGCGCGTAGCAGAGCTTCACCTTCACCGTCTTGTAATCCGAGTCCGTCCCGCTCGGGAAGCTCTGGTTCATCGCCCACGTCACCGTCATCTCGCTCTCGCCCGCCGTCAAAACTGCACAGTTCCCAAAACACCAAACTCCGTGTTAAAGCTCAACTCACTTAAAATCTTTGATTACAGATTTAACTGTGACCAAAACTGCACAATTCCCAAAACATCTGATATTATGCTAAAACTCAATTCACTTAAAATTTCGAGTTCTGTTTTTTTTTTCAGATTTCTATCTACAAATTTGATAAGATTCTCTCAGATTTCACTTGTCGGAAACAGTCTGATGCCCTAACTGGCCTATCAGTCAATGATTTTAGATGTGAGACGCTAACGGTATGCAACATAGCAAAGAACTTACCATCTCCGGCTTTCGGGGAAGCTGTGACCTCGAGAGTCCTCTGGAGGGAGGAGAAGAGAACCTCAGCATGGCAAGAGAGAGCCAAGCAAGAGACAAGAAGGAGAGAGGCCAAGAGGGCTTGTGCTGTTGTTGCCATTGATGATGATGATGATACTTGCCTTCTTGTTCTTGTTCTTGTAAGTCTCCAAAATCCCAATCAAGAAAAGGTGAGGAATTGTAGTGATGAAACAAAATGTTGGGAGTTGGGCTTCTTTATATGCAAGAATGAAAGTGAATTAGAAAACCAACAAGTTGTGAGTAGAAAAATGAGGAAGAACAAGTCAACTGCCCTCAAAACTGTTGCTGACAGCTTTTCAAGAGCTTCAATACTTCCAAAACTGCTTGTGGAGTATTGGTTTTGATTGCAAGTTGGCAGTGCCTCCTAGCCAATTTGAAAGGGTGGGTGGGGGAGACTGGAGAGGGGTAGTTTGGTCAAAGAAGGTGATAGTTTTGGAAAGGGAGCTCTTGGTTTCTGGTTTATTGGCTAGATTCTGATTGGCCTATTATTTTTAACTTTTTCTAGGAATTCATGTGGAATAGAAGGTACATGAGATCATATGAAATCAATTCTTTGTTTTGTTTCCATGTTGGGAGATACTATACTTTGTTTTGTCCCCTAATGTGTAAGAAAGAGCAAAGCTGATTTTTATATGCTAAGTTGGCATCCCCAAAAGCTGTTGCTTGTTGTGTATGCATATTAGTTGTTGGCACCAACATTGCTAGTTTAATGCTAGGTAAAGAGTCTAGTTTAAGGTAATCTTATAGCATGAATAAATGTGGTTAGAATTATTATATAAGTTTTAATATGAAAAGTTTGAGTAAATTTAAAAGTTTGAGAGAGGTGTATTAATTTATTATAACTTTGTGCGTATTATATATGCATTTTGGTTCATCGTTACTCTCTTTTAATATATTTTTGTCCTCGATTTAGTTAGTTTTTGTCTACTTCCTCTCATTTTGATGTTTGTTGTGTTGTTTGATGTTTGGTATATTTTGGGAGCATGAGAGGCTAAATGCGCGACTGATTTTCTAGAGATTATAAGTTCTTCTTATCAATTCTGATTCAATTCAATGATATATAAAATCGAAGACAATATGATGCTCTCCAGATGTCTAAAAAGAAGTTTAATCGAATTTGTAGTGGAATGAGGCCATAAATGCAGTGGAAGACATCACCAAAGTAGACAACAATCTACACAATCTCATAATTTCATAACAACATACCTGAGTCATACTTAATTAATATGAGCGTCAAATCATGTAAAGATTGTGTTGAAAATTAAAGTTTATCTAAACTCTGCCTGTGGAGCCCTGTGTAAAAGTAGGAAATTATGTCGACGAAACTTCTGAGCATTGAAAATTCAATCAGCGTCGATATTCGACCCGACCTGCATGGATAACGCCTAAATCTCCATAATAGATTTCTCGGTTTTACTGGGTCTATCTTCACTACTATCACCACCATAATATCTTATCAACGCCACACAACTGCTATTACGAGACTCACGTCACAGAGACGGTACACACTATTTGGTCTTCCACTCAAAGTAATAATTAATATTTAAGATAATTCCGGCCTAAGCCGGTTTTTATAATATTGATATCATCTACAGGCGATAAATAAAATCAAGAATAGAACCAGGTGAGGAAAAAACATGAAGCCTTCAATTAGTAAAAATTCAAGCAATTGTTTTTACTAGACTACATTCTAATAGATTCACAACCAAAAATGATATTCATCTCTAACCAACATGTAAATGCCTCCGAAACCATAATCGAAGCTATAACCAGAACAGAAAATTATCATTCAACCTTCTCACAAACCTCAGCTACATTATATGTATCGTCCTTCGGACCCTCTTCTACAAACAGGTACACGCTTCGCCTCTTCGGCATTGGATTGCTCGTCTTGACGTATTGGAGCCGCGAGCTTTGAACCATCTGAGAAGAAACTAACCATTATCTCTTCGGTGGCACGAGCAGCAGGTCCATCTGAACTTTCGTTCTTTTGCAGAGGTACTTGCCTATCATTTTGTTGCTTGAATTGCTTCTGCAATTTGGCAAAGAGATAACAATTTCAGAATCTTTTTTTATAAAGAAGAGTGATAAGGGTTTTGATGCAAAATTTATAGAACGACCCTATATTTCTGGTGCACGTGTTTCGTGCTTGACCTGCAGGTTTAAACAAAATTCAAGGACTTGAGTAGAGTGTATATAATAGTGTTTTAAGAAACACTAGGCACTTGTCGGGTGGGGAGAGTCTTTTGGGGATTAATCGAAATTAAACGGGAATTAAACTATGTTATGTTCACATGTGAGTTCAAAGTCCCACATCGAAAGAGTATTGAGTATAAAGAGGATTTATATATACATTGAACCCTAATGTGTATGTGGACTTTCCTTCGGTGCTATCTCCCCAACAGTGGTATCAGAGCCTTAATCTGGTAGACTCTCCTGGTTAAGTGGGTTTTCCTTCGGTACTCCTCCTAGGTAAGACCCGGATGTCCCCAACAAACTAATCAGACATGTCGGGGATTTTTAGAACACATAATAACTCGAGGTCACATGGCAGTTAAAACTACTTACTAGCCGCATTTGGCTCTCGCGCTTTGATGATGCTCCACAATATTATGCCACCGCCAGTGCGATGGCGTCTGTCATCGGCAGTCTTCTGACCTCCACACGCCTGAATAGCACCCACCTGCATATTGTACATTTCTCATAGTTATCTCCACAGTTCCTTGGCAGCTCATCAGGTTATTCGAATCATTCAGTTGCTATAAACGTATGAGAGGCTATATATATGATGTGATACCGGCAACTCAGATGAATATACGAAATTATTTCATGAAGTATTTATTTTGCCAGTGTTGTTAACTCAATCAGTAATCATGCATTTCTTCATAATCAGAATGCATAATTATCTTATTGGAGGACATGTTCTTCAGAATATGAAGCTCTTGCCAGTTTAAGTTCCGAAGAAGCATTATACAACATTTCTAGCCCATACAGAAAAGGTCCATAAAATCAAGCATAAGATAATGATATGAACAGAAAATAAATTAAATAAACAATTTATAGTCAAGTTTAAACACTCACTGCCAAATTTTAAGATTAAGCAACAAAATAGCTGCATACTTTTAAAACTACCCATTCCAGTGACTACAAAAACAAAACTCAATCAAGCATCGATTAAGAGCGTGAAATGGTGAAGTCTGCATATACAGTGAGAGAAAGAGAGGGTCCCAAATTCCATATTTAAATTGTATAATTTAAAAAAACGAGAGAAACTCTCTAAACACACTAGACATGAAGGGAAGTCTTAAATTTTGTTGTCTGAATATTTTTACGAAAAAATAAGAAAAACAAAACTATACGTACAAAATGAGTGTTGGGCTTTATTAAATAAGTGGAGGCTTAAAGTTCATGTAGTTCGTATTTATATGGAGAAGCAAAACCTAGGCAATAGAGAGAAGGAAATAAGACCAATTCAAGAGAGAAATAGAGTGAAATTCGTGCAGAATTTTTTGCTACTTTCAGGGCGGACCAGTAAGATTCTCGAGTCTGATCGGAGGTCGATCCACTGTTGGATCGTGCTGATTTTTGGACAGGGTGTTCGGAAGACGTGGTACTACGTTCTGACTGTTGGAATTTGCGTTTGGAGGTCCGAGTGATTTGATACGATTTTCTGATCGTGCGCCATCGATTCGGTGAAGTTTCTCTACTCTTTTTTGTAATTGTGGTTTGAACCAAGATTGGTTAATCTTGAGATATTGTGATCCTCTAATTGTATCTAGAGAGAACTCGTTGTACCAATTATATTGATAGTAGAGATTAATCGGCCTCGAGGGTCCCGTGGTTTTTCCTCTCTCGCATTGAGGAGGTTTTCCACGCTAAAATTGTGCGTGTCTATTGTGTGTTCTTGTTTGTTATATTTGTTAGCTTGTTTAATTTGCTCTGCTTGATAGATTCCTACGAGATTTGCACAGGTGGGGAGAATTATTTAATTCCGCTGCATCTAATTATTTAGTTAGATTCGTTTTTCTCCCAACAATGAAGTCTATCTAATGAATATTTCATCTCAGAGCGCATGGGGGGCTTAATCAGTTGAATGGATTCTGATACAAAATCTGCAAGGGTATGGAAAAAAAATACTGAGCATAACTGCAGAAGACAATATGACGTTAAATAGGGTGGACAAGTATCCTGTAACTTATCGATCTTAAAGTTAAAGAAGATTGCTAAAGGAGGTTGGGGGTCAAAAACAAGGTCACCTTTGCAAGTACTCAGAAATACAAGGTATCTTTTAACAGGACAGGTTAAAGGTCGCCAGGGTACACAGACAAGCAGTGGCAATGAGCAAGATTATATTTCCAGCGGGAAAAGAATAGAAGAAACTAAGAATGAGCAAGCAGTGGAAAATAATCGAAACTAAGAATAGAAGAAAGTTCTGGAGGAAAAGCATAATCCCGTTCAAAAAGGGTTCTAATGCAAGAACATTCTGATCCTAGAACATATATAGTGTCTAAGAATCAGATCCTTTAATACAGAAATGAACAAGGCTAACACTAGCTGCACACTGTCGAAGAAAATCAAAGGCATAAGAGACTTAGAATTAACTATCTAAAAGAAGATTGAGTCACGTTCAATCAAAGATGTATGACGGACTCAAGAGATTAGTAACAGTTGCATACATTGTTGGCTTGTTTATTAGTTGATGAAGGGAATCATACTGCACTACCTCTTATTCGAACCCTCGGTACAAAAAATTCGACAACGGATTAGCAATCCGACGCTTTAGTCCACTCAGCCATCTCTCCTAGTTGTAAAATAAAACAAAAACAGTAGAATTACTAATTACTGCATTAAATTACACGAAAAGTAAGACTTGAAAAAAAAATCAATCTTTTTATCTCTCTATATTATTTTATTAGAATTAGAATCTTCGACGATATCACTTAGAGCAGAAACACCAAGGCAACCAACTGCAGTATATACCATATATGATTTCTTCTCTTTTAGTTGCCTGCATGTATCTCGTACAAATATGAAATTAAGATACTGAAACAGGTTTTGGAGAGACCATTTTAACAAATTCAGCACGTATCAATAGAGATAAAGTAACTGACATAACTTCATTCACGGAAATTTAATATAAATCAGAGAGTTTAAGTAGTCTGAAACATCTTCTTAACAATTACCGAGAAACTATGAGTCCATAGAACACCGTCAGTTTTCGAAAATTCAATACATTTTCCGTCAGTTTTAACTTAACACCGTCAGTTTTCGTTACAAAATGATCAAAATACCCCTGAGAGTTATTCAAATTTTCAAATCATGTCATTGGTCTCATTTGTTCACTTTCTCTCACCAAACTCCGGCGAAGTGATCTTCGGTGAGGCTCCAACGAAGTGATTTTCTGGCGTTCCGAGCACAAAGTAATCTCCGGCGAAGTTCCGGTGGAGCTCCGGCGTGCCATTGATAACCCGAAAAGAACGGGTGAGACATAAACCTGCGCACTCTACCCAAACAGGCCAGCGACACTTGAAAGCCATCTTTTCTCTAGACACGTGTCCCTAAATTGATCTCACTCGCAACCAAAAATTGCTTCATATCTTGCTCATTCTTTTTCCTTAACCGTCTCTGTTGTCGGTATATTTATGTTTATATGGTCTGTTTAGTCCATTGGCGGTTGTTTCTTGCTCTGTTTTTGGCTTTTGAAGAGAGAAAAAAAGTAAGCTTTGTTATTGTTGTTGTTAAGTTGAGTATTTGATCTGGTGGGAAGATGAAGGAGAGGTATGAGGCAGTGAATGAGCTGGGTTCTGGAAATTTTGGGGTAGCCAGACTGGTCAGAGACAAGAAGACCAAGGAGCTTGCTGCTGTCAAGTACATAGAAAGAGGGAAAAAGGTATGCTTTTTACCTTTTTAGCTGTGTTGAGTCAATTCATTGTTTCTGTTAACCTGGTCCAAAACTGTTTTGCAGCAAAAACAGAGTATGGAAAATAGCCAAAAGACTTTTTGTATTAAGTTGCGATAATCAAACTATGAATTGAACACAAATTTAAAGGAAAACTAATGTTAAAACGTATGCTAAACTCTAGCTAAAACGTAAAGGAAAATAACTCTGAAAATAAAAACTTTTCATTTCTTGCGCTGCAAGTTACGCTTTATTCATGAGAGAATCTTTGATCTTCTAGCTTCTGACACGTAGAGACTCCGAGTAACTAGCTTCTTCGTGTATAGGCTCGAGATTAACTACAACAGTTTCTCCCCTCAAATTTTATTATGATTATTGGATGATTCAAAATGCAGAATTGGGTTCTTGCACAGAAAGCTAAAAACACATCATATTATTATAAAAACAAGGGATAATCTCAGCTGCAAGCTGCAAAGTGATGCTTAGAGCTTTAAGACTAGTAAGCAGGAGCTCGCCGGAGGGTTCCCCAAAAATTCCCAGAAAACAGAGCATCGGGAAACAACCCTCTGAAGCTATGTTTTTTGGTTTTCTCTGGTCAGACCTCCGACAATCCCTCCGGCGAGCTCCTGGTGTTTGAAACAGCCACCAGACGTTCATCTCTGCCTCTCCCTCGTCCTCCCTCCCTTTTCCGAGCCCGAAACAGCGCAGAAGTGGCACGCCGGAGCTCTGCCGGAACTTTGCTGAAGCCTCGCCGGAGATCATTTTGTGCTCGGAAGTTACTTGTATGAATTTATAGAGAGAGTTTCGGTGAAAATGAATGGAGGTGAGAGAAAGTGAACAAATGAGACCAATGACATGATTTGAAAATTTGAATAACTCTTAGTGGCATTTTGGTCTTTTTGCAATGAAAACTGACAATGTTAAGTTAAAACTGACGAAAAATGTAGTTAGGTGATATTTACCAAGATTAGCTGGGTTCCCAAGTGAAAAAATAAACTAACTGTAATTATGTGAGAATGACGTCAAACTAGCTGTAGTTAGCTGACATTATCCCAAGATTCAACTGACAATAATTTATTTCACACTAATTCAACAGAAATTAGAGAGTTTAAGCAGTCTGAAACAATTTCCTAATAGTAACTGAGAACCTATGTAATAATTTGAAAAAAACCCTGAAACATGTTTTCAGAAACCACTTCACCATATTGAGCACATATCAACATAAGAAAGCAACTGACATCAATCTATTTAAAAAAAAACATAAAAACCAGAGAGTTTGAGTAGTGTGAAACATCTTCCTAACAGTAATTTTGAACATGTGGAAAGTGAACATTGTCGGGGAAAATGTGTAACAAGGGCTCCCAGGGTGTAACGAGGGGGTTGGGTTCCATGATATACCCTAGGTGGGGAAAGGTGAACCCTGTCAGGGAAAAGGTGTAACGAGGGTTCCTCGACTGTAACGAGGACCGGGTTCCATGCTATATTCTAGGTATGGAAAGGAAGGTGAACTCTGTCGGGGAAAAGGTGTAACGAGGGTTCCCCGACTGTAACGAAGTGATCGGGTTCCATGTTATACCCTAGGTGGGGAAAGGTGAACCCTGTCGGGGAAAAGGTGTAACGAGTGTTCCCCGACTGTAATGGTGTAATCGGGTTCCATGTTATACCCTAGGTATGGAAAGGTGAACCCTGTCGGGGAAAATGTGTGACAAGGGGTATCGGGGTATAACAGGGGCTTCCAGGGTGTAACGAGGGGTCCCAGGGTGTAACGTATGGGCTGGGTTTCATACCATACCCTATAAGTGAACCATTTCGGGGGGAAATGTGTAACGAGGGGCTCCCGTGGTGTAACGAGTGGATGGTATGAAACATTTTTCTAAGGAGTTCGGGTGGTCTGAAACACCTTCCTAACAGTAACTGATAACCTATAAATCCATAAGATAAGGTCAGTAAAACAGGTTTTCGGGAGACCACTTCACAAAAATGAGCGCATATCGACAGAGAGAAGCAATTGACATCAGTCTATTTACAGAAACTCAACACAAAGCAGAGAGTTTTGGTGGTTTGAAACACCTTCCTAACAGTAACTCAGAACCTATAAATCCATGAGAAAAGAACACTGAAACAGATTTTGGAGAGACAATTTCAACAAATTGAGCACATATCAAAAAAGAGAAGCAATTGACATCGGCTTATGTTATAAAAATTTCACACAAATCAGAGAGTTTGACTGTTATGAAACACGTTCCTAACAGTATATAAGAACATATGAAAACGATAGTACAATTCATCTAAATAACCGAGAACATATGAATAAACGTTGTAAATAATTATTCTTTATACATATCAACAAAGAAACAATTTACACAAAGTTATTTATACAGATTCCATACAAACCAGCACGTTTCAAAAATTTGAATTATATTATAAAACAATTTGAGCGGTCTGAAACATCTTTCAAACAGTTACTTAGTCTTCTTCTTCATAGCACTACGCACCTTCTCACGCTTTCTCTTGTTTGTTATATTTTTTCAAGAACTTTATGGTAGTGCATCTTCTCGATTTAGCTTCTTCGATTCAACTTCTTCGATTCGTGCTTATCGGCTCGTATTGATAGATTCGTGTTCTTCGACTCGGCTTGGTTGATTCGTGTTGTTCTTCGACTCCTCTTAATAGATTTGTGTTCTTCAACTCGTATTCTTCGATTCAGATTGCTCGATTCGTGATCTTCGACTCTCGTTCTTCAATTGACCCTGGTCGATTCGTGTTTTTGGACTCGTGTTCTTCGATTCCAAGTTTTCAAACCCTAATCAGTATAATCGCAAAATCGCCTCTCTCGTAAAACTCAACAGTGAATGGGTTGAAATGTGACTTTTATCAAATTAATGTTACTAAATAACAAAATTACAAATATGTGTTACTGTTGAAGATAATTTGAAAAATATGTTTGAGGTCAACTAACTTTACACATGTCAAGCATCAGTTGGATGGAAATTTTAACAAATGAATTAAAGAAAAAAATGTCTTAAGTGCTAGTGCTGGAGTGATCTGTCACGTGTCAGTTATTTAGTAGTGACGGTTTAGATTATTTGTTCAACTAGTTCAATCTAATTTTACAGGTAATATATATCTTAAAAATAATTTTTGGGTATGAAATTTTATGGTTTGAAATATATATATATATAATTTCTTTTAAACATATTGGCTAGGGGATAAAGTGCATTTTCTCTTATCCAGCTTGATTGAATTTTTAAATAAATATTTGATAAATCTACTTGAATTTTTAAATAAATATTTGATAAATCTACTTCTTTACAACTAGTTCTTGAACTTCATCTTTGGATTTGATCAAATCAAGATCATTTTTTTTCATTCGGTACATAAATTTTTTTTTCTTTATTCATGGCACAAAAATATTAAGGAATAACAGAATAAATATATTCGTAAATTATATATATTTCAAATAATCTAATTCCATACTCGATCAAGTCAGGTCAAGAATAGTGAGTTCGAGCCTCGGAAGCCAGAATTATGTTACTGGAAAAATTGTCTCTATATTATTTCTAATCATAAAATCACAGTCTCGTATTTATATTTTAATGTAATTCAAAAGAATAATTAATCAACAAAATAAAACTGTATATTACTATCAGTAATATATAAAATTTTATTTATTCTAAATAAGTTAACATTATAAAAAAAAATACTTTGACTGTGTATTGAGTTTTAATAGTTGATACATTTTGTTCTAATGATAAAATATATTATATAAAAAATTGTCATTTAAGACAGTAAATTATCTTATGAAAATAGATTAAAACCAACCAATAGTCTAAACCAGCACAAGTAACTAGCTGCCACGTTAATGACAAAAAAAACTAGTTGCCACACGGCAGATCTCTCCAACACCATCACTTATCTGAACCTATTATTTGGTTGATTTATTTAGTCAAAAATATCCTCCAAGTAATGCTTGACAAATGTAAAGTAAGTGGCCCCAAATTATAGATTTCAAATTATTTGTAACAGTAACACATTTTTGTAATTTTTGCATTTAATGATTATAATTTTGTAAAATGTCTATTGAAATGACCATACTACTCCTGGTCAAGTAAGTGAAATGGAGAAAAGACCAAAATAAATTACAACTTCGACTTATTTACACCTATATGCCATCGCGTCAATCTCTACCCTTGCTCATCTCATCTAACGGCTGAAATCTATTGCTATTTTTCCTATTTGAATGTAAGGTTTACACTAGAATATCTCCCATTACAAATTTACAATGTGATCAACTTGAGTTTCCTATTTTCTTTCAAATTAAATTTCATGTTTTTTTTCTTTTAATCAAGAATTTTATGTTGTGGCACCGTTGTATGTTTATACTATTTTGGACAAAATCAAATGTTAGTAGATATATTAGTGAAGAAAATTTCACATGACCCCTCTTAATTATACACATAAACTCTCTTAACTTCAAAATTAACTTGTGAAATTCCCTAAGTTTGAAAATGTTTCACTTTACCATATTGCGTTAACTTTAAAAAAAATTATGTTAATTTTTTGTGAAATGACACAAATACCATTATATCAAAAAATTTAAAAAAAAATTAAAATGATTTTGAACTTTTTTTCCTAATTTTTTTGTTGTAAAAATAAAGTATAAAACTATGTTGGTAGGAAAAATAAATTTTAAAAAGTTTTTTTTTGAAATAAATATTGATTTTCAAACATCGCTTTTTTATTTTTATAATTTTTTTTTGATATTAAATTATTGTTTTTATTCATTGTTTTTGTAAAAGATAGAAATTCGAAATTATTTTTATTTATTTATTTTAATATTTTTAATGAAAGGGTATTTTCGTTATTTAATAAAAAGTTAACAAAACTTTTAAAAAAGTTAAAGAGAAAAAAGGTAGAGTGAAACTTTTTCAAACTTAAAAATTCTATAAGTTAATTTTGAAGTTATAATAATTTTGAAGTTATAAGTAAAAGGAGCCACCGAGAATTTTCTCATATTAGTATTATGATAAAAACTTTACATGGCCCAAACACACTAGGTGCTAGAGAACCTAAACATCTGCACAAGTTATGCAACAATAGGCTAGTAGTTGGTTCATGATTGGGCTGTAAGTGACTTGGCCCCAAAGCAAGACAAATATTGGTCTCATGTAGAGAGAGAGAGAGAGAGATGCACTTGACTGATTTTCCATCTCCAATTCAAAGATTTGAGGGTTTCTGATACATGGTTGCAGAAACGACAGGAGCCGAAAAAGCCGGCCAAAAGACAAACTGTGGCTTGGCCTCTTCTCAATTTGATCACTTAGAGTGATACTACCTATGCTGCAGCATTGGAACAACATCATAAAACCAACCTCACCTTGTAATTTCAGACCAATTAGGAACAAGCATGAGCTTCAGTCCTTAGGTAGAGTGTTCTGTGCCATGGACAGGAAGATGAGGTTCAGCAGAGAGCCTCCAAGGGAGGGCAGCAAGGGAAGCACCATGCCCATTATGCAGAAGAAGCTTGCAGAGAAGAGCAGGCTCAAACCCGAGCAGCGAGCCCCGGACCTCACTGACTTCATGAATGACATGTTCTTTGGGACTCTGGATGCTGGCAAGAAAGCCTATGACTTGAGGGGTGATCCGATTGACGACGACGAGGAGGAGGCTGGTTTTGATGACAGTACCAGGAGCAATAGCAGCAGGTTGACTCAGGAGTGGCTGGAGGAGGCGAGGCGCATGGTGGCTTTGTCCCCTTCTCGCTCGTGTGACTCCCCCTCGAGGCTCGTTGGATCGCCAAGGTTCGCAGCTGCTGTTGCTCCTGTTAAGGGTAGATTATCAGTGTCTTCTATGGACAGAAGAGACCCTCTTTCTAGGTCTGCCAGAAGGTATGTGCTTCTTGATTTTCATTATCAATCCAATTCAACACATAGCCTCTCCCCCTAAGAGATTTCAAGCAGTCCAGTCCACCTTGATCCCATTGCTAATGTCGGAAAATCATGGGATTTCTGGAAATCCACGGGTTTCACTTCTAAGGCCAACAATGAGGTCATGTGATATTCCTAGAGTTTCTTTTCTCGACTTTGGAATCTTCGTTCTTTTCTTTAATATAATCGTCGTAATTGCTGATAAAAAAAACACACGTAGCTTTCCTATTGTGCACAAACACTCAAATGAAGTAAAATATGTTGTGGAGAATCAGAAAACCCATTTTGAATCCATCTCAATGCTGTTTTTGAGCCTATTCACCAATTTAGACAGTGATGTAAAGAAGAATTCTGAAAATAGTAATGTTCTTCTGCAAGATATATTCAAGAACGCTTTTTTAGCCTTCAACATACAGAACCCAGATTTCTCTAATGTTTTTTGGCCCAACCCATTTCTCCACTGTGGACCCAAGTGGCAATAGCTTGTCAAAGTTTGTTGCTTTAGGCATTATTTTTGTTTCTTCTTGGTGCTAAAACCCCAGATGATGAAGAGAGGGGTTTATGTGGGTCGTTTATGGTTGTGTGTGTGAATTTGATTGAAACAAAATCTCAGGCAGAGAGCAACAGATGGGTTCAGCGGAGAGATCCTGACAAAATCAGCAAAGCACAGCCGCAACAGATCGGAGGTTCTCGACCTCCCAATCTCTCCCTCCTCCGACCTCTCCCCCGCCTCCGCCGCCGCCCACAAATGGTTCTCCTCCGCCGCCGACTCTCCCTCTCCGCCGCGCCACCTCGCCGCCGCCGACCTCGACCCGCCGCCGCGCCTCAACTCCATCCACCAGCCGGACCCGCCGCCGCTCCTCCTCCTCCCGCCGCGCCACTCGGTGCACCGCAAGTCCCGCTTCCAGAGCGGCCCCACCTCGCCGGCGGTCCCCTCCCGCCGCACCTTCAGGGCGCTTCCGGCGGAGACCCATTTGCTCTCTCCTCCCCGGAGGTCGGTCTCGTCGCCGGCGTGCGCTCTGGCGGAGAACAGGGTCCTGTCGCCGCCGAGGAACCTGGTGGAGTCGGCCAACCGGCGGTCCATCTCGGCCTCGACCTGCGCGGTGGACCGGATCGCTCCCAGGGCCAACGGAGACGGGTTGTTGTTGTTGCTGAAGGAAGGAGATGAAGGGTCGGAGCTCAGCCTCAATGGGTTCCTCAGGGACCAGAAGGTCAGGATTGAGAGGGTCTTGAATGGTGAAGCCAATGTCAAGGCCAAGATTGTGCTCTCGGGCCCTTCAAACAGTTGAGTATCGTCTTTGATCTCTGAAATTGATGGAGAAACTGGAAATGTGATTGGGGTTTATATATTGTTCTTGGTGTTGCAGGTACTAGCTCAATGGTGGCTGCACTATGCTATGCGTGGCTGTTGGAGAATATAGTGAAGAAGTTGAATGAAGCAGGAGGAAGCGGTGGAGTGGAGCATGTGGTGGTGCCTGTGATCAATGTCCAGAGGGAGAAAATGTGGAAGCACTCGCAAGCTGCTTGGCTCTTCCATCACGTTGGTCTTGATGTTGCCTCATTGTTCTTCGCTGATGAGGTATGTTTGTGTTTCTAAATTCAGTGAACTGAAAGCTATCGCCATTGACACATTGCCATGTTTGTGTACTTATCTACTGAGCTTTGAGCGATGAAACTTGGGTGTATAACGATTTTGATGATTGGTAGAGCATATTTACCGGTTTGATATGACTTTGTAAAGTGTATAGTCCAACGGTGTTTTTTTGTGATGGTTGCTCTATCAGTAGGATTGTGAAAGCAATTTATCGTGTTTTTATAACTCTGTTTTTTCACTTACTGACTAAATAGTCACAATGGCTTGACGATGCCACTGTAATTTGTGATCAGGTGGATTTGGAGGGTCTGGTGATGGCTGGGAAACTAAACATGCTTGTGGTTGGACAAGATGTACTCAAAACCAATGGCGAGGTTGGTAGTTGTTGCTCCCATAGGTTAAGTTTCGTATGGAAATCCATGAGACCATTTGTGAACTGATAATGGTTCTTGCTGTTGTTACAGGATGGGACTCAATGTACTGTTCTTACAGATAATTACTGTGAAGATGCCTATGATCTACTCGAAACCCCAATGCTGAAAAAACTTTTGGTATATGCCACTCTATGTTAAAATCGTCTGTTTTATTTTCTTTAGATGGCTGAGAAAAGAAGTGATTTTCGGTACTCTGTTGGTTGCAGCTTGCCGGAATAGTATTGGACACCCAAAATTTGAAGGCGTCTAATACAGTGACAAGGGATGCAGAGGCAGTGCAGTTGTTATTGGTCGGGTCATCACCAAACTACAGAAATGCTCTTCACGATCAATGTAAGCTTGAGCTTTTGAACCTCCATATGTATTTGAAAAAATGATCTGAACTATCCTTTTTTTGTCAGTGATGCAAGATCAAACCGAGAATTCCTTTTCTGAAGTCTTGAAGAATAACTACGGGAAGCAACCTCTTGACAGTAAGATAATTTACTCGTATCTTTGTAGTAAGATTTGAAATATCCCGAGCCCGGAAGCTGCCATTACCATTACAGTGATGTGCTTTTTAGTCTTCTTTGTATGTACTGATATTGCCATGTTTCATTTTACCTCTCTTGGAGCGATTGCAGGCAGCTATGGTAATGAAGCACATTCTGAACATAGAAAATCAACCTCTGTGCCTTACCAAGATGTCAGAATTTCTGTGAGAAGGTCTGCTGCCAGTCCTCAACACGAACCCACCACACACAACTCTAAAGATACGAGAGGCGCAAAACCTATCAAAGCTTCGCCAATTTCAGGTGATTCTCTGCTGTTAACCATTATGTTATCCACAAGCCCAATCTATGATGATCATGTGTATTCTGATATCAGAAATGTCAATTCTCTTGCCATCTTGGAAACTAATTTTTCCGCGTGTTTTAACTCATACTCCAAACCTGAAATCGCGCACATTATTTATTTTTCTCTTCCAGCTAAACAAGCCCCATTACCATCAAAACCTCCTGCAGCTGCTTCAGATGGTTCTCGAGGGAAAGGCAAGTCATTCCTGTCAAAGTGGTTTGGTTTTGGATCGAAGTGAAGACCGAATATCAGCATCAAATTCGGATTTGTATATGTATTTCAAAATGAGGAAGTAACCAGGTCAGAAATTGTTTAATGTAAATTGTTGGTGGGTTTGGCAAACCAACAAGTAGGATGGATTCTCCATATTCCCTTCATTATTATGCTGCTGTTTTAGGTCTGGTTTCATTGCATAATGCTATGTCTAGTGCTATTATTTTTGTATCAGACAATAATTCATAAAGCTACTAATGATTAGCCCATTGTCAAAGGCAGCTACCTCGTTTTTAAGTTCTAACTCTGACAACATTGACTTATTTTCAATTTCTTGTACTGCATCACATGAACTCATAATCATGCTTTCTATTATACTGAATCTTTCAGCTTAATTACCAAAAAACCAGTGATTAAGCAAACAGGAATAGTTTTGGTAATGATCATCACATGTTTCTGGAACCAAAAGTAACCTAATGGAAAATATTTTGAGCCTATCAGCATATATAAAGTTACTATAAAAGTTACAAAGAACATACATATAGAAAGACTGATAGAGATATATGTATATATAATTTCAATGAAAGTTGTTCACTTATCAAGATCAGAACAATAGTCTAAGAGAAATATTTGTTTAAAATAGATAACAAAGACAGATGAGTGCATGTGAATGGGTGTGTATTATCCAAATTATGGGCACTTGTTCATACCCATCTGTGACCTAACTCCCAACCTCCTCACCTCTTCTGGGCCCTACCCTCATTTTCCTCCGATTCAGAACGGTAGAAAACGTCTCACATCGAAAGAATACAGATTTAACGAAATATTTTGAGGCCTCCATCTATTAGATTGAGTTTTTAGGTATATCGAATCAGTTCTTGACTCATTCAACCTTCCAAGCATATAGAAAGAGGCAAAATTCATTTGACCCGACTCCAGAACCGAACCCATCAGCTGATCCTGAACTCATCCCTGTCTGTGAAGACAATGGCGTCGTTGATGTTGATGATGATGACAATGGCGGGGAAGAAGAAGATGATCTCGAGAGTGGTGACACAACTGGTTTGAAAATAAAGAGGGCATGCCTTAATCCAGGACTGAAGAGCCAGTCATGGACATCCCAATACACTTCTACTTTAACTTTGTTGACATGAATTGACTCATTACCTCTAAACTTCCATTGCAGGTGCTTCACATGGATCACCAAGTGCCCATCAATCCTCACCTCCATCTCCGGCTCCAACCCGCCAGTGCTGACAGTACTGGAAGCAACTGACTTGTTCTTGCACTCGATCGAGATCTCATGCAGCCTCCCTTTCCCATGGAACCTCACCCTTGTTGAGAACCTCTTCTTCCCAAAAATGTGCTCTTTCTTGGAAACCAAGACTGGATCAAGCACAGCCGGCCTGCAATTGGTCTTCCTGTAAGCCTCCTTCTTGAGATCACCAAGAAGCAGCGCCACTTCTTGGCCACAGACCACTGCAACATAGTAGTCTGAGCTTGGCTCTGTCTCTCCATTGAATTTTGCATCCCTCAGGTCCCAGAAGACCTCGACGGCCTTGCCATCCACAGCAAAGCGCTTGGAGCCGTGCTTCCTCCAGAAGTACCATGGCTTGAGCTCAACCTTGCAGGTGCAGTGCTGGCTCTCCCCATCTCCACCCTCTACAGACACTGAGAGGCCATGGAGCATCAGGTTCTTGCACCATGTGATGGTGATCAGACGGCTCTGATCAGCCAGCTTTGTTCTGTATGCAGACATGAACACACTCTGGCCAGACCTGGTCACAGCACCTGGATGATCATCACTCACCTTCTCTCCAGAGGAGAAGCAAGCTGGGATCCCTATTGGGTCTTGCATCATATTTCTTCAGAATCAACCAGTTTCAAGAAAACTCCAAACTTGGCAATGGAAAAGGAAAAACCCAGTTTTTTTAGGGGGAGAGAGAGAGAGAGAGATCTTACTCACAAGATGGTATGAGACATATAGGTGCTGCCAGCAGAGGTGTTCTTGGCAGCATTACTGGAATTTTAAAAAAATATATCAATTCCAAACTGGCAATTAGATGTCAGTGAATGGGAGTGAGTGTGTGAAGAAGAAGAAAACATTTCACACTTATATAATATTTAATTATCTGCAGCAGTGCCTAGCATCTCATACTTACCTGGATTTATATTTAAAGATTAATTACATTTTGTATATTTTTTTTATAAGTGATACATTCTTTTTAACAAGACAGTCTCTATGGATCCTACGTGGTTTTGCTTGTGATGCACTTAAAATACACTTGTGTCCCCAACTTCCCAAACCAGAGTCATTGGAAGCATTGCTGCACATGAGAGGTTAAAAAAGGATGGATCCAAGACCAGTCAAAACTCTATGACATTACATGAAATAGTTGGGTTTCCAATGTGAATCCTTTTTATATGTAATTTATCATTTGAATATGATATGAGTTTCTGTCAAGTTTAAGTGACTTTTCTTGGTAGAGGAATCTTGGGAGTGACAGTCTCAGAAAGAAAGATAAAAGACTGAGGAATCTACACTGTTGGTGTAATAGTAGCAGATATGGTTCCTTCTTCTCTTTAGCTTTGTGGGTTTTTAGTTCATTAATCATTTTAGAGCTCATTTGAAACTCTCTTAATGAACAAACATCAGTACTGGTGTGTTCAAGATTAATTTGATGAGTAAAGGGGAAAAAATGGGTTTGAGGATGTGATGATCCCCAGAAAATTGTTGTAATACTCATTAGTTGCACAAAAAGGAGCAGTGTTTGTAACTAACTATGATGGTTTGAGACTACCAATGGTCCTAAAGCATGCAATTACAACAATAATCTGATTCAATGTACCAGACTTCAGTTCAGGGCAATGAGAAAATTTTGAGATTTACAAAAGTCAAAGCAAATCTCATAGTTGATCTTTCAATTAGCATCACAAAAACAGTTCATTTCACTTTTATCACAATAGAAGATCCAACCTTGAAGACACAAAATCCAAGATCATTCCTTTTTTTCTGCACAATTTATGTCATTAACAGCTCAAAAGTAAACAATATATACTACTGATTGATCTTTACTTGATGAAACCTCATACTCATTAACTGTTACTTGATAAAAGCTCCAAATACACTGACTACAGATATATATAGACTAAATACAACATTTCCAGGAAAACATTTTTTCTTTTTTCCTGCTAAAACTAGTTTCGTCTTCCTAAAGGATCCGGTAATTCTGCGGATGAGGCGGGCATTGTGACTGAGCTATTTGCATCTGCCAGAAAATTTCCAACTTCATGCAATTGGCAGTGAACCTAGAAGATCATTGATGCCATCAACTGTTGAACAAATGCAGCTCTCTGTTTTCTCTCTTCAGTGTCTTGTTCATGACCTTCATCGAGTGAAGATGAATTGTCGCTGCGTGCAACCAAAAAATATCAGTGATACCCAATAGTTAAATTAAATGCATGCAGAGAATACTTTTAATCAACCTACATTCATGTGCATATCTGAGCAGTGACGAATTATTTGGGACTATATGAATAGACATGGTGATACTGCAATAAAGCATGATCATCAGCATGCCTTTTATGATTCACATGCACCAAAAAGAGAATGTACCGCAGATCAAGTTCTAAATTCAAAGAGTAAGATCTGTGTTTGATAAACTTTAATTGGTCCCTTCAGAACATATCCAATGTCAGATAAAATCGAGTTGTCACAACCCAAATCATACAAACAGAGAAACATCTATTTAAGTTATTTAAGAGTTGCTTATTTAGTTCCAAAGTTTCATCCCTACCAAATCATCTTATCTCCCATTTAAGAGTTGTTTCACTCTTCCCCTTTTCATCTCTTATTTAATTCTTTGAGTTTAATCTATCATTTTGAATCTTTCATTAACTTCAAGCCAGATGGAACGGAAGCAAAACAAAGGTATTCTTCTTTTTTTATCAGCAATAAAATGATTATTCTATTACCCTAAATTTCTGACGAAGATAAATCTCTTATACGTGAAATAATACCACCCTAAAAGGCTACAGGTGAAGCACTAAGTCAAGAAGTCAGTTTGGATCTTACTTATTGGTCTATGAGCCACTGAGCTATAGGAAGTCAATATGCTTGGGCACAATGTCTAGGAAAGCACAAGTCAATAAGCTCGGACAGTGTAATGGTGTATAAGAACTGGATCAGGAAACAGCTTTATCTAGTTACATGTCAAATCAGCCATTGAAACGCTCCTAAGCATCGTCTGATTGATATGTATGACAGTGTTCCTTGTTTTCCTAGTGCACTATGTTTACATTACAGGGTCAGATTTCATCAGATTAGTTCCAAATGCACAATAACAGACCGTGTTGCAGATAATAGTTATTAAACTATAATGCTAAATAATCATTGGAAAACAAGATTAGTCAGAAATCTCAGTATTAATATATGGCCAACTATGTAAGTTCACAAATTTAATCGCGAGAAAGATCAACTCGATAGTTCTGTTATTCATGGATGGTGGAAGAAGCATACCTTTTCAAATTAGAAGTGATGGCACCAGAATCAGGACATTCTTCTTGCTGGACAATTTCCGGGTTTGGAAGAGGTGTATGGCAAAGAAATGGGGAGAGAAGTGGGTCGGGTGCAGAATCATTTCTCCTAGCACTTGTAGTTGAGCTCCGCTCCCTTGGACCAGCAGTCCAGAAGCCAGAACTTTGAGGTTTTTTCCTCCGCTGCAAACGACAAAGATATTTTTCAAATAAAATGAAAGCAAAGAGAATACAAATGCTGCACTTAGTTAAATGAACACATAATACAGAGATTTAAACTCTGTGAATACTGAATAGTACCTTTAATGAACTTGCATGCTGCACTACAAAATGTCCAATGACATCTTTGCCCAGATTTCCAGCACACAGAGGACAAACCTGATGGAGCAATAGTAAATAACATCAAGCTTAAATTGTAAACAGAAATATTGCAGAATGTCTTATCATGTGTAGACATTAAAAGTTTTTTTTTTCTTTCCTTTCTACAAACAAGGCACATGACTTAACATATATTTGGTTTGAGAAATATGAGGAAAATGTTAATTAAGAAATGGGTTACGTCATGAAGATTTAGAATGGAGTCTATTTTTTATGGATTTGTTAATTTTGTACCTACTTCTCTTTCTATAGTAAATTTCAATATCCAAATCAGTACCTCCTGTATGGAAATCCAAATCACTAGACAGCAGTCAAAAGGACAAGGTAATAAAGTATCTTATATCTAAGTTAAGGTGCAATATTTACATTTGTAGGATAAAAAATTTAGTGAGAAGATATTGAGAAGAAGAAGACATCAACATACTGCATCTTTCAAGTTAAAGCAATGTTCTTCTTGCAAATGGCTACAGAACACAGAAAGTTCAATTTCCACATAACAGAAGGGGCAAGGAAAGCAAGCTCTTGAGTCGTCGTCTTCAGATTCATCTGTTTGCCATCATCAAAAAGAAAAGATTAAGTTAGCATGGTGCATGAAACGAAAAAGAAGAAGAAGAGAGGCATGAATTGTACAGAAGAAACCATCATCCACAAAATAACCTTATAAAGTATAAACCCATAAACCCAAAAAGTCATTAACAAAAAGCTCCCAAAGAGAGATCAAAATCATAGATTCATAAAACAGTTAGTTTTTTGGTCTTTGTGATCTATAATGAACAATGCCAATGCAGAAACGTATGATCTCTATCAATGGGGTGTTTTCACATGCAACAATGATAGCACCATGAACATAAAGTACAGATTTTTATTTTTTAGTGCTCACTCTTCCTCAAGGACTTCTTAAGCTTAAGCTTCTTTACCTTATCCCAGAACTCCAACAATTGCTCATTCAAGTCTTTGGTACATTTCTCAAAATACTGAACACTCTTCTGCTTCCCCTTATCATCACTATCCACCTGCATACTTTACCATGACTACCTGCCACTAGTTGACATTTCCCCTCTTCATTAACTGAAACAGATCATCTTTAGACCTCAAAATGACTCTTCTGTGGTACCCAATCTAACAAGCAAATTGAAATTTCCACACTATTGGGCCTTTCTTATATCAGATTTTTTCCCTTTTGTGGTACCCAATCTAACAAGCAAATTGAAATTTGTATTAAATACGAGAAAGTAAAACTTTAATCCTGTTTAACATCAATAATGAAAACTAATCACTTACAAATCACAACAAAAATCTATCTTTCTATAAATAAAAGATCAACTCATTTTTTCCCAGCTGAAATCGGTTCAATCCCTCAAGACCCAGAAAACAGGACCAAGTAAGTATGGTAAATGGAAACACACAGGACCCTTAACAACCATATTCAGAACCCAAAACAAAAAAACACAGACCCAGTTCATGAAACAGTTCCATTCATAAAATAAACCCAAAATCAGAAGCACCCAGAAGCGTTTTCACCGGAAAGCAGAAGCATTTAGGAGCAGCAGTACCAGTGCAGCTGAAGCGAGCAGCGTGGGCCACGGAGAAGCGCCTGGAGTGGTGGAAATCGACGTCCATGGGTCACGTTCCCGGCGGAGGAGGAGGCTTTTCCGGCGAGACTCCGGCGAGGCAAGTGAGTGAGTGTGGTGAGTAATGGTGGTGTGTGTGTGTGTGGTGTTATATAATTTGCTCTGACATCGTTAAAAGCCTTTATTTTTTTCCTTCTTCCACACACTAAAGCTACTTTCTCGATAATTGACACGTGGCTTTTGCTTTAAATTTATTTCTGTTATACCATTTTTGTCGGTCATTATTAATACATATACCTTACAAATTATTTAGTTACAATAGGACGGAAAAGAGAGTTGAATCGAGACTCAATTTGTCTATGCAGATAGTTACCTACATACTTAAATCTATTAAGTATAATGCAAGTCACGACCTTTATCACAGTGGGTTAGAAAATTTCCGTGATTCAATCCTGTACATCTAAATCAAGCTTCCTCGGTCGAACCTTCACATCAACCATGCTACACACACAAGCGAACCTCTGCAATAGCTAGACAAACTACCACGCACGCAAGCGGAACTAATACAGATATTTATTAAATATTAAAATTTATATTAAATTAAATAAAATTTATTAAATATTAAACTAGTCGAGTCGTGACTGACTCAATTCATACTTCTATTTTTATTGTAAATATTTATCAAGAGAAAAATATATATTAATAAAAAAATATAATTAATCAAATAATATACAAGTCGGTTCATGCGTATGTATTATATATATCGTGAGAACTAAGTGTTTCGTGAAAACAGTTGGACATTCGCTTATTTTCAATGGTCATACATTTTTCGTTAGACATTCAATTATTTTTCGTGGACATTCACTTTCATTGAATATAACATTTCTCATTGGACATTCACTTTTATTGAATATAACATTTGTCATTGGACATTCATTTATTTTCAATAGACAAAATTTGTTCTCACGTTCTCACAAAAGAGTTGTGTTCTGATTTGTCGTATATATATATATATATATTGTTATTGTATAATTATTTCAATTCGTCTATTAGAATTAGATTCCCCTGTCTTAAATTTTAAGAAATGTACTTTTAAGTTAAATTTAAGGATTTGTGTTCGGACTGTTTTATGCAATAATGGTTTGAGAAATCTTAAAATACTAAGATGGTTTACTGTGTATTGTATTAATTCAAGAATATCATGTCAATGCTTAAAAAAAAGAATTTCATGTCACTAGAAGAAAAGGTGACATTTAATTAAAAGGAAAATATATATTAGTGGATAAGTTATGATTTTGTGATCTTCACCTTTGATCATAAGGATTTCTTGCATCATTCCATAAAAAGAAGTCATTAAATATTTCTTATAATAAACATGAATATAATATGCATGGAGTACACGATAAAAATACTGAGTAATTGTGGAAAGGATAATTTTAATACATATTTTGTTTAGTATTACAACATTTAACCTATTTTATCCGCACACAAAAATTCATATTTATAGACGACAATGAGATTCAATTTCACAATCTTCTCTCTTAAAGAGAAGAAATTCACTACAAACTAAATTTGGGTGTTCAAACGTCCAAATATCCAAATTGTAGTTAATGTAATGCAAAGTTGTAGGATCATGTAGAACGTGTAGTGCAAAGTTGTATAACGCGATAGATCCACACAAAATTGAAGAACATCGTAAAACGTATAATGTAATGTTGTAGAACGTGTAGTATAAAGTTGTAGAACGTGATGAACTCGTAGAACCATTAAGTATGCGATATAGTTACTCGATGCCATGTGTCACACTTAGACAACGCGCATCCACATTCGCACTAATCCAACGGTTGTAAAACGTTTGAAGCGTTCTACAACATTTTGTAGCCAATGTACCCTCCCTCTTAAAGTATAAACTGAAACTATTGAGATGTCCCTTGAAGACATTAATTATTAATATATTATTTGAAATAACAAATTTGCTTGTTTTTACTTAATAAGGTTGACCTTTACCTAGGGTTAGTATTTTATACATGCAGACGAATGACCCGTGAAATTAGAGTGCACCGGATATCATGGCTCAACCTATTCATTTTTGGTTTAGTTTCGAAATTATTAATGACAATTCGGAGAGTTCTAGTTTGTATTCTGGGTTGTCCATACAAAAAATTACAGGCATCTAAATAACCTGAAACATGTCAAAATTGCTACACGTTATGACATTTCTACCGTCCATCTCACTCTCATATGATATTTGATAATGTATAAAAAAAACTCTCGTAAGATATTTAACACTAATTACTAATTATATAACCTAGTATCGATTATAGTTTAAAAATTTTAGTATTGTAGACTTATAAGTAGAACTGAAATAAAACATGTATCTATCGGTTTCTCTTCAATTCTAATTCTTATATGTTAAAATTAAAACACCAAATAGGTATTAAAAAAATTCGAGATGTATCCAAATACCAGACTCATATATATATATACTCACTCATGCACATTTACATGATTCAGAGCTTAAAATAAGCTTTGGTTATATGTAAAACCAAAACTTACAAATGCAAATTCCTAACACGTACACCACAAGAGCATTAAAAGCATGCGTAAACAATTATTTTAATTTTGATGTTGAATTGAGTAATTTATAATCCACAAAACTTTATTACATGTCATAAAATTCAGGACTTGACAACCAAGTCAAGCGGCAATTCATATTACTCATTACCTTTTTTTTTAACTTTCGAGTTGATTAACATTAACTACGTTGGAACTATACGCCAAGATGAGAATCTCAGAGCTTTTAATTAATTAGTGTGTAAAATAATCAATTTGGTGTTGACTATTAAAATCGTTATTACTTAGTTTGTTTCAATTTAAATAAATCAATAATTTCTTTTTAATTCTAAAGCATAAAAAGTAAAATACTAAAATCGATCTATCACGGTATCTACAAATCAAAATGATTTTAATAACTTTTGTGGCACTCATAGTATTCTGAGTAAAACATGAATTATAATTTTTTACAAAAATCAATTTCAAAAAATGAATATTTAACAATAACCTAATAAATTAAGATTTTCCTTCAAAAAACAATATAATTAATATTTAAAATATAATTAATTTAAGTATACTAGTAAACAAAACTGAACTTGTCTCGACAGATTGATTCCAGCCCTATCAGTTGATTTTTCTAAATATACGTGAATGTGAACTAAAATACATACAATTGTAAACACAAATACAAAAGTGGTACTCCATGGCATGTTTAGTTTTGCTGAAGGTTTTCGGCCGCTTTTCTGTACAAAACATTTATGTCCACCTAGGGTTGGCAAGGGGGCGGATTTCCGCAATTCTCGTCGTCGTCCTCCGTTATAAACGGATCAACGATTTCCTGTTTCTATCTGGGACTAGGATTTCTCGTCGAGTTCAGAAATTCCCTGTTTTCCATTTTCAACACAAAAAATATTAAAATACCCTTACAACCTAGTATATAAAATTACAAAAAAAATCATATATTATTGCATTTTTGTATATGAAAAGTTTTTTACATTACAAATGCTAATGCAAGGTGGACATAAATTTTTTGTAACAAAAATAGCTGATGAGAACTTTTTACAAAACTGAAATAATATAGAGAAAGTTTTCACGATTTTCTTTGATAAAATTTATTTGTTGTATTTTTGGATAAGTCATTTGTCCAACATTGACAAAATAAAGTTTAGGTAATAAATTGAGAAAGTATTAATAAACTAAAAGGAGGCAAGCATAGCCACTGGTTCCAAGTATAAGCATCTTGTCTAATTAAATTATAGATATAAAATGAAACAAAGGGGAAATATAAACTAAAAGTAAGCATACAAATAAGCAACACACAACTTAACAAATAAAGAAAAAGAATAAATAAGAGTGTCAACCTTGTTGTGTGTGGTGGATTATGTGTATGTGACTCATTTGAGTATACACATGCATGTAGTGTAGGTGCATTACACCTACACCAAACACTTGAAAAAGATTGTTATGATGAGTCCTTATTGATTAAGAAACTTGAACTTTATGGTAGGACACTGACACACAAGCTATGACCTATTCAACTTAGATTTCCATATTATTTTGATGATTAATTAAAGAGATAATGATAATTTATTATATATAACTACATAATCTTAACATTTTGATATTATAATTATTTTCTTGTCTAACTATTATTTTGGGATAACATACTTCTAAAATATTCTTGATTGAAGAAAATAAAACTTATTATAAAAACTAAAATTAAATAAAAGTATGAAAAATCTAGTCAAAGGTCTGGCCTAGATATTTTTTTCTCTTCTCTTCTTTTTTATAATTTTTGTTGTTTATTTTTAACCATATGTATTTTAGATATTTTAAGAATAGGTTACCACAACCTATAGTTACACATATAATAGTAGAAAAGAGAGAAAAATTAAGGTTGCACACATTTTCCATCAATTAAATTATTTAATAACTTTTCCCTATTTGGGCTTGTTCCATGACCAGCCCACTATGAGTAATTCTTGAGATGAGGCCTGGCCCATTTGTAAAGCACAAGTTAACATTTCCTTGGCACTTGCTACTTTATGGGATTAAATTGCAGGTTACAGAAGTGAGACTGAGGAAAGTGACCAACTTTTACCACAAAAACAAAGAATCAGAATGACCATATTTATGTACAATATTGTTGACGAATAAAGCTTATAATTGCATTGAGATCGCAAATATGGAAGCAGCAAGAATATTCTGGCCTATCCTCATAAATATATGTATCTATATTTGGTCAACCTTAACTTTTATGATGATTAAAGAGAAGCAAAACATATAAACAAGGGAATAAAGAGAATGTCTCATGCACACTGACATATCAGTTTCTCAATGCTATTTGGTTATTAGCTGTAAAGCTAATAATGCACACAAATTGAAGCAAGAAAATGTAATCAGTTTGGGCAAATATTTGGATTAATTTTGAAAAGTTTGGTTTTGTTTGAGTTTAATTAATTATATTGGATGATCTAGTTAATTAAAATATAATTACTATTTTTTTTCAAATTTCTTCATCCACCCTCTTATTTATATGCACTTTCGTGAATATTTTTGCATAACTCTCTCGTAAAAGTGTTAGGAATGGTATGATGTGTATTAATTATGAAAAGATACATTACACTTGTGTACATAGGAATGGTATATTGTGTATTGATTATGAAAAGATAAATAAATATATGTTTTAATTGCTTTAAGTTGCTTAAAAGATTATGAAAGATACCTGATAATCAGTTTGTTGGAGAGTCATTCTGAATCAAGAGGGAGAAAAATTCACCATTTTATAATTATAATATGTTACTTAAAATATGAATATGTGTTATGTAAAAAAGAAATATATATGTAGCGCTTACAAGTTACATGTGTTTCACTAAAAGACTGAAGTTTGAATAATAATTAAATTTAAAAGAAATGATTTGATTTGATTTGGTAGAGTAAAAATATTTGATTTAATTAGATTAGAAAACTCACTGCTGACAAATTGATTAGTCGGGCATGAAAACCCAAAAACCACTTATAACACCAATGTTTATCTTCACTAATTAGTACAGAAAGAGACATATATATTCAATAATTGTTTGGTGTTGTTATGTTTTATCATAATAATGTAGTCGAACCTAAATCTTGATTTACGACATGCATGCTATTAAAAAATATAGATCCAGAAATGTCGAAAGGAACAACAGGTAATTAACGAAGAACTGAAGCTTACATAACACTACATGTATAAAATCACTCCATAATCGAATCTAGACAACTTAACTAATTGTCATGGAGAGGTTAAAGAACACCTCATGACCAGTACGTACCTAGACAAATATAACTGATAAATTAAGTTAGAACTGAAAATATATGATGATGTAAGAAAAAGAATACAAATGCGATTGACGAATCCTCGGACCAACAGAGCTTGATTCCCCTTGTTGCACATGTCTATCATGGTCGTTCATGCAGCCATAAATATTTTAAACTCCCAAAGAGACTCGATCATGTTGAAACGACGTGAATCATAAGACCAGTACTTGATAAACATCTCGAGGTCTCCGTGACCATATCTCTCTAGGAGTTGTAGTAGCAAACTCATCACCAACAAAAAAATTGATGTTTCAAACTTGAACATGTCTTTCTTGGCAACCATGTATATGTGAAAGAAGAAGAGAAGCTGAGACATACATATATTATATATACACACACACATACACGTACGTGTATATATATAGAGAGAGGGAGAGAGAAGAGAGAGTTGACGGTGTAATAAGGTTATATTCCCGCATGCATATTCTTCTCTTTAATGTACAGTGGAGGGCACGTTTTCACAAGGAAAAAGATACATGTGTATATATATATATATATATGGACATGGAGTGCTTATATATGGACCCAACCCAAACCAAAGCTGAACCTCCCATAAACTCCTAAAGGCTCTTTATATATATGTACCGTAAAAAGAGTTTGTTTCGAATTTATTTTATCACTATTTAATCATATAATAATTTAACATTTACAAATTTAAGTTTTTACGTGTATTGAATTTCTGATATGGTATTAGAGCTTGATCATGTTTTGGACGTGACATTCATATGTCATTTACTTCAGACTTAAAACCTATGAATCGAAGGACGTCCATTCATCACTTGCCCTGCTCGTCTGTTTCTGCCCACGTATCAGATTGAGCTGTTAGGTTGGTTTGGCATCTGACACTACTTCACTTTCGTTTTTTCACATGTCCCGTGCATAATATATATTTACATTTAACATATTTTAGTTTGTTATGTAATCATAGGGATCATACATACATATATATTATTTTGTAGAGGAGACAATTTTTGAAGGTGAAAATTGCCTGCCACGCCCGTTAAGAGAAGTGGGTTTTTACGTGGATTGGGACCGTTTTTTTCACCTTTCTTTGTTTTGTTAACGGACCAAACACATTCGGCGTGGAAGAAGACAATCTTAGTAGTGGGCCCTCTCACCGTTGGGCCCATCTTTCACTTTTCATTTTCTTTCTCAAAGTTGTTGATTTTTTAAATAAATAACCTTGTTCATAACCAAGACTGATCGAGCTTATTTGACTTTAAGTTCTTAACAATTTGAAACTCCTTAAGAACACAAAAATATGGGTGATTTGTGATTTGTGTTCACACAGAATACATTCAATTCAAAACTTGATAATAAAGATTTGTTGTATTCAGAATAGGATAGAAAATCTTGCTTATCTTCACTTAAATCCTTTCACCAAAAGTAGCTCTTAAAATCAAAGATAAAGCCACAAAATGGCACCCTGAGAAACGGCAACACAAGAAAAAGTAGGTAAAGAAAAGATAATGTTTAAACCAAATCTCACCAACATGGTCTTGAAAAGAAGTGCCCTACAGCACAATAGGGTGGTTCATGGCCAACAAGTCAATAAGGCTACCAACTTTTTTTTCACCAGCAAAAAAAAAGATTGTCAATGTGAATACTAAACAGAAGCACATGAAAAAATTGTTTTTCTCATGATATCATTATCATCAAGTATATTACATTTTCCAGTAAAGCCATAGGCACTAAATTTGCAGCGCGAGATTGAACTTAATCAGGCTGCTCGTTACATTCACGTTTTGCTGTTTCTATTAATGTACTCAAGAAACCGATAGGATCGGAGCAGTGAGGGTTTGAAAGCGCTGCATGTGCCAAGAACGGCAGCTTTCTCAATGACCTTCCACTCAATCCCTACGGAATATAAGAGAACCCAAATAATGAGGATTCGATTGATCCAGAAAAAAAGCAAATCCAATAGGCTAAAACGAGTATGATCCTAACCTCGCATGCTTCTGCAGCTGTATACAACTGTCTACATAAGTTTAATGTTTGAGCCTCCTGAAGTTCTGGCATATTCAGTTTCTCTTTCAAACCAGCAAAATTTGGGAGCATGATGCCATCAGAGCCCTGTAGAATTTCCAATTTCAGATTTCCATAATTTAGGAAAAAAAAAACAGCAAGTCGAGCTAACATTGACACTTAATCATGCAATAAATATTGGGAAGTATCAGCACCTGAAAATTTGTCAATATACCCCTTCGAACGAGTTCCTGCAGGCAAGACCTTAAAATTTCATAGCGAGCTTCAAGAGTTGGAGGACCAACATAAGCCTTGATGTCTGCTCGATCAACAAATGCAATATCTGCAATCCATCATTTGGCAAATCTATAATGCTAAATGTAGAGAATTTTGAGACACAAACCGTGCATATCAGTTTCTTAAACCTCAGAAATGCTAGATTGATAAAGAACAAATATACAGCTGGGAGATCAAATTTTCAGGTTAAAAAGAGAACATTGGCAAATTAGTAGCACTTCCTACAGTTGCCATATTAACTGGGTAGAAAAACTATAATGTTTGCACTGATAATGACAACCCTCGTCGAAGTTAAAAAATATTCAGTCAGGATAATTGACAATTGTAAACATGGAAGGTGCATGTAGAGGAAAGGAGTTCATGTGTAAATGTAAAATTCATAGATCCAATAGCTTACCAATAGCAGCTGTTATGTTAGATGTAGTCATTATTATCACATTGGGTGACGATTTCAATTTATCCATCTGGGTTAGCAAAGCATTCACAACCTGAAAGGTCACTTCCACAGTGAATAAAACATTTAAATTTTCAATTTGATTTTATAACACTTGGTACTCTAGACATTGAGATTCTAGGTAAAGTAATCTGAATTATTTTGGGACAAGAAAGTAAAGTACTCTTATGGAATCTGAAGGTTCAGAACCGGACAGAGCAGCTTGTCTAGCAGCAGCAAGGCTTTCAACTTCATCTGTCGAATCACCATATAATGATAATCACAACTATTGCGGCGAAAGATATATAATCAACTCAAAACTTTTGTTGTATCGAATCTCACCAATCAAGACAAATACCAGATTTGTTTCCTCCTCTACCATTTCTTGAATTTTTTGGAAAAGCTTCGCAACCTAAAGTTCAAACGGTTAACACAAAAGCATAAGCTACATGTCTCAAACTTGCTTCAGACATGATTTAAAACATGTGCAGAAGAATTAACAGGTTAAAGTCACAAACAACATTTTCCTAGAGCTAGAACTGAAGTAATTTTCTTCATACCAGCTTCCCACTCTCAGAGAACCATTTGCTAAACAAAGAATGTGCATTAACTTCAACCAGCTGACTCTGTGGATATCTGATTCAAGAAGTTATACGGCACAATGTATCATACACAAATATATCACTCCACTCCTGGTCACTAAACGCATTATCACAGAATTAAAAATGAACACCCATCAGATAGGCACAGTACAAAACCTGGAATTAAAACGTATTGCAAGCTTTTGAGCTAGTGCTTTACATAAAGATGTCTTCCCAGTCCCTGGAGGTCCATGTAAGAGAATAATGCTGCAACCACGAATAAATGGAGTAACTCTACAAGCAATACTGCTATGAAGTGTTAACTAAGTTGTTTTGACAAAAATAGACGGCATTTGATCAGCCTATAATGCCATTCTAATAAATAAAAAATGCCCAAGCTGTTATGAATGAGTTCATGAAACCTCATATTAATATATAGATTATATCAACCAAAATTTCTCATACCGGTTCCAAGAAACAAGGAAAGGGTCAACACCCTTTTCAGTAAAAAGCAGCGCACTCGCTGCATATCGCAACAATCTTTGCTTGAGACCAGATTCATATATTAAGCTGCAAAAGAATATGCCAAGTCAATAGATTATTGATTCCAAACAACCAACTATAAAATAAGTTGTGGCTAGCATAAACACCTTTCCCACATGCCATTAAATTCCTTTGCAGGAAGAATCCATTCATTGAAACTGGAGGGTTGGCCATCTTCACTTAAATCCTCACATGGTCCTTCCTCACTAAGCTGCCAAAGCAAAACCCCCAGTGCAAAAAAAATAATTAATACTGAAAGCTACGAAATTCAAGTGAAGACCGAGGAGGTTCAAAATAGTGTGCACGATTATTCAATGCAATTCAAAACACCAAAATCATATCGTGACAAATCCAATTTTCGACCCAAATAATGTGCATGATTCATATATCAAGCTATTTACATATTGGTCCCACAAGTACAAAGACAGGACAGGTAGAGAAGCTTAAACTAATACAAGTTCAGATGAAAGATTAAATAAGCCCTATTCACCAGGTAAATCACCTGAAAGACATGCACCACAGGCTTGACTTGCCAAAACAGAAGAACACCATGATCCTTCCCCCACTCATCTACAGCATGAAAAAATTGAGCACCAGAATCAGTTAAATACTTCAATATTCCAACCAGCTTCTAAAAACAAGATGAAACAAAGTAAAACACAACTAGAATCTCTTTGTCATATGATGAACGATTTACTACAACAAATAACATCCCTGATTCATATCAAACAAGTTTACCTGTCACACAAAGACAGATTCTTTCAACATTTTCTGCAAGAAACTGATCGTCTGGAGGTACAGGAATCGGCCCATCAACATAGCTCAAACTCCTCGTCTCAAGCATTCTAAATACAAAACAACAAAAAGAAAATCAACATCAAACTCGCCCCTACAAGCCCTAACAACAAAAAATTAAAATTTCCCCTCCTTTAACCCAAATGTCCATCACAAGACAGTACAAATTCAACAGCCAAATTCTCAACAAAATCATCACAAACCCAACTCATCTTTATCAGATATTCGGGAACACAACATCAAATGCTTCAACATTTAACATAAAATCAAACACTCAAACACACACCGTTCAACAGCGGTCCGGACATCATCGGGCCGGGCAGTGCTGGAGGGTTTCAAGCACACCTCAACTGCAAACAATCAATTTCAAAGTCACAAATTCAGAAATTGAAAAGAAAATAAAATAAAATAAAAACAAAATCATAAGCTACATAGATGGCGAGTGAACGTTACAGTTCCATTTCCTACCTGAAACGAGAACCTTGTCCTGGGCGAGCGAAGGAGAAGCAGGAGCTGGCTGAGGAAGAGGAAGAGGAAGAGGAGGAGGAGTTGACTCAACGGCGTCGTTCTGCTCATGAATGACCTGCTGGGTCGCGACTTGGCAGATAGGCACAGAGATCTCCATGGGAACGCTCATCTCCATGGAATTTACAGTGGCTCGCGCCACGGAGCTTGGGGAAGAAAGGGTTTTTCTCCAGAACCCAACCAACCCTAAATTGAAATGAGTGTTCGTTTTCGAGATTGAGCGGGAAATTATGCTTATAGACTGAAGAGTAAAAAGTGTATGGGGTGGATTTGGAAGAATTAAAAGTTGGAGGTTAGTTTTGCAAATGTGATGAAGTTGTAAGGGGTGGATCTGAAAGAATCGGAAGTTGTACGGCATTTTTGCAAAGTTTCAAAATATTAGTGAAAAATAAAAGCGCTAGAAGGAGGGCTTGAACCTCCGACCTTGTGGTTAACAGCCACACGCTCTAACCAACTGAGCTACTCCAGCTTATGTCCTATATTCTAATTTTTATTTTTATATTTTAACAAACAATATCAAGGCATTGGCGCAAAATGGAGCTACGGCCTTCAAATTGATAACGACTACTTATTTTGTGCGGGCAATCAATTTGTTGTGAAAATATAATGAAATGGGAATCAACGTATATAATAAGGCCAAGGTAAAGGCATCGAATCGAGCTTTATAAAGATGTGTATCGATTCATTGGCTTAATAACAAGTCTGATTATCCACCTATCGAGCTCGTAGGTGAGTTGACTTTGTACCACATTATCAGAGTTTGGTGGTCTTCTACTTACACCTTACAAGCCAAAGGTTCGTCTCGTTGTTTCATGTGCATAGTCTCACATCGAAAAGATGTAGATACATTGCTAGCATCATTTTTTCCCACTACTTTATACTGATATCTATAACATTTTACATCAGATTCTTCCCCACTCAATTTTTAACAATAAATTAAACAATAATATTGCTAGCTGACATAAGAATAGGAACCAATAAACTTATATTTATTAGGGTTGGGCATGGGTCCAGATCCAAACCGAACTAGAGTCCTCGGTTCTCAAAAATTGAGAACTGGAACCAAACCATTATATAATGGGCCGGTTCTAGTTCTAGACCCGTTACTCCGTTTCGGTTCTCCGGTTCTACCCATTAGAACCGATTATTCTTTATTTTTGTTAATTATACAGTTTAAAATGCGACTTAAAGTCTAAATTAACCAATTTTTATCCGAATTTTTGACAAAAACATGAAATATATAATTATTAAAATTTCTAACAAAACAAATATTAAGTCTAAATTATTACAACCCAATCGAATTATAAAATTTACAAATAAAATGTAAGTAATATATCCTATCGCTTAATTCTTCGGTTCATGTACTTTATATTCATGCTTCATACAAATTGAGGCGTCTAGAAAACTCACGAATCAAATATGTGCGGCTTTTGAGTTTTTAGAGTAAAATTTATTAATTATTAGTATGTTACTGTATTTTGGTAATATTAGTTACCGACTAATATAATATTAATAATAATAGATTTAAGTATTAGTTACGAATCGGTCCGGTTCTGGGTACCTGCCGGTTCTGTGTTATAAAAACCAGAACCAAATCGAAAATTTATAGTTCTATCATTTTCAGAACCAGAACTATTATCTGCGGTTCTCGATTCTTTAGTTCCAATTCCGATTTGGTCTCCAGTTCCATGTCTAAAATATTTACCCCTAATATTTATTACATGAGATAACTGTTGCTTTACTCACGACCTTTGATCTTTGGTACCAACTCACTTATTTTCACGGGTAATATTCTTTGATTGTCACAGAACTAAATCTTTACCACCGAAAGGGTAAAACGATCCGTGCGCAGCAAATCTTGCTTTGTCACAGAACTAAATGGTTTATGCAATACCAATTACCAAACACAATTCTTAGTTTATGTTTACGTTCTATCTCTTCATTTCTAACGGGAAACACAAACCAAAGCAACACAAACTAAGTAATAAGTTCCAACGACGACGACGAAAGACAACAGGCGATTTATTTAACTATGTGTGCGTGCACAACACTACTAATCACCAAAGACCATGCAAGCCTGTGAAATTAAAGTGAAACAACAATTAACACACACTACTGCTTAATGAATCCTGAAGGTTGACCACTTGCACATCTGAAACCCCTTGTGCTTGCGCTGAATGAACCCGTCCGCCTCCGAGTCCACGCTCTCCTCATAGTTCACAGCCCGGTCGCTCCTGTCGCTCTCTTCCTCGTACTTGATCGCCTCGACCTTGTCCTGAAACACCGGGCCGTGTTTTTTCTTGCTGTTGTGCTCCTCCTCCTGGTGGGTCACCGCGTTTCTCTTGAACACCTTGTGGACATTAGGGTAGTGAGGGACGTCGGCGAGGACACTTGGCATGCGCTCGATGCGCGACACGTGGTCGTGGTAGTCGTGTGATGTCCTGTCCCACCCGTGCTGGTTTGCGGGTGAGTAGTGATCATAGCTCCTCCTCATCAATACTTGCCTTCTTTATTCGGACACTAACTAACTTGCTATGTTGTGCAAGTACTCAACTTTGTGCAGGAACGACATTTTATAGGCGAAAATCGCTGTCTCCTTTGTACAGATGCGATGAAGTTGAATCTGATTCTCTCTGTTGTTTTTTCAACATCAAACGGGTTTCACCACTCGTTCAGGTGGAATCATATGCCATAAGTGTAGTGTAGTCAGTTTTCGAACAACTTTTTGTGCTAAATAATTGTTTTTTACTTACTTTGATGAGGACTTTGTCTGGTCTAGTAATATTGGAGTTGCATATTTCTTCAAATATTATTTTAGTGGGTTTCTTTCTAAGTATATGCTCGGAAACATGAAAAACGTGTCTCTTCTGGAACTTTTGATTTCTGTGTCTCCTGTTCCGATTGCTGCAGCTGCACACGACAGACATGCTCCTCGGTAAAGGGTTTGCTTTACAATTCTTAAGAATTGGGTGAAGCGAAAGAGATTCGTGTAATGAGCATGATGTTGATGGTTTATGGAAATGTTGCTTTGTTGACGGCTCTTGCGGACATGTATTTTGAAATTTTGGTTAGTCGCAAGATGTCACTTATAATGTTTAAGACTTTGTAATAGACACTTGTAGATGCACATATTAAAATAACACATAGAACAGAAATACAAATGACACGAGATACGGTTACCCAGTTCGGTGCAACATCACCTACGTCTGGGGCATTATGGCAGTGGAAAGGTTTCACTATATCGTAACAAATCAGAACATACAAGTTTTTATGCTCATCACACAAATCATTAACTTTATGCTATTTGTTACACGTGATATAACCTATCTCAGGGTCTCCACCTGAATTTGAGATCATCTCTCATTTCCACCCTTCGAGCAGCGCCTCTGCTCGGATTAGTTTATGTTCTTCAAACGGATGCACGAGACTTCAATCGCGCAGACACAACCCGAATCAATTAAGCACTCATTCTTCTTTGAATAGTGATTGATCACAGAATGTCGATCTTTGTCAAAACATCCAGCTTCCCAATACGCTCGTCCTACACGTTTAGAAACTCTAAATGCTCAGCACCAAGACTAACTACAAAACTACAAGCGCAACTACTAAGGGGAGCGCAACTTATGCAATCATCTTCTTCTTGAAATTTCCTCAACCTCCCTCGCAACTGTATCATATCGAATCACGGTCTATTTAAGAGATCTTTTAAAAATAGAAACTCACCGAAAGTCGTCTTAAAAGATGTGCTTCTCATGTTGCCACTTCTGAATAGACATATTTCTGTTCATTCAGCATAAAACACATGTCGCAACATGTAGACATACATCTTTCTATCAACTAACAAAATAGTCAATTTAGTCATAACAACATATGCGAAATGCGGTGAGGTGGATACTGCAAGGAGGTTGTTTGATCGAATGGATCGAAGAAATGTTGTTAATTACCTGGAGTGCCATGATTTCTGGTTACACCCAAGCGAGTCGATGTAGAGAGGCGCTTGATTTGTTCCACGAGGTGCAGAATGCACATGCTCGTCCAAATGAAGTTACCATGTTCAGCGTGCTCTCTTCGTGTACCTCCCTTGGAACTCTGGAAGCCGGCAACTGGATTGTTTCCTACATAAAGAAGCACAAAATGAAACTCACTGTTAGTTCAGGTACCGGTCTAATGGATTTCTATGCAAAACATGGATCCGTAGACAGTTCAATTGAGGTTTATGAATTTCTGGCAGAAGACGCTCCAAGGAGATCTATTGCGCGACTGAGGATATGATGTAGCAAATCAAGTCGGCTGGTTATGTGCCAAACACAGCAGAGGCCAGACTAGAGGCAGGGCAAGATGATAATGAAGTTTCGTTGTCTCACCGCAGCGAGAAGTTGGCGATTGCTTATGAACAACAATCAGGATATCGAAGAATCTGAGGATCTGTGGAGACTGTCACAATGCAGCAAAAGCGATATCAGATGTGTTCAAGAGGGAGATTGCTGTAAGAGACAGCTTCAAGGAGGGCTTGTGTTCCTGCAATTACATGCTTCAGTTTCCGTGACATTGAAGTAATGAATGCAACTACTATGACACTCATTCACGTTTTCCTCTTCATATGATTTAAGGAAACTTCAAATTTCACCAAAGCATTTTCACTGCTTTAAGGCTATTGCAGTTGAAGATGCTCAAATTCACATGAACAATTGAAAAGAAGAACAAACAGGTGAGCTATCAGCTATCCGTTGATCATGCCTTTGTCTTCTAATTGTTTCCTTTTCTGCTTGTACATGAAATATACAGCACAAAAAAAATAAGGATTGTGCAGTTCAACAAGGAACACTTTATTAGCCGATCAGGCAAGACTCGAGTTTTTTCCTCCCCCTTTCTTACAAAAAACTTACATTGAGATGCTTCTATCTTACAAGTTACGAACGTAGATCAGAATTAATCTCAGCTCCAAGTAATTACTCCATGACAGTAGATAATACAATGCATTTTCATTTAACAACTGAGCTGGTCTTTCAATAACCTGCAAAAGTTATTGATTCTGAGATTTACCATCATGAGATTGGAGCCGCTATTTTGATTTTTTTTTTCCGAGATTTCCTTCGGTCACTGGGGAGTACCAAAAGCTGTCCGTCTTTTTCCTAGCTAAAAGGTTAATAACATTTGCTGAAGCAGAAGAAGAAACCGCCTGGACTTTCTTCCATGTTTGCTTTAGGTGTTTCCCCCATGTCATCATGAACTACCATCAAAGAGCTTGTGCCAGGAGAATCTGGTGCAAAGACGGTGTTCTCAGAAGCAAAGATCCGAGAAGGAATTGCAGGTTCAGGAGGAGAAATGGTGTAGAGATAGTTCAGCAACATCTGGATGATTTGGCTGAAGTTAGGACGATCGTTCGGGTCCTCCTTCCAACAAGATGTTAGAATCACAGCCATCTCCTCCGGCAGGTTTTCTGCACTGGGCCGTGTATTCTGAAAGGTATTGCATCTTCTTAGTAACCTCTTATTCCTCAGAAAAACTATGATAAAAAGAACATGAATGCAAAATTTTACTTTGAAAGCAGCTGCATATGCGGCCTGGAGATTTGACATGCCTTCAAAGGGCATCTTGTTGTGCAAGAGCTCCCATAACACGATAGCAAAGCTATAAGCATCCACTTTGTGGTTGTAGTGCTTCTTCTCTCCCTGCCTTAGCGTAACAGTACTGTACAACTGCCAACAAACAATAAAGCTTATGAAACTAATATCCAAAAAATACAAGCAAGTTATTAAGAGTGGAAGAGTGTAGGGTACCTCTGGGGCCATCCAGCGATATGTCCCTGTTTCAGCTGTCATCATCTCTGTTAACGATTCTTCTCTTGCTAACCCAAAATCTGCGAGTTTAATTGTTTTGTGGTCTGCAGTCAAGAGCAGGTTTTCTGCACAAAACGGGAGAAAGCATGGAATGTCTTCAATATGCGAATATTATTTTCCAAGTCAAATCAATGGAAATATAAATTTCACACCCACTTGACTAGACTTGTTAGAAGGAAAAGCTAAAGCAGATCATCCAATGTACTACATACTACATCCTGAGCAAGCATCCCAATCTCGGGTTTCTTAAGGGCTTTGATGCATTCGAGACAGGACAGTATGAGAGTATATTACACAAGATTGCATTATAGGATTTCATACAGCATGCACCATTCAGTAGTGTACTATATCACAACTAGAGAGAAATTTCTATGGATAATTTTCATAATCAGAGCTTTTTTGCACAACGAACCGATTGACTACACAACTAATTTTGACTGGATTTGAAAGACTTGTTTTTTCTCAAGGCATATCCAACAAAGAAAATGGGTCCACTCCACAATTCTCCTTATAAGGAGTGGGTTGGGTTAAGAAAGTTAACGACTTTTGATCTTTTTTTCAGAACCGGTTGCTAATTCGATCTATAAAATTCCATCTCCTTGGAATTCCATTAGGAAAATACTAGTCTCCATCGAACACATCAACATTCGTAAATATTGTGAACTCAAAACTCAATCTGGCTTTGATGAAGACATGTTAGAGAATCAAGCAGTATAATAATAACCTTCATGGACATAACTCAAAAATTATGTCACAATTAATGATGCCTAAGGAGCATTCCAAACAAAGACTCACTCAATTGCTTCAGATTTACTTTTGTTTTGACAGCTTAAATGACATTTTATTCCTTTGGGATTTGTACTCAAAATTTGATATAACTCAAATTCTAAGTGATTGAGTCATTATTGCTGCATAAATGGAAATTCAACAGTAAGGACACCTATAAAGTTTGAAAACTAAAGGTTGATACCAATATGTTCTTTCATATATATAAACCTATAAGATCAGTAAAGTTGGGCATTTCTAGAACTAAAAGCCTAATCTTACTTCACCCTTGAAAATAAAATAAAAAATTATATATAGGAAGATTACCAGGCTTTAGATCACGGTGGATGATTCCATGTGAGTGCAAGCACTCCATAGCACGAGCAATATCAAGTGCGAAACCAACCGCAACCCGTATGTCCAAACACCTTGGCCGCATGTTCAGGAGGTATTTGCGTAATGTCCCTCCTGACAACAGCTCGGTAACAATGACCATTACCGGCTCGTTGCAGGCACCAATAAACTGTCAGGACAAAAGGTTCAGTATTTCTTATCAAGAATCGTCGTAATAATAACTCTAATAGCTAGCTCTAGAATCAAAATCAACCTTCACCAAGTTTTTGTGTTGAACTCTGGACAACATCGCAACCTCTCTAGCAAACCGCCCTTCTATTTTTGCGATTTCCTCCGGAGTTTCTCCTTTGTGCACAACTTTGATAGCAACAGTCTGGTTTTTGTATCTGAAAGAAGTTCAGTAACCCAAAGAATGAGACACTTGCAATACAGCCATCACTTTGCCAACTCATATTGGATCCAAGAGCAATAAACTATATATACCCTTCAAATAAAGAATTGGAAACCCAAAAAAACACGAACAGATTGAACCTTTTAACAAAACCCAGAAAAATAATCAGGAACATCAACAATCGCCGACAATAAGTAATTCAAAGCAAAAAAAACACCATCCCCAAGAACTCAAAGGTCCAAAATGTATGAACAGGCACAATTACTGTAGATTCACAAGTATAATTGCTCAAACAAAACCTACACGGGATCACAGAACTATGCTCTTGCAATAAACAATAAATTCAGACAAACATCAAGCAGAAAATCACAGTTACTTAGGTGCAATCCATGTAATGCAATGACAGAACCATAAATTGAAAGAAAAAAATCTGGAAACATCAGAAACTCACTTCCCCTCATAAACCTTGGCATAAGCTCCTTCCCCAATTCTGGGGCCAACAAACAGATTCTTGGGATCAATCAGCCATTTTGCATCCAAATGAAACTCATCAGCAGATGGGTAAAACCTGCTACCAGATTCCATAACTTTCCTACAGCAATAAAGCAATCAATTTCCACATCTACCCATGAACCCTATTGTTCAAGTACACCCATCAGCAAAAACCCACCACAGAGCTCAAAGGGTAGAGCTCGAAAAGGAGAGCTCATTCACGAGGCAGGTAAATGGATAAGCTGACACAGGAAATGGGAAATAGAGAAGTAAACAAAACATGCTCTGCAATGTGTTGTTGTGCTCATAAACACATCTCAAGAATCAATCAGAGCTCCAGAGACTAAAACTCACAGATTGATACCTCCCATGTCCTTGAGGAGGCAAAAGCAAGCAACCCCACATGTTGTATAAAGATAGGGAGGAGAAGAGAGAGAAAGAGATAGAGTGACACACACCCAAAGAAGCCAAGAAAAATAAGTGAGTAAATTAATAAAAAGCTCAAAACCCAAAATGGCTTCTTCAAAAATTCATGGGGAGGAGAGAAGAATCCACATAGAGGGGAACAGGGAAAGAGAACCAATAACCAAATCCTCACAAAAGTTTCAACTTTTCTCATTAGCTTGTACAATAGTATATCTTGAAATAAAATATCTTCAATTACCTAAATTATTGGTTTTATAAATATTTGAACACCAAAATTAGCATCCATATCATTAATTTAACAACCTAAGATAACCTAGCATCATATAATAATCACCTATATTAACTTCCAAATTGCAAATTAATAAGAGATTGTGCATTAAACACTTAAATTAACTTTAAATCATAAACTAGACACATCAACATCTTTACCTTAAATCACATCAACTAACTCTTAAATCATAAAAATTAACCCGCTAAAATTTTATAATAATTCTCATCAATAAAATTTGTGATTTGAACGAAACTTATTTTTAATTCATACACGATAAGTTAGGGATGCGACTTGCGTCATTCGTTGTTCCAGACAATCCCTACTCCTTTGGTGCATGGTAAAGCTCTATTTTTTTTTCTTTTGGAGATGTGTTAGAGAGTGTTGATGAATGAATTTGATTGGGGATTATGATAGTTTAATGTTGATGGGGAAGGAGGTCACCCCTGATCTGGAGACAAAATGATGGAAGAGATTGGGTGTATGTTCAATAAAGAAAAGAGGAAAGAGAGAGAGAGATGTGAATATTGTAATAAAGACTGTGGGATCCATAAAACTAATCAATATCATATCACATGCAAACTGATATTGTCAACATGGGAATGCACTATTAACAAATCCCTATCCTCCTCTCCTCTCCTTCCATTGCTACTACCTCTTTAGCTTCTTCTTCTGTTACTTGTATTCTACTTCACTCCTAGTCCTACCTAAACCTTTGAGTTTAGACCCTATAGATTCTTCTCTTCAAGCTAGGTGCTATGCTACTTTGTAGCTCTCAATTCACAAAATAACTCGAACCAATCGACAAAATAACTCAAACCAATCGAACAATAACCAGTTGATGATTTAAATTGTGTGTTACGATTCAATTCACGACATTAAAAAATTTATACTAACCAACGAATAAACCGCCCCACATCAAACCTCACATTTTAAATCATTTATATATGCATATGTTGTTACGTTTAGAAGTTAAGTGACTATTTTTTTTGAAAGTATGATTCCAGTTGAGATACAAATGAAACTTAATTATATCACAAAATGTTGGTATGCAGGTTCAAATGTTTCTCACCTGTGAATGATTTGGTTCAGCCCTGAAATCTGAAACTATACCCAAATAATTGGTTCGTGCCATTTTAATTTTGGTCCCATCATTCTCATCTCTTCTTGGTTCTTGTTTCTATCATCCCAATGGCATTCAAAATATGGACCCATTCAAAGACAAATCTAAATCATCATAATTTGCTTTCAGTCAAAAAAATACAGAAATTGATATTTTCAGTATCAAATTCAACTCACTAAGATTGAAGACAGAATTCAAACAAAATGAACACTGAATATATATAACAAGATAAAATATTAAATAGCAAGCCCTGGGTTTATTAAATATACTACCATATATATATGCAACAAGAAGAGATAGAGTAGCGGTTCACAGTTTTAAAAAGCATCCAAACTAAAGGCTAGTGAATGCATTTGCAGCATAACAAAGGAAATGCTTCCCTTGCAAATGTAATCACAATGTCACTTATTTTATATATCATAAACCTGACATTCTATAAGGGAAGGGTTTCAACTAAGCCTTGTATCCACTGATAAGGTCCATCACCACGCGCTTTATACTCCCATTGTTCTTAATCAGAAGTCTCTTGTTCATTTCTTTATCACAGAAACCCTGAAACCAAAGTAAGATTTAGCATCAGTACTCGACTTACTAAAGCAATTCAAGAAAACAGAACCAGTTCAAGAAAACAAAACAAGAAACTCACCATCTCCTCCAGTTCCGCGAGCATAGGATCCCAACCAGCAACACCCCCGCAGAGATCATTCACAGACTGCTCCAGATCATATTCATTCAACCTCAAGATCTCCTTGTTCAGATCCACTTGCTTGAAACCCATATCCTCGAGTTCCTTCAGTAGGGCCTGCTCCACAACTTCCTCTTCATTTACTTTCACCACCGGTGTGTCAACAACAGGGTATGGGACAAAGGAAGAAGGACCATTTATGGCTTCAGATATGTTAGTAATCGGATAAGACATAGATGGAGGTGCCTTCTGGGTAGCAGAAGCCGGAGTGCTCTGCCCAACTAGCAAGGCATCGTTAATTGGGAAATTAAGATCCTGATCTTGCTTGGGCGATTCACTGCCCACTGGCTTCGCTGTCTCTGTCACATTGTTAATGTTGGTTGACTCAAACAAGTCACCCTCCACGGTTGGCTTGACATTGATGTCGATCATTTCAGGGCCTTTAGAGCTAGAGCAATCCGGCGGGAAATTCAAGTTCAAACCTCGGAGGCTATCACACGCAGGATCCTCCATAAAAGCATTAACCTAGAGTGATAAGAAAACCAACCACGGTTAATAAGGCGTGAAGTTACAAAATGCATTTGGGGACTGTAATCGAATACCTGTATAAGAACCCAGACACGTTGCCCGAATTTATGACCAGAATGTGATGCCATCCTCCAGTAGGAAATATATCGACCGGGCAGTTCTGGGGCAGTGAAGTCAACAGCAATGTCTAGTTGACCATCGGTAGGCACGCCGCTCTCAGGAATCTGGCATGCATTGAGAGGATTAGAAGTCCACAGAATTTTATGTAGTGCATTTATAATGAGGAACTCAAGAGAAGAACAGTAATACTGAACACAAATAAATATCACTTTGACTTAACATGACCTACCTCCAGTGCAACTGAGTCTGCATCGGTAAACCTGTCTCCCCCGATCCAAAGAAGCTGTGTCTCTTGAGGCCATACAAAATTACCATTGTTGCGCATCCGCCAAATTTTAGTGAATTTGGTAGATGGGGCCATCATGGTCCCATCCATAACTGTAATATCAGAGACAAAGCGACTATCTAGTTTTGGACGAACTGACTTCAGTCCATGATTCCTAGAGGCAGTTTGGTGAGATGGAGTATGCTGGGGATGACCAGCCCAACCATTATGGTTCTAGCACATCATAAAAAAGAACACAGGATTAGTACTTGTTCATTTATAAACAGAAAGCATGACCTTTCAGTGGAAAACCAAAACTCATTTGGGAAGCTAACTTACATGACCGTGTAGGCCCTTGAAAAGCCTTGGATGACGGTGTGACACTGGGCGATCCATCCTAATATAATCGTTATCATTCCCCATTTCTGCAAAGCAGATGCTGCAGAGATCATAATCATCTTTCCTGCAGAAACATACTTAAGGAGTCATTCAAATCCCAAGAATAAATTCAGACTGGCATAACATAGAAATGATTAAGCTGTTTTCTTACACTTTGGACTTGAAGCGAGGTCCGGTTATAGGGTGAACCCCACAACCATCGCAGCGAACACCTTTATGGAACATAACACCCATGGCATCGCTAAGAGTGAAACTCCTCTTGAAGTTGAACGGATGGAGTTGACGGTTAACAGGAGGTACAATCGGATCATTGACCCAAGGCATGCCACTGAATGGACATTGTTCGAAAGGGGCACCACCAAAACCAGTTGTTTGGTTAGATTTCGGAGCAGAGAAGGGTCCAGCAAAACTTGAGGATGTTCCAAGACCAAAAGATTTGCGGTGAACACGAACATTTTCAGACTTTTTAGTTTCTTTCTTGTGGCTAGCAGATGGAACAGAATCAACAGGAGGATCCTGATTGAGATCAACTGTAGGAACAACAGGAATAGTTGGTGATTCTACATCCCTAGTTGCACCACTTATTCCTTGTTCCTTGTCACCCTTGGAAGTGGAGTCTACAGAAGATGGTTTAGGAACATTATTAAGCATGGACACATCTTTTGACATACTTGAGCCTCCATTTGCTGCAGGAGCCACATGGATTTCAGAACTGGGATTCTCAGTTGTTGCATTGACACCAGATTGAGAATGGGGAACAGGGCTAATGTAAGATTGTCCCAATTTGGAAAACAAATCAACCAACTCTCCAAGCACAGGATTAGAAGAAGTAGCTTTAGAAGCCAGGTCAGCAGATAATTTTGAGATTGCTTCCTTAAGTGGCTCTAGCACCGGCACCAACTTCAAAGCTTCAGTAACATTAGCATCAATGCTTGATAATGGGTGCACACGAGGGGATCTCAATGGTGTAGAGGTTTCACTAGACCTAGCAAATTCTCCACCTTTCTCATTACTCAAAACTACATCTATCTTGAGGAACTTGAGGCGCTGACTCATCACATCGCAAAGATCCTCATCTTCAACAAGTGTGACCATGTCACCATCTTCATCAACGTACCTCAGAGTAATATTAACATCGGGTGGGAAATTAAACAGACCAAGTATCCTAGCTCTCAGACCATTCATATCAAGATCCAGCTGACGGTTACCATCAACACCCACATTGAAGCGCCTAAGTGTATCACCATACTTCACCTGTAGCCACAAATCTAATTAGGTCATGCACTGACCAAGAAAAGCATGCAAGAGAATATCCATAAAACAAAACCACACAGAACACAACATACATCAGGATAATTTCTTTAGAGTACTAGCTCACTGGTGAAATCAATTAGGAAGTCTAAGCTTAATTGTGTGAACAAATACTCCAATCTACTCAAGTTATGCTCAACTGCATACTTCAGCTACTACCTACTAACATATAAGGAAAAGAGTCTAAAGTAATAAACTGCAAAAATTAAACTCTGTTTGTTATTATACCATGCATAAAACAAAGGAATAAAGCACAACAGAAAATATAAATTGCTAATTATAGTAACGTATTCTAAGTTTCCATCAAATAATTACACAAATTCATAAGTTGGAAACACATCAGCTCCATTTATAAATTCGCTAAACAATAATCAAAACATACATTCATTTAGCCATATAATCAGCTCCACATCTCTGTAACCAGCTTTCTTTTCCCAAAACCAAACCAACCACCCAAAGACACCCAAAAAACAATAAACCAAACATGGTTCACACCTCTACCACGAACCCACAAAAATAAAAACCCAAACTTTTTCACTTCCCGAATCAGTTAGGCACAAAAGCACACAAGAACACGATAAATAAACACAACCCATAAACAAAAACATGAAATCCCAGCTAATCAACCTCAAAACCCTAAATCACCCAAACCCAATACAATACTCCCCCAGAAAAGCAACAACAAAAAACCCATCAACCCCAAGAACATCAAAAAACCAAAATCACAACAAGCCAAGGAAAAAGGAGCCATGAGAACCCAAAAAAAAAAAACCGAACCTTGATGACCATAGTGGACTCCATGGCTCCGGAAACAGAGTGAGTGCTTGCGTTGCAGTGAGCCGCAGCAAAACCCTAGCAAACGAATCGATCACTGAGCAAAGGAATTGGAGTTTGGTTATGAATCTCTCTCAGTCTCACGCCAAGCGTACCCGTAATCCGCTTTTTGTGCTCTTGTTTCGTCTCCAATAATCATATATATTGGTACACCATTATCTTAGCCAATAAGATACTGAGTCATGGTTACTGTACACTCGTGTTCAGCTGCAACAGTCACGTGGTGATATCTGATTGGATGGTGTGAACTTCGCTCGCGTGGAGATTGGTGGGTGGTGAAGTGCATGGTAAGTACGGTGGGGATGAGGCGATCTGGATTGTGATGGTTTATCGATGATGTTGGAGCTGAACCGTCGGATGAGAGGAATTAGATTGGGCCATGGAATGTGGGCTTTCAAAAGCCCGGGTCTGCACCTAGGCCCAAACTTGAGCCTAAAGTTTTGTTTTTCTCTTCCGGCAAAATAATAATCCCACATAATAAATGATAAAATAGTTTTGATTTAAGGTAAAAACGAATTTTATTAATTACTTATTCCCATAGTGAATGGTACGCAACACCATTTTTTAATGATTCCTTCAAAATTGTTCAGCTCGACCCGTTTAGCATCATGCAGAGTCACGACCTCCAACTTATACAGATGGAGAAACCACGTGATCCCGCGACAGAATGTTTTACACACGCGTCTATGATAACCCTGAAGACCAATCGACTCGAACCAATTAGCATCATGCAGAGTCACAACCTCCAACTCATTCGGATGGAGAAACTCTGTGATCTTGCAGCAGACCGCCTTAAACCAGCTTACTCGTTCAACCATGGCTAATTTATGAGTCACAAAATTACATAAAATGCTATTGCTAATAGTGTCTCAAAAGATGTTCACATCAGCCCGTTTAGCATCGTGTAGAGTCACGACCTTCAACTCATACGGATGGAGAAATCCCGTGATTTTGCTACATAATGTTTTGAGCAGACCTCCATAATATCTCCAGATACCAGTCAACTCGAACCTTCGTCGATCGCGAATCCTTAGTAATCCAACTCCTCCGAGCTCTTCGTGTTTACCATGGTCAGCCCATCTACGCCAGACAACTCCCGATCCCTCCCAGTATCGAGTCATCCAACATCGGTTGGGCACCGGAAAAACATACTCAACAAGATCACATTCCATGCCCCAGAACTTTCCTGCCCAACCACCAGTGACCCCCTCCATTACCCGTTTTCCCTCACATATAATATCGAAATAATACCCCATATTCTTTCCATTCCGTCTGTCCATGTTTCGCAACACTAAATTGGCCGAGAACCAGCCAAATAAGGCCACACGTTCCCCGATTATGTCCCAATCCACTCAGCCACCTTTTTCCCCAAAACCTGCAACTCAAAACAACACAATTTTCTCACACTCCTCCACATGTTACAAAACCCTTCCTCTAGTCAATCCAGCCCCCACATGCAACTCCTCACCGATCCATGCCCCACACCTTGCAACCTCGCCTCCCCATTGCCGGAACACACAGCCTCGACCTCGCTACGTCGAGTCAGCTTACCCCAACAAGCCCCGAAACCCAGCCCTTAAACCAGCCCCCAAACATGTCACAAACCAGCCTCGAAATCAGCCTCAACCAAGCCAGATCAAACCCCCGCAATCAAACCCGTTGCGGCCCGGCAAGCAGATCTAGAGGCAAGACCTGAAGTCGCACCACACTGGTCTTGCGTCACCGTCGACAGTCTCCATCCTCATGTAGAAGCTCCACATGGATGTCCAGTGGCCACCGCGACCTCGTCAAAGTCGACGAAAAACCCTACACGAGGGTACAGACTACATTCTCTACGATAAATGGTAAAATACGCAATTGTATGATAACTATGTTTGATTGAACTTAATTATAGAAGTTTTTTCTCTTAAATTTCTCAAATTTTATGTTGTTACAATTTACTTCCATTATGAAATAATAATATTTGACCATAAGTCAAACCGTTTATTATTTAATAAAAATATTATAATTTTTACCTCAATGATAATATATACAATAGTACGAAGTAGAAATATATGATTGACGTTCTTCAAATGAGAACATGTAAAGAAATGTTCTACACTTAATATTTAAGAGAATAAATTGAGGGTATTTTAAACAATTAATCTATCTTCTTCAATTCTAATCGAATTTGTGAATGTAAAAATGTTGAAAGTTGGGGCATGCAAAAAAAAATCAAATGATCGTTATAAATTGCAAAAATCTAATCTTAACTGTTATTTTTTGCAATTGTTGAAAAATCAAGAAGTTATTTTAAGGCAACGTAAAATTTTCACCTCATAATAATTCCTATTATATTTAACAAGGTTAGGCATTAGCCGAGAGGACGCATCATGGGAGGATTAATCAAATTTGTACTTTTATTATTATTTTTTTAATTTATTTTTAATATAAAATAAATTATACTGTATAATCAGGGCACACAGTTACAGTTCAAAACTCATCAAGGGGCTTGCGACAGGGAGACCCCCTCTCCCATTACCTCTTTCTTGTCTGTGCAGAGGGGTTATCTTTACTGTTGCAGGAATTCACAAGGGCAAGGAATCTACAAGGAGTAAAGGTCGCAAGAGAAGCGCCAACAGTCTCTCATCTCCTATTCGCCGATGATAGTTACATATTTTGCAGGGCAACAGGAAGGGAGGCAGAACATGTAGTCAGGTGTCTCCTCATTTACGAAAAGGCATCAGGCCAACTAATAAATAGAGAAAAATCATCATCCTTCTTCTCACCAAACACTCCGCTAAACCAAAGGGAGGAAGTCATCTCACTGCTGGGATTTTGGGAGGAACGTGACCCGTCTACATATCTAGGCCTGCCAAACATGGTGGGAAGGAATAAAACGCAGGCCCTGGCCTATATTAAGGAACGTATTGCAAGGAGAATGGCTTCATGGAGCAACCGGTTCCTATCCTCGGCGGGAAGAGATGTCATGATCAAATCTATACTACAGGCCCTCCCCGCGTATTCAATGCAGGTCTTCATGTTCCCACAAAAACTTCTGGACGACATTGGACGGATGTTCAACAAGTTCTGGTGGAGGGGGAATGGGGGAACGAGGGGAATAATATGGCGAAAATGGGCAGATCCGTGCAAGCACAAAGAGTTGGGCGGGATGGGATTCCTTAATCTAAAAGAGTACAATCTCGCTCTTTGTGGGAAACAAGCTTGGAGAATTCTAACCAAACCAGAGTCCTTACCGGCCAAAATACTAAAAGGGAAGTATTTTCCCCATACCTCGTTCCTTGAAGCCTCATTGGGTACTGCCCCGAGTTTCATATGGAGAAGCCTCTGCGAAGCCAGAGCGATAGTTCGGGAGAAGGCACGGCTAAGTGTAGGCCCGGGAAACAGTCCGGTGGCAGGGACTCCATGGTTAAGAGGGGTGAACCCGACCATCGCTGCAGCACCCTCAATTCCGGCGGACATGCGGATCTCTGAGTTGTTCGATCCAGGGTGCAGAGCATGGGATGTGGGGAAGGTCAGAACACTTTTTGATCAAGACACGTGTAATCGAATCTTCTCAATTATACCAAGCTGGTACGAAAACAAGGATCATTGGAGCTGGGACATAGAGAAGACGGGAGAATACTCGGTCAAAAGCGCATACAGGGCCTTATGCCAGATAGAGGCCATATGGTCCCCACCAACACAAGGGAGCAGCTGGAGAGAGGTATGGAAGCTGCAGGTCTCACCGAAAGTAAAATTCTTCATCTGGAGGGCCATATCAAACCTGCTCCCGACAAGGACTCGACTGGAGGAGAAGGGACTTCCTATTATCACACAGTGCCCTCTATGTGGAGACCCGGAAGAATCCACGAGTCACGTCCTCTTCAAGTGTCGGATAGTTGCGCCAGTCTGGAGGGACCGATTACTGCAACGAGTCCAAGAAAGGATGGGACCAAACCCAGACATATCAAACTGGAAATCTTGGGTGGAGGGGGAAAGTGAGGCGAGCCTCTGGGCTATCACAATGTGGGCAATGTGGAGGGCTAGAAACCAAGCTGTTTGGAAACTGGAAGACTTTCATCCAGCAAAAGTGGCTGCGACCGCAAAAGGACTACGACGCGCTTGGACAACATCACGACCCCAGGGAGGGGAATCACGAGCAGATCCTCTTGTTTCGTCATCTCCTCAAGTTTGGGTGCCGCCAAACCCGAGAACATTGAAGATAAACGTGGATGGAGGAATAGATGAACAAGGTGGAAACTGGAGCATAGGGCTGGTATGCAGGGATTCAGGAGGCAGAATCGTAGCCGCGCTGTGCAGACGATTTACGGGACATCTCCAGCCCGAAGAGGTGGAGGCCGTAGGCGTCAGAGAGGCCCTCTCCTGGGCAAAGGGAAACAATTGGAGTAATGTGGTGATAGTGACGGATTACCTAAGGGTAGTGAACCATATTCATAACAGGGAACACACAAAAAACATGTTCGGGGGTATCCTCTATGATTGCAGCCGCTTACTCTCAGCTCCGGGAATCACTGTCTCATTAAGTTATGCTCGTAGATCTTGTAATAAAGTGGCTCACGAATTGGCCAAACACGCGATAACTAACAGTAGCTGGGACTATGGTCGGGGGTCTGTCCCACCAGCTGTGGCTTCAGCTGTCCGGCTTGATGCCGGGTTAGTTACTACTTATTAAATAAAATTCGATCTTACATTAAAAAAAAATATATTAAAAAAAAATCAACATCCACAATTTTTATGTGGCAATATAAGATAGTGATTAGTTGTCACAACTTTACGGATAAAAATTTTAAAATTGACAATCTAAAACACTAAATTTTTATCATAGAACCATCTAAAAAAATGTTAACGCGAAAATTTGAAAATAAATCTTAAGCTTCCACAAATTGAATAAACAAATCAACACTTAGCTCACACAAAATGAATAAACAAATACAAATCACCCGTTACAAACATGAAGTGAAGTTTAAAGTCCAGGAGCTCTAACTTCGATTGATTCGCAAAAGAGCTACAGTGGGCAACAGACGTTCGTCAGAGGCGAAGAGGTTTAAGACGTAAGGGTCTAGGGCGAGATAAGGGAACGAAACAACTCTATCTGATTTCTTATTCTTAACTTTTTAAATTTAAAATTATAATTGATTTTTTGATAAATAAAAAAATTCTGGCCTGCATGACCGCTTAGGTGTCCGCCTACCAAGGGATGACAAAAATACTCAAACCCGACGGGTAACTCATAGACTCAACCCTAGCAGTAGCGGGCATGTCAGTAATTTCTGGTAACATGCGGGTAATGAGAACAAACAAGCGGGTATAGTCAGGACGAGGTCGAGGTGACCAATACCCGCCCCGCTCCGATGTATGTTAATCAGTCTATGCCATGTTTAAGAGAATGGATACCAATCAATTAGAATCGGTCTATGTCATGTTAAAGAGAGTGAATCCTATAAAAAAACATGTGATAGACACACGTACTTGCACACAATTGACTTGATACCGTAGTAGTAGATCGATCGGTCATAATACAAAATACACTCTTGAATCTCATATTTATTTATGGATGCCATCATATAACAGTTTCTTTATATTTTCAAAAATTACACTAAGGTATCATAGAATTATCAACCATTACAAAAGAGTCCTAATCAAGAAAACGAAGCTTGAAAACCAAAGTGGACGGACACACACGTTCTTGTCTGGATTGCACATGTCAAGTCCTTTACTCAATAACCACAAATACCAAAATATTTCCTTTTTTCTTTTACCATTGTAAATTGTAATGTTGAAGAAAAAAGAAGATTTAAAAAAAAAGGTGGATTCATTGCCCTATAGATCAAGAATTGACCAACTGATGAGAATGAATCATGGCAAGCAAGCTAAGAAGAGAAGCGCAAGCGACGGCGACAAGACCCTTTTCCGTCAGGACAACCTTAGCCAAGTACACGGCAACCTCGGCGGTGATCTGCCTCCCGTGTCGTGCAAGGACCTTTCGCCGCATCCCGGAGAAGGCCAGCAGCACCAGCACGGTGATCCACGTCACCATAGTGGCCCGCGCCGCCACAATCACAAGCACGGCCGCCAGGAGCAGCCCCAGGACCGCCACGACCGGGCCGGCCCGGTTGGTGTAGTAGTACAAGGACAGGAACATTGAGGAGAGCATGAGGCAGAGGAGCAAGAGCCATGACCATGTTGATGTGGTGCAATATTGGTTGTAATTGGGTCTCCTAGAAAGATGTTCCATATTGGATTAGAGGAAATGGGTATTGAGTTTTGGAATGAATAATTTTGGGTTGAGTTTTGAGGGATTGGTGGTTGAGAAATGAGGGGAATTGGAATTGAGGGGTGTGAGTGAGGTGTAAGCACATGGGCAGGTTGGAAATATGGAGTACCAACTCCTTAACCAAAATTTATTTATGGGGCTCTTCATGCCCTTTTATGATTTATAACCCTTTGGGTCCCATTATTTTAACAAGAGATATTTAAAATTGTGGTTGTGTTTTTAATGAAATTATAATATCATGTGATAATTCATAATTACTACGTGAAGTTTGACACATTTTCATATTATTACAGTGAAGTTTAATACATTTCTATGCCACTACTGTGAACTTTTTAAGTGTCACAGAATATGTTACTTGATTTAAAGAATTAAAAAATAATGTAAAAGTTTTTGTAACAAATAGTTACACGTAAAAACTAAAAACATTCTTGTTTTTTATTCTAATTATTTTTTATGAGGAACTTATGTCATTTTGTAAGATTGAAAAGTCACTTTCATTTTCTATCAGTTCTGGTGGAATTTGACAAACTAAGTAAAAGTTTAAAATTCAGGATACAAGTATATAAAAACACGGCTATCTTTTACAATTATGCCTTATAATAATATGAGAATAATGTTCTCATATAACGAGATCTTACCATATTTCAGTAGTGTAAAAACTTTAAAATACAAGTTAAACACATAAATGAATCGTATTTTCTCCGTCACAATTTCTCATCAACAATAACTAATCAAATGCACTATGTGTATGGATTAAAACTAGTAGCCTAATGTTTTGTTGGGTATTTTTTTGTCACTTCCCCATAACAATGAGTTAAAATGTAACCCATATTGGCAAGTTGAGTGAAGTAATGGTTGTGGTGGTGGCCAACAAAAGGGAGTGAGGACCATAATAGAGACAGAGATGGGAAATAAATGGGAGCATTGATCGGCCACCAAAAAAGATAAAGAAAAGCACGAGTGCTAGTGCTTGTTGTGCTAGTGTCTACTGCCACTAAATTAAAGCTCATGGTTCAGTACAGTGTCTGTGTCTCTGTGTGGACTGTGTGTGGACCTTGAGCTTCAGGTCATGGCCATCGCCTAGATTGCTGTGTGGACCTCTCTGTTACTTCTTTTTCTGCTCAACAGGATCCGATGGTGCCTTAATTATTTTAAGAGATAATGACAATTTGTTACACCTAATTATAGTGAAATGACACTTTCATGCATTAATTATTTTTTTCTTTGGGTACCCTGACATATTTTTTGTGACAACATACGCTAAAATGACTAAAATACCACTGGTCTAAAAAATTAGAATAAAATTGGTCCAATTTGATTTATCAATCCGGATTTGAAACGGTTCAACTTTAATTTTAGATTTGAGAGTATAATTGTAATTGCATCTTAAATATAAACCAAATTGAACAAAAGATAAAATAAAATTGAATTAATTCAATTTTTGATTTCTTAAACAAATGGTAGTTTGAGTATTTTAAGCATTTTAGAGATAGGTTGTCCATAAAAATTGTCAAGAGTACTAAAAAAGAGACTAAAATAGTTAAGGCATGAAAATATCATTTCGCTATAGTTAGGTGCAACAAAGTGTTAGTATCTCTTATTATGACCCTCTCTGTTTCTTAATCTAAGATTAACAAGTAAATAAAACTTTAATGGGTCATTGTAAATTTTTATTTTCATGTTTAGAGAAGTTTATTTTGAGAATGTGAATCATTGTTGGTCAGCTGATGGTTTATTGTGGCTGCTCATAAACATCAAAAGTCAATACTAAATACATTATTAGATTAATTGATTGATTTTTAATGATGTATATTCTGAAGAGAAGTGTGAGTCTGTCTGGGAATATTGCAGAGCCTTTATGGTTTTATTAGTTTTGCCTAATTGACTCTTGGCTGTGTTGCAGGGTTCACTTCAACTCATATAATTAACCACAGAGCCACACAAGTTATACACTACCCATTTGTAAGTACAAAAACAAAGCTGACTATAAATTGAATCAATCATAATAATTTTCTCAAATAGTGCATCAATGCACTTTTTTTCTTAGAAAACATGGTTAGATCAAGGACGAGCCAAATCGGATGCAGCCAACCGATACGTCTTGGGGAGGAAGGGATCTCCCCCCGATCCCCAATCAAACTCAGAAAGGGCAGCTCTATCTAAAATATGAGCCAATCCGTTCGTTGATCAATAAACAAACGAATCCGTTCACATGTGAAAGTTGCGGTATGGATAATGATTCATAAAAAGTTATTATTTTGGTCTTTTTAGAGGTACATGACCTTAATTCGTAGGTAACTTCTCATATCACTGGCTCTTCAAAAGAAGTCATTTATTATCCTTCACTACTAGTTTTTTTTTATATAAAAGGGTTGTAATAATTAAATTTTATTATTCTCTTTTTCGATAAAACTTTTACTAATATGAAATTAAAACTTTGTCTAACTCAGACCATAAATCAACTAATTAACAAAAATTGAGAATCAAACAATTCCAACGGATAGAACTGGAGAACCATGTGCAGAACCAAATCAGCCACTTATATACTGAGTCTATTTTTCAAAAATTGAGAATCAATGGGTCCGATTCAGTCTGGTTCCTGAATTATACCCCTAGTGACATATACTTTTGGTCAGTAGTCAGCTCACTAGTAATGGAGACCTTGGTCGGTACGTCGTTACTATTTAATATACTGACAACGTTTGTTGTTAGGCTCGTCATCGTTAACTTAGTGACGGCGAATGGAGAAGTTGTGCAGCCTATATTTGAATAAAGACAACGTACTGTGGAGGTCCGCCGTCTTTACTAGCATAGTGACAATGCCTCAATTTTCTTATATCGTTACTATGGTAAATTGGTGTAGTGATGCAATAACGAAATGGGTAAGAGGATTAAAAACAAAGATTTCAGTTGAGGGAGTGCAAATGTAACCGTGTAAATAGTGTTTTTTTAGAAAGAATTTTTAGAAAGAAGTAAATAGCGTATACTTAATGAGGTGTATATGATATTTTCTGTAAAAAGTGATGCAGTGCAAATCAGGAAAGTGTCGGATTTCGACAAAGAACTAAGTGTTTTTTGGGTGGAAACAGGGTTATAAGCAAAACACATGCTTTGCCATGATGTACGATGGATTTCGGCCATCCGATGTCATCTTGGGGGTCAAAATCGCAATTTTTTAAATTTCGGGCACTTATGGCAATTTTTATAATTTGTTTCATTTTTTTAATTAGTATAGGATTTTCTTTTCTACAATTAAGTTTTGGCTATTTAAGCACTCTCATACGTTTATATTATTTATTTTTTGAAGTTTAATAAAAAAATCTATCATTTTCGGTATTCGCAAGTTCCAACGAATCTTGATAAATAGTTCTTCCTAGCTACGTACGTTGCATCATTAAGATAAACAAGCAAATGAAACAACAAAATTTTCGATTCAATCAGTAAAACCTGAACCATCGAAATTGAACTATCACAACTATTTTTTCATCGCTAATTCTATCTACCCATAAAAATCATCTCAGTTACTTTATAAAAGTTCGAACCCACAACCTCTTCACAAAAAGTACGAGTGACAACCTTGATTATTCATTTACTTATGTTCTAGCTACTCTTAAAAGGCAATGCAAGGCAAGATCATTTTTGAAGTCCAAAACAGTTGGTCATAGAAACTCCCATTCTAAAGTTGAAGCTCTCAAACACTTTGTATTTCAGAAGATCATTATCACAATTCATAACACAAACAACTCTTACTCAGCAGCAACTCTCATTCCACCTTCAACGGATCATCAAGCTCCGTCGCCTGAGCGAGCTTGTGTATACCATACGGATAAGCATCCGAAGAAGAGGTAGCATTGTACGCAACGCTCGCATAAATCAAATTCACAGCTTCTGTTGGATGAACCATGTCCCAGAAAATATACTCCGTCCTGTTCCCACACACACTCCCATTCCCCAAACACCCTCCATCTCCACTCGCCACTTCACAGCACGGTCCATAGTTTGAAAGTTCGTCTACATGTTATAAAAAACGTTACACTTAATTAATATTCGTTCACTAGTGAACGGATCAGTAAACATCTGATAATGCCGATGGTATTGATACCTATTTTGGTTATAGACGTGTTGGAACGAGCATTGATGTAAGTAAACATAGCGCTGGGAAGCTTGTCGTTGAGGCGATCCACGAGCGATAGGAGCTGCGTATTGAAGAGCGCTGAGACGTCGTTGATAGTTTCTGAACACGAAGTTCCATTCAAGACGAATGGTATGCATCCTAGTTTTCCCAATCCATATAACACGATCTTCCTTGCGCCGTTGAGATATAAAATCTGTAGGATAGCGATTCGCGGTTGATTAAAAAGAAGCGAGTCACATTTTGGTTTAACTCGTTGCAAATATGAAATGAACCTGTAATTGTTCTGAATATTGTGAGGCTAGAACTTTGGCAAACTGTTTGGGAGTGTATATGGAGCTGGTCGGGTACTCGGTCGGATTGAAATAGTTGGCCAAGTAGTCGTTGCTACCGATATCTACTGCATATATGCACTCCTTCAAGCGCGATGGAGCTTTCGACAGCCCCAGAATCTTGGTCATTGTCCGGATTGTCCTAAGATGATTTTTTATCTGTCTTGATAGGCTAGTTACGCCCTGTAAATATATACGTACCAAGAAATGAATATTCCACTTCAAAAGAACCAGCTATTTTCGTGTAGAGAAGTATAATGTATAATGTACCTCGGTATTTCCAGTATCGTCGCGAATGCCAGCTCCGCCAGATGCATAATTTACACCTCTAAGTGTGTGATTGCCAGTAGCAGTGAGAAAAGGTGGAATAAACTCCTCAAAACCAAGATATTCCCCTGCAATGCAATGATGACCAAATTTTGTCATATTCACATCAGTGTTCTAAGAAACGTTAGGCGTTAGCAAAGTACATAGTTAGCAAATTAATCGGATTAAAAAGTTAATTGTGATTAACAAAGGATTGATTGAGAAACTAATCAGGATTAACAAGTGATTAAACATGTACTAATAAGAGATAAATTGGGCAAGTCAAAGATTTTTATATAAACATTGTATCTCCAATACTTAGGAATCAAATATCAAGCTACTAACTGATCTACGACATCAATATGTTGTTACTTAAAAATGATAAGGACAATGACGCAGTACACGATCTCATACTTATTACACGAGGTCTCTGGAAGAGCGAGTACTAACCGATGATGTCTGCGATGGTGCGGCCATTGGTGAACCTGCCTCTGGGCACGGAAGGGAGGTCAACTCCATAGGGAGCGTAATCGGCTCTATCAGTGGTGTTGAGGACATCATTGTTGTTTCCATTATCCACAATGGAGTCTCCGAACAAGAAGTAGCAAGGAACAATAGGCTCTGCAGCAGCAGCAGCAGCCCCTAGAAAAGCAGTGACCATCATCACCATAATCAGCTTATTATTGGAGGACTCCATTGTTACAAACCAGGGAAAGCATGGGTGTTTTTGTGGAGAGGATGTGCATGTTACTTGGAACCAAGCACTGTTTGGGGGGAGGTGCCCCACAAAATGAATTGGGTAGGGACTGATATGGATAACAATTGGTGGGTTTGTGATTAAAATGTCATTTCATGAACCTTGTGACAGAAAATGATTGATGAGGGAAGGGAAGGGAAGATGAGAAAGGTGCATTGTTGAATCTTGAGTTTGTGAGTGTTTGACCTTTTGGTAAGTAGGAGACTTCTTCAACTCAATTTGTTGTCTACATCCACCTGCCTTCCATGGCATAGCCTACAAAATATCTCTCCATAGATTGATTTTAGTTTTATATGCAAAATCAGAATTGGACCATAAAGGATTTTTAGCCTATATTGACACCACAATATCAAGTTAGGGAGGAATATTAGAATTAGAGATTGATAGAAAAGCACGTACATGGGTTCGAATAATACAAAAAGAGAAACTCCTATATAATTTACGATTAGTTTCATTAGAAACATAACAAGATTCCCTAAAATTAAATAATAATGTGTTAAATAGTGGTGAAAACGAAAACAATGAAGACAATGGCAATACAAAGTCGGCATTCTTCATTCTACAAATAATCTTGACGATTCAACATTAGTAAAGGCGTTTACAATGAGACTCTCTACATTTAAGTAAACTAGTTTGGTCCAATTGCTTTACATTTGCCCAAACACCAAATTGGAACTCAGTAATAGTCAACAAGCCACAGAATACCAAATAATTTTGTTACTCTTGTTGCTTCATTTTCCCAGCAAACATGCAGAAAATATAAAGTCAAAGCAGAACAAAACAAGGAGAACCCAGAATAGATTGAGCATAGCAGTCCTTGATACATAGGTTTGCAGTATAAATAATGTGTTGGATTTTCCAAGAAAAAGCATAGACCTCCAAGGGTATAGCATCAACACCATCCCTACTCAACATCACTTTAATTATCACAGACCCCATTGGAGGAATCTAAGAAAGAAATGAAGAAACCACCACAATTTTTATTAAATTTAATAAAGGGTAATTACAGATCAGTACACCTACCGAAACCTCATTTCAGGATTGGTACTTTAAATTTGATTTTTTTTTTCTCGATCCCCCAAGTTTAAAACGTTAACACTTAAGTTAATTCTGTTAAATTTAACACCCATATTTTTTTAATGACCAAAATGCCCCTCGATATATACATATATATATTTCAAAGTGTATGATTATTTGATAAATTATGAAACGACCATTTTACCCCTGATTGAATAACCAATTAAACTAGGAGAATGAGGGCAAATTTGTCTTTCCAATTTAACAAATAAAAGAATTAAAAATATGTTATGAAATATCCTATTTGCCCTCAACTCAATCAACCACTCATATCCTTTCTTTTCAACCCTAATGTTCTCAGCATCTACTCCAACAACATCTACTCCAAAACCCAGACACCGACGGCGTGTTGATTCTTCACCGATTTGGACGGCGGCGTCCTTGCTCAACCTCCGATCTCATCTCAACTTCCGCTCGTCCATGCCCAAGAACCTGAGAACGTCGAATCGCAAGATAGCACGAGGCCTCTTTCCCCCTATTCTCCGGCGCCAGCGTTCGCTCGGGACCGGCGTTCGCAAGAGCCACTGCCGTTCGGATTCGCCGACGAACAGAACAGATTTGGGTTGTTGGAGCCTCGCCGCCGAACGACATCGGAGGCCGAAGCTTCACCGGAGGACGGTGAACAGTGAGCTCCGACAACGGTGAGATCGACACCAGCACGTAGTTCAGTAGCGGCAACCCCTCCCCTTCACGAGCCTAGATCTGAGAAGCACTCGCCGCCGAAAACAGTAACCCTAACTCGATCTCACGCCTCTGGTCATCGGTCAAATTTGTCACAACTCTAAATCGAAGATTCCTAGACATCAATCTCTCAGCCGCTGAACCACCCGAATCTTCACCAGACAACAGTGAATACTTGTGAGCGTGAGACAATGAAGTTGTGGATTTGACTCTAAGGCAGAGAGGGATGTCGATCTGGGATCTGATTTGAGCAATTTTGGGGTCTATAGATATACATTCAAGGATGGAGGGACTGATTAGAGCAATTTTGTTGTACAGTTTTTGTTGATAACTCATGTTGGAGATCATGAATTTTGTTTATGGCAATTTTTTTTTCTGTTCTTGAAATCCTAATTTGATGTTTTGGGTTGAGAGAGTATTGGAAGTTCCAGAGAACAAAGAAGAAACAGAGTATGGTGATGGAAAGAGTTTATAGAAAAGGACAATTTGGTCATTTTCCATTTAGGTTATATATATATATATAATTTGTTATATAAAATGACTAGCATACCCTTTCACTATAAACTTAAGTTATTGTTGAAGTGAGGGTAAAATAGTATTTTCACATGATATACCCTCAGAACTTACACAACAGGGCATTTTGGACTTTTTACAATTCACATCAGTTATATCTAACAGAATTGAATTTAAGTGTCACGTAATGAAACTTGGGGGACCGAAAAAACAAAAATCAAACTTGGGTACCAATTCTGAAATGAGGTTTCGGCGGGTGTACTGATCTGTAATTACCCCTTTAATAAACAAAAGGGAACAAGTAAATACAATGGTTAATTTAGAATTTTTTATTTATTAGAACGTTCATATGCACTAATATTCAAACCTTGCACCTAAGTCTTAGGAGCAAATTTTTATTTAGGCTCTAAATCACTAGGCTAACTCATGCTGGTTTCTTGAGCATTTGAATTAATCGAACTTGTAAATTTTTTAACCTCTTTAGATATTGTGGAACAAAATGGTAGTTAGGGGTGATTTATAAAATAGAGGAGAATAGTAATATGCAAAAAGAGTATAGTTGGGTAGGGGTATTCATGGTTCGAAAATGGACCCGTCCGGCCGACCGAATCCGGCTATCCTATGAAGATAATCGAGCCCGGCCTGACTATCTTGGTCGGTTTGGCTAAAACCGACTCGACTTAATCGATCAGTTATCAGTTTGGATCATAACAAACCTAATAGATTTTGGGCCCAAACCAGTGGGCCCATTTGTGTGTGTTTTGAGCCCAATTAGGTAGGCCCAATACAGTCAACCCACACCCGCTTCTTCTTCTCGGCGCATAAACCCTTTCTTCTCTGTGCCAAATCTGAGAGTGAGAGCAGAGCAGCCATGAACGCTTGTCGTGTAAATTCAAGTTCAAGCCTCACTCCTCTTAGATGCTTCGCTAATTCCTTCATCGATTCTTCTCGCATCTCTGCAATTCGGTGTTATCGCCCTCAGGTAACTCACTTCACATCCTTCCCTCTCATTTACAAATCGATCTCAGTTCTCACTTTTTTTCTTCTCTCTATCCCATGAAATCGTTTTCTGTATATTGAATGAATTCAATAAATACCCATCGTCTCTGATCTATTTATTGATTTGGGTCTGTCAAAAAAATGGATTTTGATCCGTTTCTTTGTTTGCTTCTTAAATGGTGCATATGGGTTCGGTGAAGTCACTTAGGACTGTGAACTAAGGTTTTTTTTGACATGTGATTTGATGGTATAGAGGTTGGATGGAGAGTTCCATTTAAAACCAGAGCAACTGTTTGTTTGTGTATACAAGACATGCTTTTGTATCCTTTTTGCTGCAAATACAGTGCATATGTGAATGTGATGAGGCCTAGGATATGTAAATGCATTGGTTGTTTGAGAGGTAGGTTTGTCTAGGTGAGTCTTTTTTCCTCCCCAAGCCACAAAGCAAATGCTTTCAAAGTGTAAGAGTGACAGTGCTGAATTGAGCTGCACTTTATATGGGGAGGGAGAGGAGGGCTGTTTTTCTGTTTGCTCCTACTCATGGCAGCCCCTGCATATGGTGACTAGTTGGTTACAGATTAGAAGCATATCGTACAATTATGCAACATGGAGACATGGAAGGGTGAGGAAACTGATGCTATTTTCAGCCTTTTGCTGTTTACTATCATATGGAGTTACAGGAGGTGACTTGCGCTGGGAACTTGGGATTGTTGATACAGAAAATATTGTAGACAGATGGATATGAAATATGATTGCTGATGAGCAAGAGTCTGTAATCGGAGTGGGAATAATTGTAGGTTCTTGTATAGAATTATTTTCGATTAAATTTTACGGGTTACCTAAGTGCACCAAGAGAGTGTTTTAACTAAGTATTATAATGTGTGATATATTGGTAGCACCATTGCAGTCAAGTAGTATTCTCTTATTTGTAATTTTTAACATGGAACTACTGTTAGTGAATTTCTGTGTTGTGTACTGATTGCCACTACTTTCATTTATATATCTTGATACCTGATCTTGTCAATTTATTTGTATAGGCGCGGCAGGGTGGTGGTAGGAACTCTAAGGTATTATTCTTCCATTTACACCCTTTAACCTCGTGTAAATTTAACACTAGAAAATTCTACGTTCATTGATCGTTATATTTTTATCCACTAATAATTTCTGTTTTTGTCAAATCGATTGTCTGTAGGAAAAAGAGCATTCTGAAAAATATGTACTAGTCATCCATTTATAAGTTTTAAGCTTATGTGAAGTCGTAAATCTGGAATTAGTGAATTGTATGTACTATGTAGTTGATGATTATTCTATGTTGGAAATTTCTGACCGGGTTATTTTTTTGATATGTTGGAACGACAGGGTGGTGGCGGTGATGCGGAGGTAATATTCGACAAGTAAATTTGGTACTATTTGCTTAATGCTATTTTGTTTTATCTTTGAGGGTTTCTGATTTGTTGGCTTCTAACTTTTTTCGCGGGAACAACACACAACAGAGGGAAGAAGAAATGGTAACGATCTCTCATCTATTGGTTTTGAACTTGTAAAATGTAAAGTTTGTGTTACTGAAATTTATATGCTTGGTGCTACTTTTCTGATTACATTTATGTGTGCTGTGAATTTCTATTGTGTTAAAAACATGGGTAGGAGGTGATGTTTTCCGAGAAGCAACTTGCACCTTTAGTACTTGGAAAGGATGGTGATATGCTTCCATCACATACGGGGAAGGTTTCATTACCTAAAACAATATCACGATACACCGTGCTACGTTCCCCTCACGTTCACAAGAAGTCCAGAGAGCAGTTTGAAACGAGGGTTCACAGACAGCTGCTATTCATAAAAGCAGAACCACATGAATTGCAGAAGAAATTCTTTTGGATAAAACGCCTAAGTTTAATTGGAATGCAGCACGAAGTCATAGCTTCTTACCAGACACGCCTCGGTGATCTGAAAAAGATTCTAAACAACCCTGGCTCGAACAAGAAACCAAAAGCCGTCTCGCCTGCCAGGTGAACCAGTTGCCTTTTATGTGTGTCCAATTTCCGGAAGGACTAGCAAAAAATCATATTTTCTTGACGTTACTTAGCATGATGGTGTGTTTCTGTAAGGTTTGTTTCAGGAAATAGCTTCCATTGTCATGTCTGTCCTGTATTGCTGAATCATTTTTATGTTATGACCTTTTTTTGGTTCAATAAGACAATGCTGTTTTACAGTAACACATTGCAAATTGCACTCAGATACACAAAACCTTCATCCCCCATTGGCTGTAAACATGATTTTTTAACACAATGTAGCAACAATGACAATTATTATAAATTCCTTCCTATAAACTTCTCTCTTGTAGGTAAAGATATATATATGTAAAAGGTAGTTCTTCTCTGTTGAATATCCTTATGATACTATCATATCTTCTGAAACTAATTTGCTGAGTTCATGGACTGCTTTGTTCTAGCATGCAGCAAGTAGTGCTCATTACATCCGCCGCGGTGCCGGTTGCGTACACTCTGTCCATGGCCTTCCTTGCCTGAGAAGAGTGAAAGTGATGAAAAATGAAAGACTAAACTTGAACACACTTTTGTCTTCTGAATCAATGGAGTGTACAGATTTAACTTACTTCTAGCTCCCAATTTGTATGGAGGGTGATGACAGACAGCAACAGTGACTGTAGAGCACTCCCACATACAATTCCCATCCATAGACCCTGAAAACAAATGCTGAAAAATCAGTAACACCATAACAAATACCACACAAATAACCAACTGTTCCATCAATTCCTTATTAGTCTGATTAGTTGTTTAACATGATTAATTCTCAACTAATTCCGGATTAGTTTTCTCAAGGCATCCCTGTAAATGAGTGTTCTAAAAATCTCTGAATTGTCTGATTAATCCTCTCTAATTTCTGATTAATCCTTGATTAGTTCTCATAAGGCCCTTTTTGCCCAACTAGCTCGTAACGTTTTTTTGAACACAGCTGGAAATAACTCCATAATCCAATCCTCATACCTGTGTTAGGACTGATAAAAAAAAAACTTCAAAACCCTAATTTTTTCTTCCTTACCTTTCCTTCAAAGTGGAAGACAAAAGTCAAGAGGATGGCACAAGGAAGGCCCACAAGGAAATAAGCCCCTAAATTCACATAAGCCCCAATCTTCTGCCAACCACATCCTCTAGCAGTACCTATGAATAAAATCTCAGTTTGCATGACAGAAGCAACTCTTGAACCAAGACTTGCAGCATTGTGAGATCAAAGAGACCTGAGAGAACTCCCTGGACCCCATCCATGAAGTTGGATAAGGCGAGCACGGGCATTATGACCGCCAAATACCTCGCCAGTTCAGCGTCGTTGGTGTACATATACCCCCATATGTCTCTTGCAGACACTGCAATCAAGCTGACGAACAATCCCTCTGCGATCGCCAAGAACATCACCACCTTCACTGCCAGGCACGCTGCGTCCGGCCTCCCCGCTCCTAGGCTGGTTGAAACTCGCGTGCTCCAACAAGTCCAAAACAAGAAAATCGTCAAAATGTTATCAAGACGAGCAAATGATCATGTTTTTTGGGGTTTTTCATGGAACCTACCTCACTGCACTGCCAAACCCGAATGGGATTCTGAAGATTACTGAACTTGTGTTGAGACTGAACACAAACGCAGACAGAAACACAAATTATGTTCAAATACCACAGACTGCAATATAGATGATGTTGAGGAAATAAAAGGTTTCGGACCTTATTGACATCATGGATGTTTCAAGCTGAGGGTTGGGGAGAAGACCAGACATGAGAACCAGAAACTCATAAGACCAAAATTCCAAGCTGATGCAAAAAAAACCGTTGACAGACATCATTAACTTTCACAAAATCAATAAAAAAATCTTACAGTATTGTTAGCTTCAAAAGGACTCACCAGACCATGAGAGCTGAAGGAACAGCCAAAGCAAGAAAGCTAACAAGATTTTTCCTTCCATCCACACAAAAACCTCTCCAAGTCTTCTGACAAGTCGACGAAAACTTGATATACACCGCCAGAATCAGCACATTGATCCAATACGATATGGAAACAGAAAATGCAGCTCCTTTGTTGCCCAGACCAAACCTAGAGATCAAAATCCAGCAGACTCCAACGTGAGCCAGGCTCGAAAAACCAGTACTCATCATCAAGGGCAGTGTGTTGCTCTGCACTTGCAAGAACCTAAGCTGGCACTGAAGAATCCCATAAGGCAAAATGCTAGGGATCAACCAGTAGGCATAGACCCCGGCGTGCACTGAAATCTGAGGATCTTGCTTGAGAATCAAGAAGATCTGCTCCGTATACGACCAGAGAAAAGCTATGGGGATGCACATGAATGTGAGAACAACCATAGCTCTCTGCATGTGCACACCAACCATATGGTACTGCTTTGCTCCATAGGCTTGCCCACAGAATGTCTCCAATGCACTTCCCATCCCCAGCTGACATAAAAATAAAATCTCAGGTAATTTTTTCAAAATTGCTTCACATTTATAGTTCTTGAATCATTAGTAAATAATTTACCATGAAGCTGAAACCAGTGACACCAGCAAAAGAGGTGGCCATGGAAGCGCTCGCTAGGGAGAGCTTGCCAAGGTGACCGATAAACATAACCGATATCATCTGTAAGCTGTACTGCAAGAAGCTAACAACAATCAGAGGCCCTGCCAGCTTCATTTGCACCTTCAGCTCACTGATTATCTTCACATTGTTGAGATCACTCCATTTCTTGATCAGCCACTCGCCATAACCAAAACCCTTTTCAGGTCTAGGAATCAGCAGAGGAATCTGAATCACAGATTTGGAGTCTTCTTCGTGATTCATCGTCTTCCTAGAATCAGTGAAAATCCCGAGTGAGATTATGGAACCAGAAAACATAATGCATACACATAGTACCTCTTGTTTTTGCTGGAGGAGGCACCCATCACCTTGGCTCGTGGGGTCTTTGTATTATTTAGCAATAAAAGCAGGTTCGAGGATTAGAAATTGATGGGGTCTTCTCGAAGTTAGGCCTCACAAACTGAGATCGTCTCGTGAATGATTAATTATGCTTATGCAGGTTCTTGACAGAAAAAAAAAATCACAGCTGATACATGTTGCACAAATTGCTATTCCCTAGATATTGTCCTAACATGAACACTACTATTCATCAAGATAAAATTGAGGCAGAGAAAACTTATGCTACTTGAGAGTGCATTGTGCACTCACCAAGAAAGCAGCATTTATAAGCACAAATCTTATGTGCAAGAGAGTGCTGGTTTTGAATCTGAATAATTCTCAAAAAATAAAAGTTCTTGATCATGGAAATGATGGTGAGGGAGGTCCATGATGTCTCCAAGTCAATTTTTTTGAGCTCGGGGTCACAAATAATTGGGTCCTCTGATTTATTTCCCAATAAAAAAGATGATGCCAGAAATGTGTTTTGATGCCCATCAAGAAACACCAGGAATGGGAATGGGAATATGAAAGTCAGATCAAGAATTGATGATCACAGAAAAATTAGGCACAATCTGGGATGCAACACTCCTCGTATAAAGAAAGCTATTGAAAAAGGTTTCAACTTTGTGATCTCCACTAACTGTACTTGTGATAAAGATGATGATCACATGATTGAGCCTTGCATGTGCCTTTTGATACCATACATCAGACTCAGCTTCCCAATGACCATGAAAAGGATAGTGTCACACATCAGTCAGTAAAAATGACAACCACAGCTCTGTCACAACTGAGAAATGTGAGAACTGTGGAGAGGATTGTAAGGAAAATGCTAAAAAGTCGAACAGATAGGTGAAAGTCAAGACTTGTAATTGAAATTCATGGTAAGCGCCATGAATAGTAGCGTTGCATATTGTAAATTTCGTCGATTGTAATTTTATTAGAATCGTGTTATTGTTTAAAATTGCAGCGTCAAAAGTTGCTTTGTATGTTATCAGTTGTTCGGAAGTGGTCACCGAATGGGACACTGTAGACCCATAACTTAATCCACAATCCTCTCTTCCATCAATTTCAATTGCATGCAGGCACTGTGCTTCACAGACCCAAAATTACAACTTGACATTTTCTCTGATCAGCTGGGGTAGGCTATGTGCACCAGACCAGATTGATAGTTGTCTTCATAACAAATGTTCCAATAAATTAACCTCCTTGATACCATGCAAAATTAGCTTTACATATATTAAGTCGGGCAAAATGTAACTTTATTAGTCAGACGCGACTCTTTTCCTTATATATGCGCTTTTTTATTTAAGATGTCATATAAATAGAACAAGAAAAATTACACATCGGAGATTCTCTGGAATTTTTTTCGCCTAAATAGACAACCCGAGAGGGTTTAGCCCTAGCCCTCTTCCATGTGCTGGGAAGACTTGGGCCTAACCCCAACCTCATGGCCACACGACCGGTCTCTTTTACATCTTCGAACACATTCCTGAGCGGTTCGTTTCATATCTATTCCCCGTACTTTCTCAGCCCCATGCCCGCTGTTGGGACCTTGAGGGCGGAAATACCGAAACCAACATCAAGCAGGTACCTCGTGTCATAGTATAAAAATATAACTGGTCCTTCATTTGTTTTCGTTTTCGTTTTCGTTTTCACTTTGGTTTCTTTATGACTTGTGCTCATTTCCTTATTGTTATTGTAACTTGTTTGGTGCGATAATATTTCTCGGCTTATTAGAAGAAAAAAAACATGTGTTGGGCAGACCAGGTCGCGCAAGGTGTTGGTCAATACTGTTACGTGTATGTGTTAACCATAAATAAGGCAAATTCAATTCCGCAAGAGACGAACTGGAGCAAGAAACTGTTGCTGAATCGTTGAAAACTAGGACTCTCAAATATGCACACACACACACCTAATTTTGTTACACTGTAGCTTATTTGAGTGGCACAACACAACCCTCTTCCTTACGTTATTCACTTCCCTTTCTCTACCCAAACTCTCCATTCAAAGCTGGTTGTTTTTTGTTATGACTGTGCCTGATGTTTACGTTTTCCTCACTTTCAGTTCAAATCTACAACGACTAGTTGTTACAATAAATTATCCAATCTGTTGAAAAAGAATATACTTTTTGATCCTCCCTCCCCCCAACTCATTCTCACCACACCAAAGTCTTATCTAAAATGGTTTTGTCAATACCCAACACAACCTTGTCATTTTGAACCAATTGCAAAGTCATGTGAATCTCCTAAAAGCTGGTGCCAATAGCTCCACCCAATTTGATAAGCACTGCATGAAGAAAATAAAACACATCATGTACTGGTGGTGAATGAAACAATGAAATTAAGCAACTAGAGATGACAACAGGTCGGGTTTTAGTCAAATGATGTGCAACCCATAAAAACCCGAGCCAACCAAAACTAGAGTTGGGATTTTATGTCATCCTAAATTCAACCGTGTCCAAGCCGTGTGGCACTCAAAACAAGAGTGACCCAGAATATTCTTGCACGTAAAAGACCCAGACAACAAAAAAAAACAAGCAATCAAAAAATTATCATTCATTTTCGAAAATTGGAAGTATATGTGTAATAAAAATCCAGAAATTCTCATTCTCTATCTAATCTACTTGTTCTTCATCATCATCGTCGTCGTCATCATCATCTTTGTTTTGTTTATCATTTCATTTATGTACTGCTTCTTATGGAAGCTCTTTGTTGGTCAACAACAAGGGTTGACTGGACTCGACTCTAGTGCCAGTGAGCGGCACGGTACGAGTATCTAGGTTTTCCTCCAGAGGGGTAGTATCGTAAATTCGCAGCCTCCGACTTCAGGCCCGCCGGAAACCCCACTGGCGGCGAGTAGCACCGGCCGCCGTAGACTCCGGCGTCGACCGATTGAGTCGGCGACGCTCTCCTCGCCGGCGAGCAGCAGCCGCCGGAGCAGGTGCTCGCTGCGGCGGTGTGCGAGAGCCTCCGCGGCGAGCAATCGGACTCGATCGACGAGGACGACGAAACCTTCTTCAGAGAAACCGGCGGAGAGAGCACGGCTCTGATGCTCAGAGAGGAACCACCGGAGGCGGAGGAGGCGCGATCGTACTCCTCGACGATGCTCGCCAGATCCTCGTCGGACCTGACGGCGACGAGCGTCTCCAGGTCTCCGTCGGGCAATTGGCACCTCAGAACCACCGATGAGCCACAGAACTCCACCAATTTCACCATCAGCTCTGCGAAACCAACAAAATCGAAACAATTCAGTGACTCAGTCCACGAAACTCAACAACATTAGGTCAAATTCACGAGCAACGAATCGGATCAATCAATTACCTGAATAGGAGATGGAGCGATCGACGGCGAGGAAGCGCGTGAGGCCGCCGGAGTAGCGGAGGAGGCCGTCGGTGTGGCGAGGGACGATCTTGCCGCCATAGCTACACAGGAACTTCATGGTGTTGGTGCTGTTCGAGGAAGGAGCTTTCACCATAACTGATCTGATTGTGAAGAGAAGATTCTGGAAAAATCTGTTTCTGTTGTTGTGAATATCTTCAGGAGAGAGGAGGGTTTTCGATTTTTCTTGAAACTGAAGAAGGTGAGTTTGCGATGGATTTATAGGGGAAAGGGGGAGGGCAAAAAGGTAATAAATGCCTGTTCAGCGTTTTTTCCTAGTAATGAGAGGAGAAGATGGTGGGCCTTGAGTCCACTAACCAACGATTGTGGGCCCATTAGCATTTATGTTTCGCCAGCTGGGCAGAGTATTTATTTATTTTATGTCATTTCTTTTTGTGGTGCTCAAAAATCAAAATACCCACATTACTAGAAACAAAATTAATTTAGATTGTTTTCTGAACTCTTAAAAGAGTATATTCTGAGAATATTAGTTAACTACATCGGACAAAGGAAAAAAATGGTATTTTAAATATAATTTATGGTTATAAAAAGGTATATGTAAACAATAAAACTTCAAATTTATTTATTTTAAATTAAATTAAATACGAATTTAAACGTTTTCAAACAACAAAAATATTATAAACTAAAAGGTGACCAAATCTAAGTATGGTTGAAGCAATATCAACGGCCGTTAATTAAATTAGATTATTAGCTCCCAATTTTGTGAACACGTTATCAATAAGTTAAATTTATTTGTTCAGGTATTGGGCTAAGTAAAGTAATAAGAACGGAAGCGGATTAAGTTGACTAAAGCAACATGTGAATATTTGTTTATTACGTTTCTTTATTATTTCACTTAAGCTAACTATTTGACTGTCTTGGAGTTGGAGATCTCCTACCTTGTTATATATATACACATTTCGTGATGCATCTGGATATATGTATCGAGGCCGTTCATCTGACGGGATTACATTAGCGTGCGGCACGTGACATCGAATTTACAACTTGTTTATTTTGTGTTTATACCGTGCATGTAAGGATATTATAAAATTTTTACACCGTGTTCATTATATGTTAATACCGTTTTCACACTCTATTTCTACCATATGAATAATGAGTTTATACCGGATTTACACTTAACTTAACTGTACTATTGTGGGCACTCGTTTATACAATTTCTATTATGTTTAAACCTTTTCACAATCTGTCTATACCTTGTTTATACTATGTTCATACTCTATTCACACAAATTAGAGTCTGTTTGTACAGTATAGACATCAAAATGATCATAATCTAACTTCTCATAATATATTTACGTGTACAATATAAATAAAGAATGGACATGGTGTAAACTTCATGTCACGTGTCGCGCGTTGGTGTAATCTCGCTAAATCAACGATCATAATTTAGATTCAAACGTTTTTCACCCCTGTACATTTATCTATTCATAAGTTTGTTTATTATAAGATTATTTAGTGATGGGCATGGGATGTATACGGTATGGTGGATAATGGTGAGAGTGATGTGAAATTGAACAATGGATGGGTGGATATGGACATATTTTGGTGGAGGCCAAAGGTCGAACAAAACCATGAACATGATATTTCTTCTCCTTGTCTCTCCTTGTCCTTTTCTATTTCTTATCACAAAAATTCAATGTATCTTGCAAAGAAAATTATGAAGAATCTTAAGCGAAGCAGCTATTGCACATATATTTCAACTTCTTTACATAATCGGTCCTATAATATAAAAAGAAAAGTGGTTTTATTCTATATTTCTTTTTTTGCCAGCCCGCCATTTTATAAAATATTCAGATGTGTCGACGTAATATTTGAGGATTTCATACTCTCCTTTTTATAAATTTTTTTAAAAAGTGGCATTTTACAAAACCTAAATATAATCGATTTTCACGTGACTACACTTAATTATGTTTTGTTTTAAAAAAAAACTATGTTTTTGGATTCTATATATGGTATCCTAACTATTTTTGCTCCACTTTACTACCCTCAGTCCAAATATGTTAAGTCTTATGTAAAAAAAAATAGAATTGTTCTTTATTACATTTCAAATTGTTCTTCTGAATTTATGATGTCGTCTTCAACCTCCCCACTTTTGCTCTTGCGAACCTTCGTTTCCTCTCTATTTCAATGTTTCGTTCTTGTAGATTGATTTTATTGTCTTCAACCTCGATTTTGCGCGATTTTGCTATTGAGTTTGCTTAAATCGCGTTGTAGGTTTAGTCCTCCATGTTTCTTTCTCCGATTTTCCTTGCCGCAAATTTTTGAAACTACATCCTCACTCCGGTCAACTATGCCTGTCAGAGTTGCCTTCCTCTCCGCCATCAACATCAATCCCCGACCCCCCTCCCCATCCGATGTCGCCGCCGACGCCAAAGAAATCAAAAATCCGTAAATGAGCTTCTCTGATTCCAAGCGATTTTTATTAGTTGAGCTTATTTTTGTTCTGTTGGTCGTTGTTGTAGAGGTGGAGACGAGCTCCTAGGCTCGCCAAAAAATGGTGGTGGCGATCTCTTGAGTTCGTTTTGTAGATTTCATTATTTATTTATTTATTAACTTTTGATCAACAAGAAACTATATAAATGATGAGTAAAAAAAGTACAAGTTCTAGGGCAAGCATCCCAAAAAGAAATACAATACAAGGTTAGAGCCTAAGTAAAAAGAGAGCTCAAAACCGCTCTTGGGTTTGCGCACCAATTATGTAGCAAGCGCTCCCCTGAACAAGATTGAATCACACGTCCCTCATCTGCCTGCATGAACGTGTAAGAGCGCATTTGTAGCGATTGGAACACGTCCCTCAGTGTCTTCTCCCCCTCCATAAAGATCATGTCGTTTCAGTTAACGCAAATGTACTAGAACCCCATGATGACCAGTCTAGAGCTCTCTGCACCCCTCTCTCTGAGACTCTGGAGCTCTACCCCATGAATATAACTCATGAATCGTCTGCAAATTTATTTATTATTTTGTTTTTGAAAAAAACCATCACGCCCTTTAGTTTTATTTTATATGGGGTATGATTTTTTATTACTGGTAATTTTGTCATTTTTTAAAGTACTAACAAAGATCTAAACTTTGACGCCTAACCTAACTCTAATCCTCACTTTCTTTTTTCTAGCTCCAGCTTCGTTCTCCTGAATTGATAATGTCGTCTTCAACCTCGGCTCTTCTGGCCCTCGCGTACCTTCGCTTCCTCTATACTTCGATAGTTTTGTTATCATGGATTGATTTGACCATCTTCAACCCTTATTTTGCGAACCTCCATAAGCAGTCTTCATCGCGATATTGCAATTGAGTTTGCTCAAATCGTGTTGTAGATTTAGTCTTCCATGTTTTTTTCTCTAATTTTCCTTGCCTAAAAATTATAAAACTGCATCCTCACTTCGATCAACTATACCCATCAGAGCTGCCTTTCTCTCCGCCATCAACATCAATCCCTAACCCCCATTCGATATCACCGCCAACACTAAAAAAATTAAAGATACATAAATGAGCACCTCCGATTCCAAGCGATTTTTATTATTTGAGAACATTTTTGTTCTGTTCGTTGTTGTTGTAGAGGCGGAGACGAGCTCTCGTGCTTGCCAAAAAAACGGCCGAGGCGATCTTCTGAGCTCATTTTGTGGACTTCATTATTTTATTAATTTTTGATCAACCATAAATTATATAAATGACGAAATAAAAATGTACAAGTCTTAGGGTGAGCAACCCAAAAAGAGATACAATAAAAGACTAGAGCCTAAGTTAAAAGAGAGCTCAAAACCACTCTTGAGTTTGCGCACAAATTAGGTAGCACGCGCTCCCCCGAACAAGACTTAATCACACGTCCCTCATTTGCCTGCATTAACGTGTAAGAGCGCATTTGTGACGATCGAAACCTGTCTCTCAGTGTCTTCTCCCCCTCCATAAAGATCATGTCATTTCTGCTAACCCAAATGTACCAGAACCTCATGGTGACCAGTCTAGAGCCCTCCGCACCTTTCTCTCCGAGACTCTGGAGCTCCACCCCATAAATATAACTCATGAACCGTCTGTGAATTAATTTTTTTTTTTGAAAAAATCCATCACACCCTTTGATTTTATTTCATATGGGGGTATGCTTTTTTATTAGTAGTAATTTGGGATAATTACATATCAGTACACCCATCGAAACCTCATTCTAGGATTGGTACCCCAAGTTTGGTTTTTTTTTTCTTCAGTCCCCCAAGTTTCGTTACGTTACAGTTAAGTCCAATTCTGTTAGATTTAACTGATGTAATTTGTAAAATGTTTAAAATGCCCCTGCTATATAAGCTTGAAATGGTATCATTATCTTATAATTTTGAAAAGACTAAATTGCCCTCAATTGAACAATAAACTCAACTTATAGTTGAAGAGTATATTAGCATTTTCACATAAAAATAACTAAAAAAATTCTTTTGGAAATGTCTATTATGCCCTCCATCTTCAACCTACATCTCCAACCCATCTTCAACCTCCATCTCCAACCCCTCATGTTCGCAACCACCAGCAAACCTCTCAACCATAACATCTTTATCTCCCTCTTAGACAAAGATATATAAATAAATTGAAACAAACAATATGCGGGCAAACGTTAATATAGTTTCCAATTAGAAACAATTGCTTCTAATTGACAATGATATTATTTTTTTGTTGAAATTTTAAAATATCAAATACCATATATGAAATTCAGACGACGTTGGCAATTGGCATTCAGACCATGTCGGCGATTAGCTCGCCCCGAGTCATGTGCCATGTCCGTTTTCCTCCTCCGCAAGCTCCTACTCAGTCGTCCTCCTCCGCAAGCTCCTACTCCGCTGTCCTCCTTCGCAAGCGGCAACGATGGCGAGTGCAGACACGGAGGCTCTGGACTTTGATCCAAAGGACGCTGGAGTCAACGTCGATGCTTCCCCACGGGTCTCCTTCCCCAAACACAAATCCACCATAACCTCCACAACCGCTCTTAGGAAGACCAAGGGTTTTGGAATTTGAAAAGAAATTAAATACTGGAATTGAAGATCAAGCAACAATCCAGATGTCGTCGATTCTCCAGCGACTGATTCAGATCTCCGGCCACCCAGTTGTCGGCGACTTGACGATCCTCATAAACCCTCATGTGAAGCTTGATGTAGGCAACTCATGTTATTTGATATGTAAAACTTGTTTACTAATAAACTTGTTCTATTTTTATCAAATGTTTATTGATTTTGATTGAAATTGATGAAAATAGTATGTTTTGATGAGTCATGAGATAGGGAGGGGATAGGGAGAAGGGAGATGTCAGAGGGAGATTGAGTGGTTGAAGAAAGGGGCAATTGTGTCATTTCACATACATTTTATATATTTTTATTCAAAAATACTAATATACCATTAACTACAAAATTGGTTAATTATTCAATTGAGGGTAATGTGGTCATTTTATAGTTATTGTATTTAAATTTCTGATTCTTTTATTTGGTTACTTGAAAAGACAAATTTGACCTCAATTTATCATCAATTGGGTATTGAATTAGGGATAAAATAGTAATTTCACAATTATCCCAATAATTATATAAAAGATTGAAATTATAACTCGAGGGCATTTTGGTCATTATAAAAATATTGATGTTAGATTTAACAGAGTTTGAACTTAAGTGTTAACGTTTTAAACTTAGGGGATCGGAAAAAAAATCAAACTTAGGGTACCTATCCTAGAATGAGGTTTCTGCAGGTGTACTGATATGTAACTACCCTAGTAATTTTGTCATTTTTTCAAATACTAACAAAGATCTAAAATTTTGACAGTGTAGTAAAAGGAGAAAAAATAATTGTTAGTGTACCGCAAGACCAAAAACTACGTATACTAATGTGACATTTTCTCATGTATTTTATCTTAATCAATTTGTTTGAAAATATAAGTGTTCAAAGCTATTTATTTCACATGGATATTTTGCACTTGATTTCGCTCCATGTTATATATTCCATACATTCAAGTTGTGAGTACAAATCTATCGTGTGTATCAAATATTATAAAGAGAAACACATTCCTTTAAATTAACATATGAAATAAAGATCATAGTAATTTCTCCAGCCTTACTCGCGTTTTAATTTCAGGTCACGGTTCGAGAATCAGCATCGGATATGAATGCTAATTAATCATCCTGCAGGCATTGTCACCTCTGGCATGCCACGATAACCAAACCTTATCCTCTTTGCACAAAATAATACAAAGTGACAATTTGAGAGGACAGTTTATTTCCAACCAGCAAGTGCCACCAAGATTAACGAGTAAGCGACACGTGGAGGGGAGGCATCACGTGGGGCTGGCACGTGGACAGAGTGACAATTCATGTTTTAGATTTTGATCCTTCCTTTTGAGTGGAGCCACAAATTATATATTAATTAAAACAATAAAAGTATATTTTAAAACAGTTGGGCTCAGATTGAAACGGTTGCAGATAGTGACGTCATCACAGTCAACTTTGTTAATATTGTTACGCCCACAATTTCCCATTTCTTAGTAAATTGGAGTAACATCTTAATTCAATATTTATTTATTTGTTTATACACATGATTATATGTTATATTCTTCTCCGTAAATTTATCTCCGCTCTTTATAGTTTACGAGTATAAATAAAAAGGATAATGACACTTTGATACACTTAATTATAACGAAATAACACTTTTATACCCTAACTATTTTTTTCTCTTTTTTAGTATCTTAATAATTTTTTGTGACAACCTACCTCTTAAAATGTTTAAAATACCTAAATTACCTTTGGTGTAAGAAACTATAAATTAAATTGGTTCAATTTTTTTTATCTATGATCCAATTTGATTTGTACTCAAAATACAAATACAATTATACCTGAAAATGTAAAATTAAATTTGAATAATTTCAAATATGGTTTGATAAATCATATTGGACTAGTTTTATTTTGATTTCTTAAATTAAGGGTATTTTAGTCATTTTAGCATAGTTTGTCACAAAAAGTTTGCTAGGGTACTAAAAAAAAGACAAAAATAATTAGGGTATGAAAGTGTCATTTCGCTATAGTTAAGTGTAACAAAATGTCATTATCCCTAAATACAAAACATCAAATTAGTGTTCGAGTCAACATATTTTAGTATGTGAATTAATTTAGCTGTAAATGAAGATAATATAATAATTTTATTAAAATACATAATTTGATTTTTATAATTTCAAACTACATTATACAATGAGTATACTTATAAATTTATCTTCACTATCTCTTTCTCTAAAATGGCTTCCTTTCGGCATTTACTAATTTAATTACTACGGTTAAAAATACAACTCACCTAAGAGTCCAAGCACACCGTCGCTTACTTGCAAGTTGAGTTAAAAGACACGAGTAAACATCCAGCGAGGGTTCGTGAATAACCCTAATCCATAGTCTTTGAGTTTGAAACAAATGGCATGAATATAACGTCCAAATTCAACTAGACTTTAATAAATATTAGAAACACTAATGTGCTATTGATAGAATAGATTTATGCACTTGAAAAGAAGCTTCTCATCACATGAAACGAAGTAGGTACAACGTAATGAATAAAATCAATCATTTTAAATACGTGACATGTTTTGTTCAACATTCAAGTATAATAATGGGTAAACTATATATTCTTAAACGTGTAGCTAGTATATATAATACGTATTAAAATATTTTGCTTTTGAAAGCAAATACATACTAATTAAAATAACGAAACCCTGACGTGTAGTTCCATAGTTGGGACAAAATAAAGAAACGGTCCATGAAGAATAAATAATATTTCATTATTTTAAGTGTGCTTGTGCTGCAATGGTGGGCATCTAATACAACCTAGTACGTGCCCATGCCTTCTTAAGTTGACGGGACCGATCCGTTTCGTAACGCAAGAGAGACTTTTGTTTTAGATCTAATTTTTGAGAAGTTTCAAAATAATTCTTAACAAGCTGAATATTAAAAGAGACTTAACATTTTATCTACATTTAATGTTGGCTCAACACAAAATACAGTCTTATGCCCACTTTTAATTTATTTAGTTGATAAAATTAGTCGTATTATTTTTTTTAAAAAGAAAGGTCTTGTTTCAAGTTCTTGCCTTATTAGACCCTCGATTTTCTAGAGACGACCCTGTAAATTGACCCAATTACTTTATGTTTGAATCTTAAAACTCGAATTTAATTTTGCTAAAACAATTTAATTTGATCTTATCATACAAATTTTGATATATAATTATTATAACGAATTACTTTCTCATTTTTTGAAATGAAAAGTTACTTTCTATTTTTGGTTCAATTGATTGGTATTAAAATAATATTAATAACTATATTACTTCTTGTTTTTGTTTAATACGTGTTAAAAGATGTATAATGTAAACTGTCAGGATCAAGGAATTCGACATGAATTCGATGTTCGTGACTGACGAAATAGCTAATGAGATTATTACAATATACCTCGCGCATGCCTCATTTTCATCTTATAGAAAAATAAAATACTATAATTCAATAGACATTTAATATTTTTAATCTGACGGGATTATTAAATCCGTCCAAAATAGTATACCGTGTCACGATATGTTACAGAGGATGCTCCGATAATTTGAAGCACACACTTTTTTTTAAAGAGGTCGTGATTTTGAACTCTGTGGGTCTAACACGTGCCGGGAATATCTTTTTGTTGTTTCCATTTGTACATTAATTTATTGATGCATATGTATATTGATGTCTCGGTCTCGTGCCTACGAATGTTGAAAAAACTAGCTTCTTTAAAAGACTTTGGTGACACTCCTCCCAGGAATTTGGAATCTTAGCAGAAGTTTCTGTTAAAAGTAGAACACCTAATAATACTCAACTCCAACCACTCTCCATATATTTATGGAGGGTCAAAGATGTTGAGTCAAAACATGCCCAATATTTCAAGTCAATGTGCCAAGTCTTGGTCAAACCAAGCCCCATTTGGAAGACAAAGATGTTTATGGGCTTCTATTTAGGCCTCCCAAAGACTGGGCTGTGTAAACCCCACAAGAAGCCACATCAGTCAGGCCTGAAATGCGCCTATAGGGATGACAATATACCTCGTCTCCGATAGGGATCCCCGAACACGAACGAGAACGAGATGGAGACGAGGTGAGGTATCACCGCCCCACTCTATCCTGATATATTAAAGAATATTTATTTTTAATTACAAATTATATTTTATAATACATATTTAATGAAAAATAATATATTGAAATATATATTTTTATTCATATAATATTTTATAATACATATTTAATGAAATAATAATACGTTTAAGTATATTTTTATTAAATAATATATTTAATACAAATTTTATTAAAAAATAAATATGTTTTAACATTATTTAAGGTTGGAAACGGGAAACGAAGAATCTCCGAAACCCAACGAAAAATCTTGGCCCGTTTTTAATGGGGATGGAGATGAGATTGTCAAATCCACCCAGAACTCGCCCCATTATCATCCTTATAAGTGTGAATAATATTTTTGAATCAAAAATAATAATTAAATATTTGGGAAAATGCAATAAAAACAAACCGCAGTTAATTACTTATGTTTTACAATTTATAATTGTGAGGTGCAGGGCGTTGTAAAGTACCACTTTAAACAATTCGTGATTCATAATTTATTACCATAAACTAACAGATGTTTCAGATCGTCGCCTTCAATTTCTTACAATTTTTAATTCACCGCCATTAGCTTGAAATCTAGACGACCAATCTCCTTTGACAATGACTGTACTCGTATGTCACGAGAAAGATTTAGAGTCATCCATAAGAGTTCCGCTCGAAGAAGAATAGTCTAGACTCGATTCGGTGGCCAGACTCGTTCTTTTGGGGCCGAGACAGATCTAATCGCAACCTCTCCTCTTCTCGTCGTCTAAAATGAAATCGAAACATGAAAAAGGCGGAGGACGTCCACCAAAGACCGGCGGAAAACAACGATGACCGCCAAATATAACGGACAAGAATGGCAACGACAGAAAATAGCACAATATAGCTTAATATTGGAGCAGTAGCATTTGAAATCATAAAATTAAATAAAGGGCAACTTAGATTTTTACAAAAGAAATTATTGTCGTTAGACAAAAATTAGTTCAAAATACATGCGAAGTTAAAAAAATGTGAAGTGACATGTACACAAGTCGAAACATTTCAACTGTAACCAAACAAAATTATCCGAATTGGCGGACGGGTACCCGCCCAAAGAAAACACCCGATCCAGTTGTGTTCGAGGGCAAAATGGTAAATCAACCACCCCAGCCTCCCGATAAATGAAAAAAAAAACCCTAGCTTCTTCTTCTTCTTCCCCAAACCATCTGTCGCATCGCAGCCACAACAATCCACAGAGCTCGCCCCAAAAAATGACGACCCGCCTGAAGAAGAACCGCAAGAAGAGAGGCCACGTGAGCGCCGGCCACGGCCGCATCGGCAAGCACCGGAAGCACCCGGGAGGCCGCGGAAACGCCGGAGGCATGCACCACCACCGAATCCTCTTCGACAAGTACCATCCTGGCTACTTCGGCAAGGTCGGCATGAGGTACTTCCACAGGCTCCGCAACAAGTTCCACTGCCCCATCGTCAACCTCGACAAGCTCTGGTCGCTGGTCCCTCAGGAGGTCAAGGACAAGGCCTCCAAGGACAGTGTCCCGGTGATCGACGTGACCCAGTTTGGGTACTTCAAGGTTCTGGGGAAGGGCGTCTTGCCGGAGAACCAGCCGTTTGTGGTGAAGGCGAAGCTGGTGTCGAAGACGGCGGAGAAGAAGATTAAGGAGAACGGTGGGGCTGTTGTGCTCACTGCTTAGGGTGATGGGTAAGTTTTGGTTTTGTGTTGATTTGGAACATCAAGTTACTGTTTTTCTTATGTGGGTTTTTGGATGTGTTTGGAATTTTGGGAATTGGAGATGAGTACTTTTTGTTTTGATTTATTTGAATCTGTTTTGAATGCTGTTATATTTGATGCATCTGCATTGGTGTTGTTTTCTGCTTACAATTCGTCATATGAGGCTCTAACTGTTGTGAGCCTTGAACATTGTTCTTATGTTTAAGCAAGATGTCTAATAACACAGCTTTTCTCTTGAACATTCATGTATGGGAAATGTTGTAGAGTTTGGTTGTAGCATTGGTTTTTAGGGCAATGTCTCTTATTGGAGGATAGGGCTGTGCTGTTTAGTACTGACACAGCCACTAGATAGACATATATTAGGTTCACACTAGATAGTTTGGTATTGTTTTCTGCGTAGAGTTTGTCGTATGAGGCTTTACTTGTTGTGAGCCTTGAGCATAATTCTTTTGTTCAAGCAAGATGTCTCAGTAACTCAGATTTTCTGTTGAACATTCCTGTATGGTAAATGTAATTGATTTTGGTTGTAGCATTGGTTTTTAGGGCACTGTCTCTTATTGGAGGATAGGCCTGTACAGTTTAGTACCAATAGCCGGGAGATATATATCAGGTTTACTTCTATATTTAGGGTAAAGTTATTGTTCAATGTGGATTTAGATGTGTTTGCAATTTTGGGAGTAAGAGAAAATTACCATCTTTGGCTTTATTTGAATGTTGTTACTTATTATGTAATTGATTTTGGTTGTAGCATTGGTTTTTAGGGCACTGTCTCTTATTGGAGAGTAGGGCTGTACTGTTTAGTACTGATAGCCTGGAGATAATATATCGGGTTTACTTCTATATTTAGGGTAAAGTTACCTTTTTATTTTGATTTTTAGGTATGTTAGCAATTTTGGGAGTTAGAGCAAATTACCTTTGGCTTTATTTGAATGCTGTTATGTATGATGTATCTGCATTTGAATAGTTATCTGCTTGTTGTGAGACTTGAGCATAGTTCTTATGTTCAAGAAAGATGTCTCGATAACTCAAATTATCTGTTTAACATTTCTGTATGGGAAGTATAATTAAATTTGTTTGTATCATTGGTTTTTAGGGCACTCTCTTATTGGGGGATAGGGCTGCACTGTTTAGTGCTGATAGCATCTTGGTAGACAATATACTTCTATATTTAGGGTGAAGTCATTGAAGGTTTAATTTCCCATTCTTTAGATGGGTATGAGCTGAAAATTAGTTTGATTGCTCTTTGAATCCGTTTGTTATTATTGTCCATTCTCAATTGTGAGGCCTCTAGGGTAATATTTTGGTGGAGATGTTGAATGAGGTTATTGTTGGAAGTTGTATTAGAATTTGATCTGCTCCAACTATCCAAAGTTTGCAATGTCCTGAGGATGTGTGTTTGTGTTTCCCACCCGTGTAGTTGTTACCTTGTTATGGACTTGATATCACGCTGCTTCTAAGTAATGGCTTTATTTGAATCTGTTTTGAATGTTGTTATTTATGATGTATCTGCATTTGAAATTTTTTCTGCTCGCAATTTATCATGCGAGGGTCTACTGATTGTGAGCTTTGGGCATCATTCAAGATGTCTCAGTAACTCAATTTTTCTGTTGAGCATCCCTGTATGGGAAATGGTGTAGAATATGCTCGAAGCATTGGTTACTGTTTAGTACTGATGGTCACCACTAGATAGACATATCTCGGGTTTGCTTCTATTTTGGGTGAAGTCATTGAGGATTTTAAGCTCCCATTCTTTGGGTGGATATGAGCTGAACAATTGTATGATTGATTTTCGAATTCTTCTGGTTTGAGTGTCAATTCTCAGTTATGGCAATGCTTTTGGTTATTGTTGGAAGCTGTATTGGAATTTAAGCTGCTTCAAGTATACAAAAACACTTTACTTAAAAACATTTTGACCCACCTATCTACATGGTTGAATTTGAGCTGCACGGTTGAAATCACTACCCTTAAAAACATTTTAGGGAGAGACACATAACTATCTCAAACTAAACCACTTTTCACTTAATTAACCTACACCCATCTGCCATTTGACCTACCCAACTACGCCCATCTTTTCTGTTTCCCAGTGAAATGAAATGTTTGGTGTTACTGGAGCTGCATGGTGTTGCTGGAGGCGGTGGAGGGACCTTTAACGTCCCAATCTCTCTGTCGCAACCCACCTCCGTAACATACTCTATTTGTTGATTAGGATTGTCATAATGCTTGCATTCTGTCGGATTGGGAAGAGGTGGAGTACCGGCTGGACGAAGACCCATTTTCGGGAGCGGGTTTGGGTTTGATCTCCGACTCGATGATGATGTCGCTCGATTCCTCCTCTTGGCGTTATGACACTCATCGATACATGCGCTATGGTCAAAATAATTTATTGTAGTAGTTAAACTTGAATCAATGTAGAATTGCCAACTGAAGTTTGATTGATATATGAAGTACTCAAAAACTTGAATCGGGATTTTGGTACATTGTGTCATTAGAAACGGCAAGATTTTTATGGGGAGGAGAAGACGCCGATGGACGTTCTCAGATCGTTGCATATGCGCTCTCACATGTGGATGCAGGCGGACGAAGGACGCGTGATTCAGTCTTGGACGGGAAAGCGCACACTACCTAATTGGTGCACAAACCCGATGACGGTTTTGAGTTCCCTTTTGTTTTAGGCTCTTCCCTTTCTTTGTTTTTTCTTTTCTTGGACAGATTGCTAGGATGTTTGTACTTTATTTTTGTCATTTATAAATTCTTCTTGCTGATAAAAAATGTAGTATAGCTGACTGGAATTTGGTTGATATAGATAGTAGTCAAACTTGAATCGACGTAAAATGACTAATGTGAGCTTGATTGACATAGTCAGTAGTCAAACTCGAATCAACATAATGACCGATTGAAACTTGTTGGAAATAGATAATTGATTCAAGTGCTTTAAGGCCCTTGTAGATATATCTCCTTCTCCATTTCTCCATTCTTCATATCCGGGCGCATGGAGTCACTCATACGGGCAGTGGACTATTGTTATACTCCTCACGTGCTGAAGTCCATATTACATGATATATTTTTCAATATGTGTATCGGGGACAAGACGGGGAAGGCTTGTCATGCCCCTCCCATATTCCCGTAATCCATCCCATACCCCGCTAAATTTTTAGGTATTCCGTCTTGATCAAGATCTAGACGGGAACAATCGTTCTCCGTCGAGCTTGATTAATATTATTTTCTTGCCATCACCAAGCAGAGAAGACATTGATCTACTATAAATATATGTAAAGAGTGTATATCTATAATAGTTGGGACTTTTGTAGTCATTAGACAGCCATTCACCTACTTGATGGTAACAAGTTTGTCTTTTAGACTTGGCATGCTTTTGCATTACATGTCGTTTTCTTCGGCGGTGGTGAGTGGTCGAAGTGTTGCCACATTTTCACTTACAAGCCATTGCATAACGGGGAGGGCAAAAGTAACACACCTCAACCCCATATTCATGTGACTCGGTTTATAGTTTTTCGAACAAGAAACGAGGTTTCCAATTAAACTTACAGAACTAATATGTAATTTTAAACATAACCGAATATTTTAGTTAGAAAGTGAGAACTGACTTTGGTCAATAAAAATAAATAAATGTCTAATGACAGCAAGTGAAATGTCAAACGAAAAAACTTTATCCAGTGGTTCTAACGTTCTCAGTATTTGCATTGGTTTATTATCTATTTTTTTTGTTCAGAGGCATCCTAGAAGATAGGGATAATGACATCTTGTTACACTTAACTATAGCGAAATGACACTTTCATACCCTAGCTATTTTTCTCTCTTTCTAGTATCATGACAATTTTTTTTGTGACAACATATCTCTAAAATGCCTAATATACCTGAAATACCCCTGATCGGATAAATGAATCTGATTTGAACCGACCCAATTTCAACCAGTTTGATTTCACTATTAGTTCAATTCTATTTTTTTCAATTGAACCAAAAGTATTTTAAGTATATTAGACATTTTAAAAATAGATTGTCAACAAAAAGAGTTAAGGTACTAAAAGAAATAATAATTAGGACACGAAAATATCATTTCACTGTAATTAAGTGAAAAAAGTGTAATTATCCATAGAAAAATACATCAACAAAACTATTGCCTTGTTTTATTAGTTCCATAGAATTTGCAAAGGTAAAAGCTTTTCTGAGTGTGTTCCAGCTCATGAACAATATTTGTTCCTGTCTGGACCACTCATCTAATAATATCTATAATCTATCTGCTCTTGTTGTTGTGAAAATTCAAAGATTAGAAAAAGAGTGCTTATTATATATAGACAAACAAGTGTAGTGGTTTCAACTTGAGTGGTTTTCCATATCATATATTTCATATGAGTTATCACTCACTCTCATTTACCTCTCCCACTTTGGCTCTTCTCATTTGCAGCCATTAAAGGAACAAAATCCACTTCTCATTTTATAATGCCATCTTTTATTTATTTGTAGAGTGGAGCAACCATATCACCAACACCAACTCTAGTGTCATCTGATCCACTATCCATTCCTAGGATTTTCAATTGGATAATATGAGCTGTGTATGTGTTTTCATTTTCAAATAAGAATTGGATTTCAAATTATATAGTTCAGTTATTGGATTTCAAATTATATAGTTCAGTTTGGGTTATCAATAATTTAATCCAAGTTGTTTCAAAAGTATAATTAAATAATCAAAATTTAATATTTTAAATCATAAATTTGAACCAACTGAGGTTGTCCTAATGATCGATCTACTTGCTTATTCAATGGCTGAAGTTAGAAGTTCGAGTCTCATATATAGTATCAGTTGGAAAAGATATATAAATAGTTAGACATGATATTGTAATGTTAAAAAAATCACGAAATTAAAATCATATTTGAAGTAAACCAGATGTACAAATACAATAATCTATTTAAAATAATTGTTATTGTTGATTACGTATCGAGTATAAAGCAATAAAACTACCAAATCCATTCATCTCATAACTTAAATACCAAGGTTGAATTAAATTTTGGTTTGATATTTTTGGTCAAAATAATTGAATAACAAAGTAAATATTAATAAATTTATTTGAAATTTGAATTGATTGCTGCAAATTTCAAAATACTAAACACAATTACATGATTTAAATTTGATACTTAAACAACATTTTTTAAATATTTTTGAAAGTATTCATTTTATACGAATGTAAAGAGATGAGCTTTTTTATATAGACATGTCAGTTGTCAACCTACTTAGCTAGAGTACATTCTCAAATAAATGCAAAACATACATTTGAGTGATGGTTCATACTGATAGGGTATCGACTAGACGAACATTACAGAACGTTATTTTTGACGAGAAACATAAACAAGAGGCTTTGAAAAAATTAGTCTTTATAAATTATATGAGCTATCATGTGTTACATGTTTGTGTTTTTTTTTTAAAATGGTGTATGTTGAAAATCACAAGAGACGTAAGAATTATAAGAATCAATATGAAGACGTCATGTGGCAGGAGGAAGTGAACCTTGAATGAGGAGTGGTGTAACGAGGGAGCCGTGAAATTTTGCGCCACGTGTCCTCCATTGCCAGCTCAGCTCGCGCGCCACATATATCCATAACGTCGGTTCTTACGAGATAGAAAGGTTCTCATCAAATTTCTTCTCGTCACATATTTCTCCGACTCATCAATTCAATTTTTTTTAAAAATTTGGAACTACACTATGATGGTATGCTTGAAATAAGCAGAAGATAGAGAGATATTATTGTGTAACTCATAAATCTAATAAAAAAATGTTAGTTGCAATCTTATTACAGCAGCAAACCTTAAAAATCAACCATTTAAGGCAATGAAAATATTAAATTATTGATCCATGAATTTTCTATTTGATATTTTCCAAAAGACAACTATGTGAACAGTGAAAATATTAAATTGTTGATTCTTTTAGTTATATATGAGTGGAGGTGAGTCAGCAGGAAGGTCTAGTGGATGTCGACTAGGCTAAGATCTCAAGTCTCTTTCATTGTTGACACTTTACTATGTCTCATCGACCCGACCTCCTTAATAATTCTATTTTATGTAATAAAAATATTGAGTTCTCCATCAAGATTGGGTGCAACTCTATTCTTTAATATTTATTTCAGATTTTATGAATCATATTATTTGTTTTTTTAAAGAAAAAATGCATTTACTATTAAACAATTAAGCCGACATTATACTGGATAACCAAAATAATAGATAGTGGGACAGACCATGCACCTTGATCCTCACTACTGGCAGTTACAACATACATGGCTAATTTATTAGTCACGAAATTACACGAACGACTTTCTCTAATGGGACCTCTAAAGATATTCGACTCGACCCGTTTAGCATCATGCAAAGTCACGACCTCTACTTCATACGGATGGAGAAATTCTGTGGTCCCGCGCATAATGTTTTGAACAGAAGTTCATAGAATCTCCACAGAACAATCAACTCGATCCAGCTAGCATCATGCAGGGTCACGACCTTTACCTCGCACGGATGGAGAAATACCGTACACTCTCTGCATATTGCAGTAGACCAGTTTCGTCGATCAACCATGCGTTCAATGTGGGAATCACGAATCTTTAATAATCCAAGTTCGCCAAACTCTTCGTGCTTACCATGGCCAGCCTACCGACGCTAGAGAATTCTCGATCTCTCCCAGTACCGAGCCATCCAATATCGACTGGACAACCCTTGCTTCATGCCGCGACTCTCTCCAACCGTGCCGAACAGATCGACATGTCCGACCTCTCTATCTCCACTATTCTTCGATTCCCGACTACCGCATGCTACTTACCTCGCCGCCGCGAGCTCCCATCGTCGCTCAAGTGTAGCACAACTGATGGCGCCAGATACCTCGCCGCATAGATGAGAAACTTTAATGCCATGCACATACCGCTCCAATATTTTAATCCCATTATTTGTTTGAACTCAATAAAGATTTTATGTTTGATATTATTTATTATTTTAATTTGTGATATTTCTAATAATTTTTAGATAAAACAATTTAAAAAATGAGTTTTGCCCCAAATAATTTAACTTATTATCGGGATTTTATTGATGATTTAAATTGGGATTTTATTTAAAAAAATCAAGTTTATATTGTGGCTTAATTTAATGCATGATTTTGTAGTTTTATATATTATTTAGTTGTTTAGATCATATTAATTATAGATACTTGTACATTTGGGAATACAAGTTGAGGTGTGCGTGAACTTGTTGCCTTCTTTGTGGTGGAAATAGTAAGATACACAAACACGTTATAAGGAAATTGATTGCGGATTATAAAAAGTAAAAACCAATCAATTTTATTTGGAAGTGTAGAATAAATTTTGTTAATTAAAATTAATTAACTCATTTAATTCAAAATAAATGAATTTTTATTGTTATTCGGGAAATTTTTTAATGCAATTTTATAAGAGTGATAATGTCATAAATTTCATGTTAGACCTTTAAACAATATCCAGTACTTTTGTTAGTAGATAAAAAAAAAGTCCAATAATGACATGTTATTGCAATTCATACTACATCTCATAAAGATTGGTACCATAATTGCATTTTCCTGGTAGAAACTAGGAAAAGATGGGCAATTATTGAGACAAGTCATAAAAGTTGGTCCTTATACATGAAAAATCAGAAATGTATTGGCCTTATCATACAAATATCACACCAAACACTTGGCCCTTAAGCCATGTCCATTAATTAACACATGCACACCCTCATATCACTCCCTCCCCACCTTTCACTTATCTTATTGGCCCCTCCACCCCCAACTACTTCCATAATTATCTAATTTTATGTATTGTATCTCTCTATTTGTCATAAAGATCTACAAGTAATAATCAATAGGATAGCACGATTTAAAACACTCTAATAGTTTGAGCCTCGTATTATTGATGAAGAGGTCTTAGTTTTGAACCCTACTGTATTCGTGATAAATTTAGAATAATTTAAGAAACATGGTCGCCTCTGTTGGTGTTGCGCACCGGTGTCCGATGGCTCCGAACGAGACAAAAGAGAGGAAGTGGCCGGTGATGGAGTTGCCGAGATAAAAAAGAAGAGAAAGAGGAAATGACATGAGTTTGAAAATTAGAAGAATGTGTGAGGGCATTTTAGTTTTTCCAATTCAATTATAATAACTCATTTAACACTTAAGGGTTTCTTAGTCATTTCACATGTTAAAAATGTTAAAAACTAACGGAATGAGTAACGGTGACAAAAATGAAGTTATTTGGTATTCACATTGACACGAAAAGTTCTAGATGTAGTCATGTGATAATGTGACATATCCATGTGTAGTCATATGAAATTACCACTTAATATTTATTTCATGTAAATTTAAAAATTATATTGAATAATAATTTTTCTAATATGTATATTTACCGAAAATCACGAGGAGTTGTTAAATAATAAATATGTAAGACTGAAGTAGGGGTATTTATTTTGGACTTGTGATCGGCCAATCGTAAGTGAAAAATCGAGATCGTGGATCAAAGTTCGATTTTGGTTCTAATTTTGAAGAATCATCTAATTTGACCCATAAGTCGAGTCTAAAATAAATGTTAAAAAAACCGGTTTCTAATAATGTGGACTAAAGAATCAAGCTGAAATTGAATAGTTCATAACCAGATCGTCCTCTCACAAACAAGTTATTTTGATTCATAAAATTTAAGAGTCGTTTCATCTAATTTTATTTCGGATGATTCGATCGGATTCCAAAACCATGAATAGAGGGGGACTTATTTTTTTAAATTTTAAACTAGGCTACAAAATTTGGAGTTGGAAGTGTGCACGTGGTTCCCTCTATAAAAGGGCCGCAACCCCTCTCTTCACTTTCATGGATTTTGACATTGCCGAAACAAAATAGCCCCAAAAACTAAACGGATCTCAGGTTTCTTGAATCTTCTTCTTCTTCTTCTCTGCGACTGTGCGAGAGAGAGAGAGAGTGAGAGTGGAGAGCGAGTGCGTACGGAGCACAGATTTGCTGTATGTCAGTAGACTGTATTGAGACCTATTGCTGCGGAATCGGCGAGCTCTTGAACCCTTTACAATGGCCTCAGCTTCGAAAAAGGCGACGCTTCACCTTCCTCCTCCCTGCTGCTCCTCTCCCGCCCCGAGACCGGCGATCTCCGCCTCCCCCGCCGCCGCCTCCGTCGTGCAGGACTGGAGCGCCGTCTCGCCGATCGCCGCCGATCGTCAGCTAGACAAGCGATCGGCGATCGCCGCCTCCTTGATTCGCCCCACCGATTCCATTCCCAAATCATCATCCAATGCCACCACCAAAGGTACATCAGTACATGTATCATCGCTCTCTGTTTCAGTTTTGTGTATCTGACGATGCTAATGCGTTTCTTTGTGTGTAGATCGCATTTCCTTATGGTCTGGTATTGGAGGACTTGTGGTGATGTGTTTGTTTGATTTCTCTTTACTGGTTGATTTGTGTTTTTTGATGTTTTGAGTTGGTTGATGAAGAGAAATTAGAAAACTGGGTGGTTTTTTATTTTTTTATTGTTCATCTGATTAGTGCAGTTGTCATGCCTATACCTTTTCTGGTGCTGATGCCTTTCTTTTTCATGTCTCCTGATGGTAAATGGTGATGCAAGCTTGTTTAATTGTTTTGTCATTTTAAGTTACTGAAAGATTGGATGGAAACATCAGTCTCTATGATTGCAATGACCTATGTGAATTAGAAAGCAATTATTTTTTTATTTTGCATGTTGTGAGTTCTTTTTTTTCCAAGAGTTTTGGGTTTTACATTGATGTGTTTGGTTAACCTCTGTCACTAACTCAGTATGCATATGTTTCTGGTTTGTTCTGCAAGTTTATGTCGTGTTCTGGCATAGATAGTGCTGATATGTACTCATTGTCATTCTAAACAGTTGGCTAATCAAGTGTGTCCTATTGGTCATTCAGGTTTACCAGTCATGCTTAGGGCTCAATCCAGGCACCCTCTGGAGCCTTTGTCGGCAGCTGAAATCTCCGTGGCAGTGGCAACTGTCAGGGCTGCTGGAGCCACTCCCGAGGTAGTGAACTGCATCATGATATTATCTTGTGAAGCTCTTGTTTTTCTTGTTGTGACTTAACTCTTATGTTATCTCCTGCAGGTCAGAGATAGCATGCGTTTTGTAGAGGTGGTTTTGTCAGAACCAGATAAACATGTTGTTGCATTGGCGGATGCATATTTCTTCCCCCCTTTTCAACCATCTTTACTTTATAAAACCAAAGGCGGGCCTGTGATTCCTACCAAGCTGCCAGCAAGGCGAGCTAGACTTGTTGTTTACAATAAAAAGTCAAACGAGACAAGTGTGTGGATAGTCGAGTTATCAGAAGTGCATGCTGTTACACGAGGTGGCCACCACAGGGGAAAAGTGATCTCATCTCAAGTAGTTCCAGATGCTCAGCCTCCCATGGTACGCATCTGAGTATGCCATTCTTATGTTGAGTTACTGCTGTGACCCAAACAGCAGTTCACCTCATATTTTTCATCATCGATCATTCAATTCGTTGAGTACTTGCAGTAATTGATCAACTACTCTATTTACTGAGTTTCTCTGCCACTGTATTATACTCTTTTCTATGTTAGGATGCTGTTGAGTATGCTGAATGTGAAGCTGTTGTGAAAGACTTCCCTCCATTTAGAGAGGCAATGAAGAAGAGGGGTATTGAAGATATGGATCTTGTGATGGTTGATGCATGGTTAGTGAAATCTATATCATTCCTCTAGCGATCTCATGGATTGGTTAACTTGTCTGATTCCTTTCCTTTTTCTTTTGTACAGGTGTGTTGGCTATCACAGTGAGGTGGATGCTCCTAGCCGAAGACTTGCCAAACCTCTTATTTTCTGCAGAACTGAAAGTGATTGTCCTATGGAAAATGGTTATGCACGCCCAGTTGAAGGCATCTATATACTTGTTGATATGCAAAACATGGTGGTCATTGAATTTGAAGATCGCAAACTTGTTCCTCTGCCTCCGGCTGATCCATTGAGGAACTACACTCCTGGTGAAACAAGAGGTGGTGTTGATCGAAGTGATATAAAGCCCCTACAAATTATTCAGCCAGAAGGTCCTAGCTTTCGTGTTGATGGTTATTTTGTAGAATGGCAGAAGGTAGGTGCCATACATTGAATTTTGTTGGGTTTGTTTTTCACTTCGCTGAGTGCAGGACCATATGCTAACCCATGTCATGTTTTATTCCTTGTTGGCAGTGGAATTTTCGAATTGGGTTCACTCCAAGGGAGGGTTTGGTTATATATTCTGTTGCATACATTGATGGTAGCCGGGGCCGAAGACCTATAGCCCATAGGTTGAGCTTTGTGGAGATGGTTGTGCCTTACGGAGATCCAAATGAGCCACATTACAGAAAAAATGCTTTTGATGCTGGAGAAGATGGCCTTGGGAAAAATGCCCATTCTCTTAAGAGGGTTCGTAAATTGTGCTTTGCATTTTATGTTCTTCCTGTTAAATTTCACTGTATTTATTTTCTCATGAATGTGATTGACTATTCTACAACAGGGATGTGATTGTCTGGGACACATAAAATACTTTGATGCACACTTCACAGATTTCACTGGAGGTGTCGAAACAATAGAAAATTGTGTCTGTTTGCACGAAGAAGATCATGGGATGCTGTGGAAGCATCAAGACTGGAGGACAGGCTTAGCTGAAGTTCGAAGGTCTAGACGTCTTACTGTGTCATTTATATGCACTGTGGCTAATTATGAATATGGATTTTACTGGCACTTCTATCAGGCAAGTTGAACACATCTGTGTATTTGGTTTTCTTGTTCTGTTGTGATTTTTTCCATGAGAATAGTTTTTTTTTATTGGAATATAGTTTGCTACGTGTGCACCAGGACGCATTTGTTGCATTGAAAATTGCTCTTATGTACGTTTATCACTTTGAGTACTTGTGTTGCTCCTGCATCAAATATAAGGCATTTTAGAGAGCTTCATTGTGATGAATTTTATGTTCTCTTCAATTTGACATATTTAGGTCCATTTTCTCCTTTATCCTCTGTGGCTCATTATGTGAATTATGGATTCGTTTGTATAACTTGGGATGACGGATATATTTCTCTTGCTACAGGATGGAAAAATTGAAGCTGAAGTTAAGCTTACGGGAATCCTCAGCTTAGGAGCATTGCAACCTGGAGAAACTCGAAAATATGGTACAACGATTGCACCAGGTTTATATGCTCCAGTGCATCAACACTTTTTTGTTGCTCGTATGGACATGGCTGTTGATTGTCGGCCTGGTGAAACTTTCAATCAGGTAAACTGCTTGTATTTGAAGAACTCTTTAATACATTCATTAGTTGCTTTGTTGAATCAGTTTGGTAGTACTCTGTTCTTTCTATTGGGGTTTCTTACATAGAATTTATGTCGAGAGTTTTCTCGGTCAACTTTGAGTTTAAGGTTCAATGCCTGGTTCTTTTAAAGTTGCAGAGAATCAAGTTAGTTTAATACCTAAGATTATTGAGTGGCGAGACCATTCCTGCGTGTCATACGGTCACATATAAATCATTTGTAGAATGTTGATTGATGGTAAACCATGTAACTTGGAAAGTCTGAAGGAATGTGTAATGACTCATAGTTGCGAGTGACTTATATCATGACTTCTCATTATGTCCTTTTTTGCTGTATCCTAGGGATGCATAGGTCACCATAAACAAATAAACAGTCAGTATTCAAGAGCCTTGGTTCTAGGATCCTGTTAATGTCTTGCCAATATTTTAAAATGAAGTTGAGACAATAGATAACAATTGTAATCCTTTTGAAGGTTTCTGTAACTTGTCTTGAATTTGGGGGAAAATGTATAAATAAGTTGATTGGAAGATGAAGATAATATGGTTCTTTGATGCCTCTTGCGTCATTGAAGCTTTATCGTATAAACTCCATACTGGTGTCGTATTATTGGCATTTCTCATGCTTGATTACAGGGCATACGGTATACCTAGTGCTCAGTTCAAAGCTGTTGAAGCTGTATCTGCTAGCTTTTGTCCACATCATATGATTTATTCACTGAACCTTTCATATTATTGCTTTTGATAATGGTATACTGTAGTTTTTTTCCTGTCATCTGTATCACATCATAACCTTTTCTTTTCTTCTTTTGGCACTAGGTTGTTGAGATGAATGTTAATGTTGAAGGACCTGGTGAGAATAACATTCACAACAATGCATTTTATGCTGAAGAGACACTCCTCAAATCTGAGTCAGAAGCAATGCGTGATTGTAATCCTCTGTCTGCTCGCCACTGGATAGTAAGGCTCCTGCTTCACGGTTGCATCTCTTAAATTAAATGTTAGGACCCATACAATCCTATCCATTCTATATCTCTCCACAATAGAGTGTTCATTATGGATTTCTAGTGATCAAAGCATCATCATTTAAAGACAAACTAATGTTTTTTGTTACGACACATGTGGTTGAATGAATTTTTACGCTCCAGGTTAGAAACACGAGAACTGTCAACAGAACCGGGCAGTTAACGGGCTACAGGCTGGTACCTGGTTCAAATTGTCTGCCATTAGCTGGCTCTGAAGCCAAATTTTTGAGAAGAGCCGCTTTCTTGAAGCATAATCTCTGGGTCACACCTTATGCACAAGCTGAAATGTTTCCGGGTGGAGAATTTCCTAATCAGAATCCACGTGCCAGTGAAGGATTGACTACATGGGTCAAGCAGAATCGGTCTTTGGAAGAAACCGACATAGTTCTCTGGTTAGTGAAAAATGTCTTCTTCTCTCGACTTGAGCGTATCATAATTATCTTTTCTGATCCAAGTGTACATTTTACCAAAAGCTTTTGGCTTCCAAAGTAGTACTGATTTGGGTTATGATTGAATTACAAATTGCAGGTACGTATTTGGAATCACTCATGTACCTCGGTTGGAGGACTGGCCTGTTATGCCTGTAGAGCGCATTGGTTTCATGCTGATGGTATGTAATAAGTATCATATAACATGAATCTTGAGCGTTGTCGATACCTTTACCTGTACTGATTTCATCATCATCATCGTTGTTGCAGCCGCATGGGTTTTTCAATTGCTCACCTGCAGTGGACGTGCCGCCGAGCGCGTGCGAAATGGAGGCCAAGGATCCAGAAGCGGTCAAGGATAATGCGGTAACCAAGTCGATGCAGAATGGCTTGCTGGCAAAGCTTTGAAGATTGTTCATGTGTACGTGGGAATCTCAATTTGTCTTCTCATTGAATCTGTCTTTACATTTCTCTTTTACTTGAGTTTAAACCAAATACATACTACTGTTATTCTTCTCCAGTGTTCTTCACTGTTGGAGGGTGCAGATGGTATCATGCAAAACATAGTCATTAATAATAAACTGTTCGAGCTTGATTAGTTTAACTTCTTCTCCAAGTCAGATTTGTTGAGCATTGGTGAGTCTGATATAATTGAGTTCAAGGTTAACTGATGCAAGCTTGAACTCAATAGTTTGTTCAATAAATTCAAAAATATACTGAGTTAATTTCTGTATATTTATCCACCATATTTTTATTTAGAGCAGAAGAGTATCACAGAATATTGAGCATTAAACTGTAAATATTTGTTGCTTAATTACGGTGTTCTACAATCTTAATACTTCCCGCTACTCTAAGTTGTACTCTAATTAATAATTTAGTACCCAAAACTCAGTACGGACTTGCTCTGTGGCTATGGCGACCAGAGCCACAGCCTATGAAGAAGAAGACAAGCCACTCCAGGAAGTGCTCTCTCTCTCTCCCAATCTTCCTCGCCAACCGGCTCATAATATCTGCCGGGGAAGCAGAGTCCTTGAAGCTGGAGTGCTCCGACCTCTGCAAGAAAGCCGACCACCTCTCCCCCATGCTCCGCTTCGCCGCCTCCACCACCCTGCCCCTCTACAAACGTCCCATCCGCCGAATCCTCGACCGCGCCCTGACACTGGCCCGCAAGTGCAGGCAGGCGGCGTCCTCTGCCACGTCTTCGCCACTGCCACTGCTGCCAATTTCCGCAAGGCGTCGGGCCTTCTAGACTCCTCGATCGGAGACTTGAAGTGGGTCCTCGCGATCTTCGACGATGATGCTGAAGGCCAAGGAGCCAACCTCTCCCTCCCTCCCATTGCCAGCAACGACCCGATCCTCGCCTGGGTTTGATCCTACGTTGCCACCGTCCAGATGGGCCGGTCCCGGGGCCGTGCTGAGGCGACTCAGGAGCTGGCCTCGCTGGCCCGCGAGAGCGACCGGAACAAGAAGATGATTGTGGAGGAATGTGGGCTGGCTCCGCTGCTGAAGATGCTGAAAGAGAGCGGGTCTCCTGATGCTCAGATCGCCACAGACACAGTGCCCTGCAACGTCGCCAACGACCCTGAGAGAGTGAGTTTGATTGTGGTTGAGCATGGGGTTAGGTCAATTGTGCAGGATTTGGGCGATTCTTCGATGAGGGTTCAGGTTGTTGTGGCCAATTTGGTCTCGAAAATGGCTGAATTCGATCTGGTTGCTCGGGAGGATCTGGCCAGAGAGAACGTGACCAGGCCTCTAGTTTCTTTGTTAGCAATGGACACGGTTCTGGACGAACCCAAGACTCAAACCTCTAAGAATAGTATTCATTCAGTGATTCAGATCAAGAAAAAACTGACCGAAATGTCCCTGACGAACTTGAATTCGCTTGGTGGCCAGTCGTCATTTTCGCACCATTCAGATGGAAGTGGAAGTAGAAGAGGCAATTTGAGGAAGGACAGAGAAGCTGAGACCCCTGAAATGAAGCTGAAACTCAAGGTTAGTTGTGCCGATGCTCTGTGGAAACTCTCTAGAGACTGTATCAATTAGTAGGAAAATAACTGAAACAAAAGGATTGCCTTGCTTGGCTAAGATCATCGAACGAGAGTCCAGGGACTTGCAGCTCAATTCCTTGATGACTGTTATGGAGGTTGCTGCAGTGGCTGAATCCAATGCTGACCTGAGACGGTCAGTGTTCAAGACCAACTCCCCCGCTGCAAAGGCGGTGGTTGATCAGCTTCTGAGAGTGATTGAGCAAGAAAGTGATCCAGCATTGCAAGTTCCCGCAATCAAGTCGATTGGTTCCTTAGCGCAAACTTTCCCTGCAAGAGAAACGCGGATCATCTGTCCTCTAGTTGCTCGGCTTGGCCAGAGGAACATCGACGTGGCTTTAGAAGCTGTTATTAAATTTGTGTCATCTGAAAATTTCAATTGCGTGGAGCATTCTAAAGCCATTATTGAATTCGACGGGGTTCTGCATATAATGAGGCTGCTGAACTTGAGGATGAACGAAAGGGCTCGAGTGTGTAGTCTAGAGCTCCTGTGTTACTTAGCATTGCATATTGGTGATAGTAAAGCTCTTGAACAAGCTTGGGCGTTGAGTACACTCGAGGGGGCAGCTCGTTCTGTTCTTCTTCAGCATCCTGAACTGAAAAACTGTTTGTGAAAGCCATTCACAACCTCACTCTTTATCAGGCTGGAGCTCATATCCACAGACAATCATTTGCACCGAAAATCGCATAATGGTACGAGTCTATGAGATGAAAGAACTTTACATTCAAATAACATAACAGATTCTTAACCATACGCAATTTATGCATCGCATATGTGATATGATTCATATGAATATCAATTGCTCAGTCAAGTAACGAACATGTCAGGGTAATTAGTAAGATGCGTCTGAAACAGGTTCTGCATATATGGATAGGAATTTCTGTTTTAGGGCTATAAAAGGCGTATGAAACTTTGCTCTTCCTTGTGCACCTTTTCAGTTTTGTACGGCTAGATTACATTTAACTGAAGTGCTGTACATTTGAATATTAATGCGGGAAAATTGAGACAATGATCATGTTGTCGCATGTTCTGCTGTTCGGAAGTGTAGTCGTTTAACAGTGCATGATTCTACTGCAGACTTGAATATTTGTTAGGCATGTTTGCTGTACTTATTTCTTATATCTAACATCTTCTGTTTTTAATACAATTATTTCAGTTTGGTTTCCTTGTTCATCACATTGATTTCTGCATTTTATATTTGGTTGGTTGCTAACAGATTTGTAATGTATATGAATAGGCATTAAGCAACTGAAAATGTTATGTTACTTTTGTATTAGGGCTAATTTGTTATGTATTGCTCTTTCAAACTTGAGAGATAGAAAGTGTTCATCCTGTTAGGTCTGTTCTCTGTATTAATTCAAGAAAACTGGAGTTGCTGTAAAAGAGGTTCTGGAAGTTCTTTAAATGAATATATACATATATACAAATTCAAAAGATGGCGTCGTCGTTGGAACTTCCCAGTTCCTCTTGTTTATCATCGTCAGCTTCGTAAAAAGCGTCTGAAGTCCTCTTATCGCTCAATATCTCCCCTGGGACCAAGGGACCCCCCTTCCACCGAAGAGTTTTCACTCTCCGTCGAGGAATCACTCTCCGTCGATGCCTCGATTCCTGCTATCACGCGATAAAATCCTCGAGATAGTGCTATTCGAACTTGGGAGATTTGCAAATCCTTGGGTATTACATATTCAAACTTCCGATTATGCAATGATTCAAGTTATCGAAGACACTGGGATCAGAAACAGGGCCAAACTCAATCATTGAACTCACTCCCTCGTGCTCCGGGTGGTCATAAGCCTCACATCAACTTATGTGTTTTATATTCCCATTGTTTTTTCTCTATGTTTTTTAGTTTTATTTATCAGTTTTAAGTGTATCTTATTCTCTCTTTTCTTTGATGTACTTGGTTAGCTCTCGTTTTCTTATTAGAATTTTTTGTTGGTTTCATTAATAAAAGCTTACTGGGATTGGATTGAATTGACTATATCAACTTTGAGATCAAGTATAGGTTATAATTAAAAAACATTATAGTGAGAATCACAAGAGGCATGAGAATTATATATGATAATTAATATTTTTTGACTCAATTAATAAATAACTAAAAATAACCTATACATGTTTAAATCAAGTAATTTTTTAATTCAATTCATTTTTCTGTTAACTCAATTTTTACAAATAAAAACGAACCGATCTGTAATCAATTTTAGTTCTTACCAAAAATAACAGTTTTGGTTCTATCTCTAGTTCAAATTTGTGTGGATCAGTTTGATCGGTTCAAATATGTCTAAGCAATCCAAAATATATATATTTGTATAATACTGTTAGATTAATCTTCTTATATTTTAGGCTTAAAATAAGTAATGGTGTTAGTGAGTTAATTGCTCCAAAGGTTTACTGTCATAATCTTAGCTTAATAAATAGTGAGTGAATACGGCTATACGAATAAACCCTATATATCTTTTTGTATATCTCACTATTATACGTGAATAATAATGTTACGATTCTTAACAGTACATATATAATTTGTTTATTCTGTTAATATTATCCGTCAAAGCAAATTCCTTTGACTTTCTTGGTATACATACAGGGCACATTCGGCTACAAATAGTTGTTGTAGAACGTCTGAACGTTTTACGGTCATTGGATCAATTCGAACCTGGACGCGCGTTGTATTAGTGTGCGACATGTGACAGCGAGGCTCTACAGCACACTTAAGGGTTCTACGAGTCCATCACGTTCTACAACTTTACACTACACGTTCGACATGGTTTTACAGCAATGCACTACATTTTCTACGTGGTTCTTCAATTTTGCGCGGGTCTATCACGTTTTACAACATTGCACTACACATTCTACAGTTTGGACGTTTGGACACCCAAATTTGATTTGTAGCGAACTTCTTCTTTAAGTATATATGTTAATTTCTCAATTTATAATTGAGCAAAGGAGTGAATTGTAGCTTTGCTGAGAAAATAACTACCCACCTTCTTGTTTAATTAACCTAACTCCAATAAAACCAAGTATTAAAGAAGAAACTTGGCCCATAGGTAAAGGTTTTCTCAGACAATCATTAAGCGTGTAACTTCAAGCTTCTTCGTTCATATATCATCAGAAACAACAATTAATCAACAAGCACAGACATGAAAACAATAGTGTTTTTAACACACACACACATATAATATCAACACTTAACTTATATGTTTCATAATAATAATTATATATACACAAGTTCCCATTTCATTTCCTTATTACATTAATTGTTCTAATTTAGCTAACTATTTTATAATCAACTATTTGTTTGTGATTATTTGAAACCTTTGTTCTTGATATAAACTTGTGCTACGTACGGGTTTGAATTATATATATGCTTGTCGGTACAACCCATTTCGATCTTTGCTTATTTTTCTTGCTAACTAATGAGTAGTAATTAACTGTTGTTGATGCTAATTTCTCTGCACTTAAATGCTAAAAATGATGGTACAAGGCGTCGTCTCTCTCGTTCCACTCGCACCAAACTTGATTAGACCATGTCATAAATTAACAAGAGAATTTAAATCAAACTAGACAAAATCATTAACCACACAAGAATTTTTACCAGGTTGATTGGGACGTGAAGCAACTTTTGTTTGTGTACTTGTCAACGGTTAACAGCTTTTTCTTTGATGAGAAGCTATGATTAATCAAGCTTTCAATTAAAGTAAACACTCAATTGATCATGTCCTTTTTGTATGTGTTGTATCGTTTTTAATGTCGTTATTATTGTTAGTTGGCTACTTATATATATTGAATATACCATGGAAGAAATGGCCATGAACTGTTGTTTTCTGTCCTTTTTTTGGTGTTTAATTTCATAGGCTTTGGAAGAATATTTGTTCATCACTGCTTCTATATGATAGGTTAACATATTCAATGAACTTTTAAGTCTTGGAATTGACCCTATAATTTGGAGGGGAAGAGTTGTGGTGTTATATCATCCCGAGATAGTGATACGGCGTAAGCAAAACAAAAAGATATAATTTATAATACTGAGTGATAAACAAGTTTTTAGGTAAATTAACGTTTAATTTAGTATCAGAATTTTGTCCGTCTTTAACTATAATTTCATGTACATATATAGAGTCACACAAATGGTTAGGGTTATAATATTAATTCTCAAAATTAATCAGATTTATATTTCTCTATTTTTATTATAGAGCAATCTATTACACAAAGAAATTACACATATGAATAATATTAATTATAAATGTTAAGATATAAAAAAATTAATATCCCTTACATTATTTATTTTATTAGATTTTTTAAAATATGAGAGGTAGAAATCGCCTGAATTTGTCTAGACCCTCTTTGATCCGACTAAATTTGCCTTGGGTTCCTTTGAATCTATATCTAAATCAGCTCCGCCAACTACAAATGACCGATTATATATAAAAATTGATATGTATTTTAAATAATATTTGTGGCCATATCGGTTTTTATAGAACACTGTGAATGATTTATATTTGACAAGCTAGCAATAATATATTATTGAAGATGCAATGCATAAACTTGTTGTTGTCGGTGAAAACATGTGTTTCACTTTTTGATGAAACACGAAAGTGAATTCAGAATACTTTACTATAAAGTTGAGGTACATATGTATTGGCATAGATTGGTTCATGTCGTGTAATTAAATAGTCAAAAGAAACCCCAAAAGCTATTTGATTAAGTATCCTGAGAGATATAGACATATAATTTTTTATGGAAAATTAGTTTGTCAAGTATTATTGATGGAATTCAAGAGTTTTGTTAATGTAAGAGAGCTTTTTTATATTTTTTTGTATAAGCAAGTTGTCTATTAAAATTTATGTTTGAATGTGATATAATAAAATACAAGAACACTAAAAGTATAAATTTTTAGAGTCCATAAAATTGATGTATCAAAATACCGCACTATGTAACGAGACTTGAGCCCAGGCTCAAGTACTTAATCACTCGATTGAACAAAAGTTGATGAAATATCTTGATTTTAACGGATAAAAATTTATTGGTACGAACATTAAGGGTTATTGGGGGAGATTGGCACCTATATGGTTGGAGTAATGAATGCTCATGTTTATGGCACTCCTAGTTCGGAGGAACTTTATGTTTGCATCTTAGGTATAGAATTCGGGGCAGCTAACCTAAATTTTTGTGCCCTAAAGATGACCCTTCATGCCCGGCCATGCCCTAACGACCATCACTGAGTATATTTTTTGATGCCCTTTTTCTTTTATACATATAAAATCATCGATGCAATGTCTAATTACAGTTTAGTTGAAAATTCAAGCACATGAACGAAAATTTCAAAATATTTATCAAGTGACGGTAAGATAATTAAAGGCCGATCGAGTGAAGTAACAAACACAGAACTGATTCAAATTTTCTTAGCAAAAATTATTACTGGTTAATTATTGCTGATAAAAAACAAAAACAAAAACAACTAAGGGCAACTTAGCTCAACTAACACTATATATCTTTTCAATTCAAAAGTCCTATCCATAGATAGATGCTCTTTCTCTCTCTCTCCTATAATGGAGAGAGGGCCAGCCAATTTGAGCCTTTTTGTTTTGGAGGTACTCTAAATTGCATGGATGAGTGACAATCCCAACATGACCCACACTTCTCATACTCCATTCAATTCTGCATTCAATACACTATCTATAATCTATTACATTATAGAACAATAACACATCTCAAAAATGGTTCTGGGTTTTGGTTCAAATTCCCACAAAACTGAAAACTAAAATCTAAAGACAGAAAATAGACAGCAACGAAAACAGCACAAGAACTGAATCAATGATAAAGAAAGATGGGTAGTTTTAGGACCACAACACAACACAACACTGTTTCAATCATACAAACCGTGGAATCATTATTAATCACACTCATTCTGAATACAAACACAAAAGTACAAAAACAATAATCGAAAATGGTCTCTTGAATTGAACTCTACACTATTTTTATTACCCGCTAGCTAAAAAAAACATCAGAAATCTTCTTCTCGAGCCTTTTGAAAATTCCCTGTATTATATCAACTTCGCTTGTGTGTGTGTGTATGTCTTTCCTTTTTTGTGTGTAGAGATTGAGAAAAAAAACAGTAACGAGAACGAGAACAAGAACAAGAGCAAAAACAGAAACAACCGAAAAGGGAAAAAAAGAAAAAGAATTTACAGTTCAAATGTGGTGGAAGACATCAAAATTAGCTCCTGTTAGATCTTCCGACAGCGACGTCATCGGATAGCTACTGAAATCTACTGAATTGTTGGGTTCGTGATGGTGGATTTGGTGTTCTTGCCACGAGCCGGGCTTGAAATCCTCGGATTTCACGTTCCACGACGAGAATCCTCCGTTTTCTGCCAAGTTGTTGAACCCGACCGTGTAGCTGCTCATGTTCGAGCTGTTGTTGCTCGAGCTCTCCCAGCTGATTCTCGACGCAGAGTAGTTGTCTGAAAACTCTGTTCCACACATGTTGTTGTTGTTGTGTTCCAATTTGGGCAGGCTCGGCATTGAGGTGATGAATCCGAGGCTCGAGCTCATTTCGAACGTGTTCGGGTAAAAGGGTCTCGAGGGAATGTCGTGATTGCTCTGATTAGGCATCGATATCGAGCCGTAGCCTCCCGTGTCGAGGCAGGGGAAGGTGCTCTGCTGATCGAAGATCGTTGCTTCGCTTCCGTAGTAGCAAGAATCGCTGACGAGAAATGTCGGCTCGCGCGACGCGGCCTGGACTCCTTTAGATTGATCCGTCGCCGTCCCCTGCTGCGACGATGACTGAGATTTCGAGTTCTCGGCGCACTTCTTGTCCTCGCTGCAGCCTTCGGCATCGGTAAAAATCGGTTTGTGGGTCGCGGGGTCGATCCCTTGCTTCGCGAGCTTCTTCTTCAGCGACGAGTTCCAGAAGTTCTTGATTTCGTTGTCCGTTCTTCCCGGTAATTGAGCCGCAATTTGCGCCCACCTGGTATCAAAAGAGAGTAGAAGAAGACGAAGATGGTGAGAATCTCGAATATACATTCAAGATTGTGAATTCTTGATCGTTTCTTGATTTTCTTGATCATTTCTTGATAGTTTCTTGATTTTCTTGATGAAAGATTTCTCACCTGTTACCAAGAACCTGGTGGAGGCTGACGATGAGGTCCTCCTCTTGCTGGGAGAACATTCCTCGCTTGAGGTCGGGCCGCAGGTAATTTATCCACCTCAGCCTGCAGCTCTTGCCGCACCTCTGCAGTCCTGCGACCGACGCATTCAGGGTTTAGGGTTCAAAGTTCAGGTCACCACAACAATATAAAATTGGGTTGTGCTAATTCATTTACCGGCCAGCTTGGGGACGGAGCTCCAGCAGCCGACGCCGAACCTGGTGATGTAATTGAAGAGCTTCTCGTCCTCTTCCGGAGACCACAAGCCTTTGCGCAGCTTTTGCTTCACACAGCACGAGTGACGTCCCATATCGCTTACAATAACAAAAAAAGAGAAGAAGAAGAGAAATGAAAGTTCAAATTTAACTTGTAGCTACCGATCGAGCTGTGGACAAGGAGTAGGTTTTAAGGTTGTGGACGCATATGTTTATGGAGAGTTGTGTTTAGGAAAAATCAAGATTCAGTTTTTGGTGATTTAAAGGAGATTATGTCATACGTAGAATTTAAGTCAAGAGAGTGAGAGAGAGAGAGAGAAGTGAAGCAATCAAGTGGGTTTTACGCTAATTCGTTGTTCCTGTTGAATTGGGTTTCAAGATATCTCTGTACAATTATAAATTTTAGTTGTAATTGTAATTATTGTTAGTGATTAATGCAAAAGTATAGTGTTGGGCCGAATATTATATATTATTTGTATAAACAGTAATTAATTAATTATTTAATTAATAATTTAATAGTTTATATTAGCCCGCCGACACTATTCTACACACAAGTGTGGGCTCGCTGCGGACTCTTTTTTAATTACTTATGGAGTAATTCATAATATAAGAGATGCCTAAAGATTCATTTTATTTTTTTATTGGATTTTTTTATTATTTACGAATAAAATATTATTACAAAATTAGATGATTGTGAAATAAAATACTATAATTGGTATTACGCACTCTTTATAATTGGATCTCTCTCGGCTGATAATAACCCTACAAAATATGATTATCAATCATTAATTGCCCATTAAATATCTCAACGCACATGTTACGTATAAACATGACTCACCCTCCGGAAATGATTATCATATTTTTATGTTGTTTTAAAACATATATATGGCTTTAGTTTTAAATAGTTAGTCAGGTTAAAAATATTTTATTTATTAGTTAGTTATAAGTAGGATTGTTTAAAAATATCCAAATGGATAAACTGAATTAAAAACACTTGAATCGGTTATAATTATAAAACTGAAATTGTATCAGTTCACTTTTGATTTATAAAAGTTTGAGTCGTTCGAAGATTAATCGGTTTGGATGTAACCGGATCACTTTAGATTATAAATCCTTATAAATTGTGTCAAAAAATATTGAGAAATAAAATATAAGTTGAAATGAAATGAAATATTATTAATTTTCAGTTTTTCTTCATCTTTGACGTTCTTGTAACGCTTGACTAATAAAATAAGTATATTAGGTATTTTAGAGGTAGGTTGTCACAAAAAAATTGTTACAGTACTAAGAAAGAAAAATAAATAGTTAGAGTATGAAAGTGTCATTTCGTTATAGCTAGGTGTAACAAAATATCATTATCCCATTTATTTATCATTTTGTTCGAGAATTTCTATTCTATAAATAACTGAGTAGATGTACAAGAAAATAGTTAAGATTTTAAGTTTAACACTTTCCATTTTAGGGTTTTGACGTAGAAAACAATGGGTACGAAGCAATGACTGATTTGGGTGTTGCTTGAGTGGCTTGGAATGTTGACTATCTGTAAGAGAAACTTCTTTTTCTTGCTAAAATTGTTGGCTTCTTTTAAATATTCAAAACATTCGTGAGCTACTTAGCTATATTCTATACTTGATTGTGACTTTAATTCCTTATGTTAATTTTTACCTTTTTTGAGAGAGAATGGTATTAAAGTTCTAGGTATTCCAAATCCAATATTCATTCGGTATATTGAATGTTGCATTAACTAGTTCAATTATTTATTTTTAAGGGAAAATATTTATATTATTAAGTAATTAATTCCACATTATACTGGACAGTCAAAGCAACGGATGGTGAGATAGACACCACACAGTGATTCCAGTTATTGTTAATTGAAGCATACATGACTGACTTATAAGTCACGGAATTATACAAAAAACTTTTGCAGATGGTACCTCTAAAGATGTTCGATTTGACCCGTTTCGCATCATGCAGAGCCACGACCTCCACCTTATGCGGATGGAGAAATCCCGTAAACTCTCTGCATAACTCATTAGACGAGTTTTGTCGATCAACTCTGCGGTCAATGTGAGCATTGCGGACCTTTAATAATCCAAGTCCTCCAAGCTCTTCGTGATTACCATGGTCAGCCGACTGACCCCAGAGAAATCGTGATCCCTCCCAGTACCGAGCCATCCAACAACGATTGGACACAGGGAAATCATACTCAACATGATAAGATTCCAATCGCCGGAGCTTTTCTGCCCAACCACCGGTAACCCCTTCCCAGACCCGTCTTCCCTCGCATATGATATTGAAATAATACCCTCCCAACTTTACCATCGTCTAGCCGTTGACAAACTCCTGACTAACCCCTGACCAGCCCCGACCCTGACCCTACCTCCCCTCTTCTGACCTATCACAGATGTTCCGCCAACACTCGTCGACGTCCTTTCTGCAGAACATTTCCTATTTGCAACTACTCGACCCCTTTTTATGTCTGTCTCTGCCCTCCCTGTCCCGTCGTCGTGTAGACCCGCTGATGTCCGCCTCCACAACCTCCAGAGGACCTAACCTTCACAGACCATCCCCAAGCTACCGCATGCTCCATTCTACCTCGCCGGACTCTACTGTACCTCGCTGCCTCGCCGGACTCTGTCGTACCTCGCAGGCTTGCACTGTGTACCTCATCACTCGAGACGAGACAGAAACCCCTAAACCTTTTATACATACTTCGTTCAATTTTTTTTATTTAGTGAATTGCATTATAACATTCTAACCGTTTGTAAACTTCAATTTAATTTTTTTTTAGTATTCCGATGACATTCCGAGTTTTGATATAAACTGTTAATTTATCCACTTACATTGACCTATAGCTTAAGTGATTTGGAATTAAGTATTGATTAGTTATTTTTTACCAAAATTTTAATTATAAAATATGATTTTCTTAAATAAAAATAAATTCAAACTTTATTTATAGTAGGGGGGAATTGTTTAAAGTCTAACTGTTTGATTTTGTATAAGAATGACCGTTAACTATATTTTTCATAATACTGGTGTAAAGAAACATATTGGTTTTAAAAATGTCACGTGTCACTCGCGTGTTCATTGTTTATTCAATTTATGTGTTGCAGAGACTAAACCGCTGAGTGAAAATTGAAGTGCAAAAATTAATGTTTTGGCGATTGTTGGCGGATTATTGAGTTGTTGATAAGTTGATTCTTGGGGTGCGTAAAGTGAATTTTTATTAAGAAGAAGCTTCCACAGACGAATAGATTTGTTAAATACAGGTGTGGAGTTCAAGCTATTCAGGACCGTCTCGTCCATAAAGCAAATGAAGCAAATGCTTTAGGCCTACCTAAGAAATGAAGTCCAAGTATAATAAATAAAGGCACCAAAATTTTAATAATTTAGGCCCATTTTGAGAACTAATGCTTAAAATAATAGTGTATTAATCATTTTTCCTTTAGGTCTCAAGAATAATTGAGCCGACCCTGAAGCTATTGTTCGAACATCTTGGTCGAAAGAATACTCGTATAGGCGATTCTTAAAAATTCTGTTACATTATATTAGGTTTCTTATATTTAATTTATTATATTTATATATTTTTTTCTCACATGTATTATAGTTTTTTTTTGTCTCTATATAAATAAATGTCTCTTATCAGTCATAATATACACACATCAATGATATATCTTTTATTATTTCTATCACGGTATCAGAAGTATAACCGATCATTGGTTAAATCTCTACGAATTTATCGTTTTACCCACACGCCGATGATTTTGTGATTCCGACGGGTAGGCGAGGCAATTCAATCTCAATCACTCAATCTCTAACCTATCGCTTCCACAAACAATCAATTCACCAATCCCCGTAATTAATCACGTAACGAATCATGTATTCGATCCTCTACTATGTCGATCAAACCATCACAATTCATCAAATAACAAACACATATCAAAACCATCAACAATCATCACCCCACACCATCACATGTTCTTCAACCATCAACCCTTCAAATTGTAACCATATCATAATCCACCCATGCGCGCGACCTTCAAGTGCAAAGGCACACTGTTAAAAAAAAAATCTTTACTTTCAATTGTTTTGCAGATTTATTTTTATCTCGAGCTCCTCTCACGAAGAATCCGATCACCTAATCAATCAAGAAATCTCGTAATTCGGAATCCCGTAATCCGTACGTCCCGTAAAACGGACATCCTGTAATCCGGAAATCCCGTAAGCCGGACATCCCGTAATCCGGACATCCCGTAAATCGGACATCCCGTAATCCGAAATCCCGTAACTCGGACACCGCACGTGAGAGGAGTGCAGTCAGCCATTGGGTAGCATGCATCATTGTACATCAGACATCAGACATCATTGGGCATCAGGAATCATGCATCAACATCAGCGCATTCGACATCCTCAATCCTCACCGCATCACCTCGAAAGCATCCTCGGCAGCCGTAACCCTCGCCACAACTCAATATTATCTAGCTTCAAACTCAATTCTTTCTGCACCGTATTGAGTTTGAGGGGGACTGTTAAATTATATTCACATTAGGGTTAATGCCAATTAGGGTTAGCCCATCTATATTCAGGTTTCATTTTCTCACATATATTAGAGTTTCCTATTATATTTCTATTACCTATATAAATAGAGGTATCTTGTAATTCACAACACATCACAAATTAGTAATAAATCCCTCATTATTTCTATCATGGTATCAGAGGCATAACCGATCCTTAGTTTAATCTCTACGAATTTTTAGCTTTGCCCACTCGTTGATGATTCGTGATTCTGATGGGTGGGCGAGTCAATTCTATCTCAATATCTAATCTCTATCGCTTCTGCTTATTGCAACCACCGATCGATGCCAATCAATCAATCTATTCTCAAAACCTAACCCATCACGTAGCAACATCAAAACCTCGCAAAAACCTATCATTAAAACAACACCCACATCCAACAACTCACAACCTTCAACAACTCAATCAATCATGTACAAATCCATCCCTCACCACCACCTTCAACAATCCAAGCCCAAGTCACGAACGATTGTTGCGTTCTATCAATTTCGGTACTTGCACGCCTCGCGGAACCACCAGCTCGGATCGACCAACCACTAAGTCATATGGTCCCTCTTACGCTCCGCAACACCATCGGTGGTCGTGACAATTTACAGCAAGAGCTCGATCATCGACGGTCCTCACCTCAATTCCGGCCGATTTGCATCGTCACTGCAAGCTTTCGTCGCTCCCGAGCTCCTCTGATTAAGCAATCCGATCAACTTATCAATTAGGAAATCCCGTAAGTCGGACATCTTGTACTGAACATCCCGTAATCCGGAAATTTCGTAAGTCAGACATCCCGTAAGTCGGACATCCCGTAATCCGGAAATCCTGTAACTCGGACACCGCACGTGAGAGGATCAGGCATCCACCATCGGCTGTGAGCGGCGCGCATCCCACATGCTCAGCAGCCGCAACCCTCGCCACAACTCAATATTATCAATCTTCAAACTCAATTCTTGTTTCACCGCATTGACTTTGAGGGGGAATGTTAGATTATATCATGTTTCCTATATTCATGTTTTCTTTTCTCACATGTATTAGAGTTTTCATATCCCTCTATAAATAGAGATCTCTTGTTCATCATAATTGTTAGATTATATTATGTTTCCTATCTTTAGTTTCTTATATTTATATTTCCTTTCCTCATGTGTATTAGGGTTTCCTATTATATTCCTATTACCTCTATAAATAGAAGTCTCTTGTAATTCACAACACACATCAATAATATATCCCTCATTATTTCTATCATGATATCAGAGGTATAATCGATCATTGGTCAAATCTCTATGAATATATCGCTTTGCCTACTCGTCGATGATTCGTGATTTTGACGGGTGGGCGAGCCAATTCAAATTTCAAGCTCTAGCCTCTCGCTTCCGCTAACAATCAACTCGACAATCTCGTAAGCCTTCGTCGCTACCTTCAGCAAATCTCCTCTAACAAGTTCAAACACCGTCTCTACTCCTTTTTTTTCCTTTCCTCTATTCTGTTATTTTCTTTCTCAAACCAATCGGTTCTTCTTTTACTCTTTACCTTATTATTTTTTCTCGCACAATCTCGTTTCTTCGTCATCAATTGATCTTGATTCCACCACTTCAATCTCGTAACTCAATCAATCTCAATCTCTCAATCCCTACTCTTTCTCTACCCTCTTGCTCGAATCAACCCACACTTGATCAAACATCAAGCATCTGGCAATCATTGGGCATCTACTATCTCGCCACATGGCATCTGGCAATCATTGGGCATTTGCTATCTCGCCATCAGCCATCAGGCATCTGGTAATCATTGGACAGCTGCTATCTCGCCATCAGCCATTAAGCATCTGGCAATCATTGGGCAGCTGCTATCTCGCCATCAGCCATCAGGCATCTGGCAATCATTGGGCAGCTGCTATCTCGCCATCAGCCATCAGGCATGTGGCAATCATTGGGCATCTGTTATCTCGCCACCAGCCATCTGGCATCATCGGGCAGCTGCTATCTCCCCATCTGCCATCAAGCATCAAATATCTGGCATCATGCATTATTCAGCACACACGGGCATCAGACATCCGCCATCGGCCGTGAGCAGCGCGCATCCTCCATCCTCAATCCTCGCCGCATCATCTCGACATCATCCTCGGCAGCCGCAACCCTCGTCGCAACTCAATATTATTTAGCTTCAAACTCAATTCTTATTTCACCGCATTGAGTTTGAGGAGGGCTGTTAGATTATATTATGTTTCCTATATTTAGTTTTCTATATTTATATTTCTTTTTCTCACATGTATTAGGGTTTCCTATTATATTCCTATTACCCCTATAAATAGAGGTCTCTTGTAATTCACAACACACATAAGTAATATATCCCTCATTCTTTCTATCAATAATATATCCCTTATTATTTCTATCACCTTGAGTCTCCTCTTCACGTTCCTCAACTTTTTTGTCTACTATTCTATCCTAAATATCTCGTCAAACTTCAGTTTTCTCATTTCCTACATACATCCACTGGAAGAGCTTACTGATTTTCTTCTTTTAAGTTCTTCTCTCGGAAAAATTCAAATTAAACGACAACATCGATGTGTTTACAACAAATGATGTGTTTTATTTTGTTCGAGTTTTTAATGTGTTTTGTTTCACCTGTAGTGTTAGAAAATTACGAAGTTTAGTTCATTAATCACATATATGATATAAAATCACGAGTTTAGTTTGTTCTTTTAACAATCAAATCAACAATGAGTCAAATAGTCAATGATATGACCAGTGCCATGAAACGAGACAACAAGCCAATCGCCAAGAGCCACGTAGTCAATAACACCAAAGCAAAATGTTGTGCAGAAGCAGAGTGCAATACCTTAACTTGAAATCTGGGCCCACCCAAGACGTAGCCAAACCGACAGCCACACGTATTGACCGTATGATCCAAATAAATGCAGATTATGATGAAAAGCACAATGCCAGCGCGACACACCGAATCATTCCCACTTTCCTCATCAGCTGTCACGCTGATCCGCACCTCCACCACGATCCCATGGACTTTCCCACTTCTGCGTCGTCCATATTTGACCGAACCGACACCAGTCAATGACACATCTCGATCGACGGCTGATATTGTTTCTAGTTATGGTACTGGTCGAAAAAGACATGCTTGAAGCGTAGTTTTATATTGTTTGTAAAGGAAATAGAAATAATTTTTTGGGGCCTATCAAAATCTTGGATCGCACGTGAAATTGAACCTGTCGGGACATGGAACAAAAACATTTTTTTAATAGATCTTGTAGGCTCATATTTTATATTATATTTTAATATATGCATTATTTCTTATACAAATAACAAAAACAAATGCAAATTTTTTAAATGTGGTCGATTGCAAATAAGGAGGGCATTTTTTAGGATGACACAAAACAACCTGAACTCGACGGGTATTCGATTTACCCGCCTCAATCGCAACTGTAAAACCCAAAAAAAATCGAGAACATATTTTTTCTTCGAGTTTTTTGCTAGATGTGAGTCAGGTATGGGTTGACTTATACCCGCTCCATTTCCAACCCATTCCATGTAAAAAGTAAATAAATTTATTAATTATATATAGTTATTTTTCAATAAAAATCATGAAAACAATTTTCAATCAAAGTAATTACATGTATAATTATATTATACATTATATAAGAAAATTACATATATTATTATGTTATAAATTTTAAACATTTTCAATTTTTTTGTATTAATTTTCGATAGTTTTCGAGTAAAACTCATATCCGACTGGTCTTGAGCGGGGTGGCCACCCGCTCACTTTGAGCGGGTTTTTTCTGGGTCGGATACCCGTTCAAATCCTTCGAGTTTGGTCAATCCCGCCCTTAACCCGACCCGTTGCCATCCCCTAGCAATTTTCAATAAAAATGGATTATAACAAATGATTTCAGGAGTGTTTTATTTTTTGGATGGATACACCCAAGGTTGTGGAACTCGAATTACGATTATATATTGACCAGGCGATAGAAAATTCATATTTATCATTTCTTAAAGATAAAATGAATAATATTTAATTATTTTAAATTAGTCAATAAACCCTATTTTCTCCTTATACAAATTAAATTATAGTTCACAACACAATATAAAATAGTTATCAATTTGGGTACTCATATTATCAATTGTGATTTGCAGTACAAAGTCGATCACTTGTAAAATTAATAAATTTGAACTGAATTGGACTTGAATTAATTAATTTAAATCAAAGTAAAATAAAATTAATTAATTTGAATCGAATTAAAACAGATTAATTTGAATTTGGTTGTAGTAATCGGGTTTGACTGGTTTTTGACTAGTATTTTCATCGATATACATCGTTTCATCTTTAAAAAATTGAAAATATCGATATATAACCGGTATATTAAATGGTATCAAAGATATCCATGACACTTAATATACCCGAATACTTCACGTTCACGTCCTATTAATTAATTCAAATTTGGTGGAATGAGAATAAGAATGAAAAAGAGTACATATAAATAAAACATATAGTTTATTCCGATGTTAACTTTTACATCATGAGAAAAACTTAGTTGATCACTATTTAATTTCCTGCATTGGGAAATATGTGAAATTCTTTTGATTAATAATTAGTTGGTAATTAGGACCACAACTTAATTATGGTTGAAAATTTGATCACATACTGCACTCATTCATTTATTTTCAAAATCTATATTAGTTGTGAGAATATTCCCAATATATTGATGAAGAGACATGCGCTCTGTGCATTATTGGTCCAATAATTTCGGCAATTACTTATAAATTATTCATTATTAATTAATTGGATTACGACTTAAAATCACTTATCGTTAGTTTTGCATTCTGGGGTCTATAATTTGATTTTATTATATTTATGCACGACTTTGTGTATGTTTTCTGATAAATATTTCATTTTATAATTTACATCAAGAAAGAATAATTTAATTTGGAATAATGATCAAGAATTTGACTAATGAATAGTATTCATAAATGCTAGCTAGCCAATTTCTTTCTTGTCAATTTCTTTAAATATTGTACATGCCACATTATATACATTGTTAACGTACCTTTAAAATAAGCAATTTTAAGTGTCGCGTCACAATCAATTTAAGCGAGCACGTGCGAAATCTAAAGTTTATTAATCAAATATAAGTTATAATTAACATAGCTCTCCAAATTGTAGACTAGTCCGATTAGCTTCAGATAAATATTTAATTAACTTTTAATTAGTCTTTTATTTACTTTAATTAATTCCCTAATGGTGCCACATATTCGCTCGACTAGGAGTTTTGAGATGGTGTATCATATATACGAGCCTATATTTTTTATCAAAGCAAAGAGTAATCAGTATGCGAAAACGATAAATAAAAATTTATCATTCACGTACACAACGAAATTGTGAATAGTTGACTGGTGGGTGCAAGTAGAAGAAGATATTGAGGCACATTGATATATGAGAGCGAAAGTCACAAATCAAATATTGATTAATTGAAAAATAAAAGTCCATATTTATTTATTATCTTTGAAAATACCTAATTTTATTAATTAGCAAACAAAGTTAACTACATACCGAGAAGAACAAACAAGATTTGATGGGACAACTAGGGGTGGCATGTTTTACCCAAAACCGAAACAGAATCCAAACCGAATCCAAACCGAAGAATCGAGAACTGTGGGTGTCGATCGGATCGGATTTGGATCTGAAAATTGAGAACCGAATCAATTCAGTTCGGTTCCGATTCTGAGAGTGTAGAACAGTTAATTAACCGGTTCAAAACCGAACCGATTTTGGGGGGTTTTATTTAGTTTTTTTTTGTATTTTAATTTTATGTTTTAACCTGAAAAGAGTTTAATTGTGTATAGTTTTCATCATAAATTGAACAATATATGAATATCACATTAATTGGATCTAATCAGGTAAAACTATACAACTATATTAGAGAACCAGACCTTTAATTTCACAATTCATCATTCAATTGGGTCTAATTGGGTAGAACCGAGAACCAGATCGTAGAACCGTGCTCAGAACCGGACCGATACCCACTTATTGGGTCCGAATTTGGGTCTTGAAAATGAAGAACCGATTGATTGGGTCCGGTCCGGTTCCAGAACCGTGCCCAGCCCTAAGGACACCACCCCAACCTGGCCCCCGAGACCGAGAAGCTAAAAACAAACTTGGATAACATCACATCCAAATACGATTCAGTAGCAAACATAATAATAATAAAACGCTAAACCAATAAGGTGACAAATCAGAGGCAAAACGACTCGACCCATTTAACGTCGTGCTCAAAGCATGCAAGGCCAATGGATAACAAAAAAGGGAAGAGCCGGCAATGGGAAAAGGGAAAGGGACAAAAATTTCACTAATATTATTGAGAGGATATTGGGGATAGCAAATGGTTGGATCCTGTCTGCTTCAATGCTTTTACATACATAAACTTTCTGCATATATATATACGTACAATATCGCATAAATTTCAATTCACAAATTCAACGATTTAGGAGTCAAAAAGTAGCCAAATCAAGAACATGACATTATTTCCATAACCATTTTCATCTGAAAGCAACATCACACTACTTATTTATCATCATTTGGGTCTTCAAACTCTAGACTTGCCGTCACAACTTTTTCCATTTTTGTTTCCTCAACTTATTTCCAATATTTAGTAGGATAAATTACATATCATCACATGTGATTATACACGATTATCGTGTCACTACGGTAAATTTGAAACTATGTCGTGTCATTACGGTCAGATTATTTTTAATTTCAAAACCGTTAAGAATTGGTGAAAAAGGTCCATTTCTTATCAAAACCAAGTTGTCCTTTTATATGAAAGAAATTAAAATAATTTAACAATTGTCATCTCTGATTTCACCGGCAAAATCAGACGATAGCAAATCCTGCCCCTCCACGGTTCACATCCTAAAATTTTACTTTTGTTTTTACATTTTTTTAGATAAAGGGTATTTTTGACACGTCAAATAAATTTTAATAACATTAAAGATGTTGAGATGTTAAAAAATTCTTCACCATAGTGAGATGATGCATTTTAAAGTTTACCGCGGTGAAACGACAATCGTATAAAATTTACTATGGTGACACATGTAATTTTTCCTATTTATTATAATCAAGAACTAAAGTTTGAAATTGACTCACAATTATTATCATATAGAAATTGAGACGCGGGTTTTCAATCAAGAGTATAAGAAAATTATGCTTAATTTTTTTTTGATCGGCAAAATATTATGCTTAATTGAAGTTAAAACTAAAATGATGATATGTAATTGAATATTAATCATCTAATTATAACTATTGATGGTATATATTAATAGGGGTTTTATTGAACAAAATTTGTTTGATTTTGGATGTCTACACTTGGAGAAGGTTATATATATGTGTATATGCATAATTCTAAAAACTATTAAGTCCCACTTACCTAACAATAGCATTATTATTTAATTTAATTATTAATGGGGACTGCAGACATTGATTAACGAGTTTCATCCGATGCTTTATACTCTAAATTGAGAGTCATCAATAATTGATTAGATTTTATACTTTTATTTAACACTTAAGAGCCCCCACATTAATTTCAAATTGCACTACTATCCAATAGAAAGAGCAAAATGCTACGTCTAGGAGTGAGCAAATTTAAGCCGTTAATGAGCTCAATCTTAATTTATATACGAGACTAAAATTATGGTTAACCAATTTGGTGTAATTTCACATTATATAAACTTAATTACTCAAATTATTATGCCTGAATTGATAATTGCACACTTAAAGGACAATTATGTTTCCTATATTGAAAAATAAGGAATCACATTATTTGTATATGATCAGTTATTTTGGTTTTTTTGATGATTTTTCTTGCCAAACAATTAAAAAAATTTGCAATCGAAATAGACCATTGTACCTATTTTATAGATGACATAATACATGTCTTCTTGACTAAGCAATCTTATTCATAATAGTAGAGGTGAACATTTTGAATCTGAAACTGTATTCGAACTAAGAATAATATTGAACAATAACAAGAAAAGCTATGGTTAATGGTTTAGTTTTGAATTTGAAAGAACCATTTAAATTTGATTCGGTTCTGATTCTTAAAACCTGTAATAAACAACCATTAACCGATATGAATCAGATCAGTTCGTATTATCACGTTTCCATTTTTCGTCCACCCATGCATGCTACAGTACTAAAGCCGATGATATGCTATTTATATTTTTTTATTATTATGTTTTTTTTTCTAATCCTATATTTCGATTGAGTTGTATTATTTAATCTTAACATTCGGTTTTGGTCATTACTATTTTTTATCACAGATTAAATTTTATTTTTGCTGTAAATCGGGCTAAAATTTGTCTAACTCAACCTATTAATCAAAAGTTATTTAAAAGTAATCTGAAACAACTGGCGTGGAACCGAAAATCTAAATATTAGCGAACCACGATTAAAATTATACTATTTCTCTTTGCAGCGCTTTCGAGTATGATTTCAGTAGTCTGAAACTCGTGGTTTCATTCCGGTTTATGGCCAGTCCGATTCTAAAACCATATATATCCTCCCCTACATATGTAGCATCTTCTCATGTACATGTTAAGTGTCCAATTTTAGTAAGTCCGCATGTTTTGGTGTACTGCCATATGATTTGTGGTGTCACATTTTTGTAATATATTTATTGGCCATATACATATATTGATGATGATATAAACCCTAGCATGTTACATGTTGTGCCACGTCTATAACATGTATGGTATGTGTCACCATGATGTCCCCGACACCATGCATCCACATCTCTCATACCCTTAACATGAACATTTTGGTCCATCTTGTAGGGTTAGGTGCACTGTTTATCCTTTTCTAATTTATTAGAAAATTAACTATCTAAGTCTCGTCAATCAAAACGCTAATTAATTGGAGCTCGCAACACTATCGACTCTCATCAATCAAAACTCAAATTAATTGTAGCTTGTAATATTGATAGTGATAAGAGATTTAATTAATTTCAAAGTTTTTGATTCAATTATTATAATTACTCGATATTATAAATTATTATTAGCATGAGTTAAATTTATAAACAATATTTATTCGGTTCACAAAAATAAGATATACGTGAAACTCTCAATCAAATCAAATCAAATATAAATGATAGTTAATTATATATGTTCAACGAAACTAAAGCTCATTCACATTTATATGTAGTTTTGTTGAGCTAGAGTCAAAGCAATCATTAAGTTTAAGGACAATTATGTTTCCTTCGTATTGTGTAGGGGTGTATCGATATTTTTAATCATTTATTCGCAAGGATATTTAACTAGTAAATTAAAACGTTGTCCATGTTATGATATCATGATCACGCTATAGGAATTACAAATACACCATTTTTCTAATAAGTTTTGGGAATCTGATAAATTAATACTCATTGATGATGAGCGAAGGAAGAATCTATAAATATCACTATATACACATATATGGTGCATGCAAAATTAGGTCGATATATTTTTATAGGGGTAATTACATATTAGTACCTTAATTTTACCTCTTTTTTAAATCAGTACTCCAAGTTTGAAATTTTTTTGCCAATACTCTAAGTTTAATTAATTCCAAATAAGTATCTAATATGTTAAATCTAACAGAACTGGTATGCAAAAAAACCAAAATGCCGCTAATGCTTATGATTTGAAATCTGACCGATCTGACATGTTCAAATCCAGTCAAACTGGCTAAATTTGTCCGGTTTAATTATTAACATAATAATAATAATATAAAATTTTAATTAATATTAATAATAATTAATTTTACATTGAAACTTTCGAATTTTATAACTCTCTTATACGACTTCCGTTTCGGGCTTATAATATATCAAATCGAAGATAATTGGAAGATAAACAATTTTAAAGAATAATAATAATTAAATAAAAATTTATTATTATTAATATTTAAATAATATTAATAATTATTTAATTTAGTATTATTATTATTCTTCAAAGTTGTTTATCTTCCAATTCTCTTCGAATTGATAGTTTATAAGTCCAAAATGGAGGCCGTATGAGAGAGTTATTCCATTCGAAAGTTTCAATATAATATAAATTATTAATGATAATTAAAAATTTATATTATCATTAATAATTAAACCGATCAAATTTAACCGGTTTGACTAGATTTGAACCGGTCAAACCGGTCAGGTTTCAAATCATAAACATTAGGGGCATTTTGGTCTTTTAACGTCCAACTTTTGTTAGATTTAACCGATTATATACTTATCTGCAACTAATTAAACTTTGGGTACCTAAAAAATCTTTTTAAACTTGAGGTACTGATTTGAAAATGAAGTAAACTTGGAGTATTGACATGAAATTATCCCTATTTTTAATCTATTTTTGCACAGACAGACACATTTTTTCTTACTAAAATACAACTAATTTTACAACCCAATTCAATTGACTATATATATATTTTTAAACACACTCAATTTAGTTTTCATCATTGATTTTGAAGGGCCGTTAATTTAAGATATTTTAGAATCTATTTGGGCATGTCTTAATAATATATAGGGGAAATTCCACTTAGCCTACCTGTGAAAGATCACCTTTTTACTTACCACCACCATAAGATAAAATTGGTCTATGGAGCACCTGAATTTGTCGACTTTTGCACTTAGCCATAACAGTGTTAACTCAGAAGTGAAAAGTCTAAAATGCCCTCTATTACCTTCTCAATTTCCTTAATAGATGGAGGGTACTTTCGTCTTTTCATTTACACAAATAAAAATTAATTTGATAATCTGAAAATATAATTTTACCCTTAAATGAATAATAATTATAACTGATGGATGGAGGGTATTTTTGTCTTTTCATTTAAACAAATTAAAAATTAAAATAAAAGATGAAATGACAAAAATATCCCTGTGGGAGGAGGAGGAGGGCGGAGAAAGGCTGGTCGGAGGAGGGCGGCTACTCTTGGTTTCGTCGCCGGAGCTCGATCCATTGGGCACGAGAAGGGGCTGGTCTGAAGGAGGGAAGGGAGACGGAGGGTAGGAGGGAGGCAGAGGGTCGGAGCTCGGTCGGAGATGAGGGAGCTGTGTGGAGGTGGGTGAAGGTTGCGTCGGCTCTGGGCGGAGGTGGGCGGAGGTCGAGGAGGGCCGGAGCTCGAGCAGATCGGAGCTCGAGCTCGGCTCCTGGGCGGAGGTCGAGCTCCGATCTGCTCAAGCTCTGCTCTGAGCGATCGGCCCGACCCCATGACAGTGAGGACTGTTGCCGAGGAGCCTTGCCGAAGGCGGCTCCGCCAACGACGAAGCTGGAGCGGTGGAAAAGAGAACAAAGGTTGAAGACAGGGATATTTTTGTCATTTCACATTTTATTTTAATTTTTAATTTGTGTAAATGAAAAGACAAAAATACCCTCCATCCATAAGTTATAACTATTATTCATTTGAGGGTAAAATTGTATTTTTAGATTATCAAATTAATTTTTTATTTGTGTAAGTGAAAAGACAAAAATACCCCTCATCCATTAAGAAAATTGAGAAAGTAATAGAGGGTATTTTAGACTTTTTCATTTTTGAGTTAACACTGTTATGGTTAAGTGATAAAGTCGACAACTTCAGGTGCTTCATAGACCAATGTTATCTTCTGGTAGTGGTAAATGAAAGAGTAATCTTTCACAGGTGGGTTAAGTGGAATTTCCCCTAATATATATTTCTCAATGTAACTTGGTTTTTCTATTTAGATTATTGCGTTGTTCTTATATAAAAAATTGTACTCTCACTCTAACTGATAAATTAATTTGGTTTTCATATTTACAATAATTTAATTTCAAGAATTATTTTAGAGAGTAACTTATAAGTGTAATATGGTATTACTCACGACCATTTTTTTTCTTTAGTAACGGCGTACGAAATTACACCGTTACTAGCCAAAAATACGTCGTTACAATTTGTAACGGCGTACAAACAGCCGTTAGTCGATACACCGTTACAAAGGCGCCGTTATAGTTTGTAATGGCGTACACATGACGCCGCTACACCAACACGACGTCGTTTCGACACATGAGTCGGAACGTACTTCCGAATGACAATGGGGAAGATGCGTTGGATAAGCATGTGACAATCGTGGGTCTTAAGTTCGAGAAAATTTTTCTCATCAGGATTGACCTTGATCTTTAAACTTCCCGCATATCCGGAGGGGAACTTCACTGCTTGGATATGCTTGTACACCCTTGACCCCATGAGGCGCATCAGGGAACTCCCCGTCCTGGCCCACCCATTGGTCTTGGCGCACATTCTATTCCTCGTACGTGCTCCTCGCTTTCTCGTCATCTTTAGTCTTCCCCGCTAGTTCGAGAATTGTACCTATGATGTTGTCGCACACATTCTTCTCTATATGCATTAAATCCAATGCATATCTCACTCTGTGAGTTTTCCAATAGGGCAGCTGCCAGAAAATGCTTTCATGAGACCAACAGATAGCTAAATCTGTTCGTTTATTGTGTTTCGGGTGTAGACTAGGCTCGAGGTAAGTATGACGCCTAATGGCCTTCAGTACGGAAGTCCCTGAATACCGCTTAGGCCTTGTACGAGTCTCGATCTGCCCGTTAAATGCCTCCGAGACAAAGCGCAGTGGGTGCTTCAGAGGTAACCACCTACGCGCACTTTGGTAAGATATTCTCGAGTTACTGCGTGAAGAATCGATGTTGTCCAAACATAAGGGACATGCCATATACCTTTTAGTGGTCATGCCACCCAACATTCACATACCCGGAAAGTCACTGATTGTCCACATCACAATAGCCCGCATTATGAACGACTCTTTCTTAGAAGCATCCCACATGACAACTCCGTGCGTCCACAATTGTTTCAACTCATTAATGAATGGACACATAAAGTTATTCAAACATTTCCCAGGTGATTTTGGACCTGATACCATCATGGTGAGGATGTTATACTCCTTTCGCATAGCCATCGAGGGCGGAAAATTCAACGAGACAACAACTACAGGCCACAAACTGTAACTCGCAGCATTAGGCCCATATGGAGAAAAACCGTCGGATGACAAGGCCAGCCGCACGTTTCGGACTTCTTCTGAAAATTGAGGATATTTCTTGTCAAACTGAATCCAATCAGCACCGTTCGATGGATGTACTAATACGTCATCGTTCTCCTTCTCCCGTTCACCGTGTCATCGCATCCACTCAGCCGTCTCTTCTACAAGATATAACCGTTGAAGTCGAGGAGTCAATGGGAAGTACCACAACGTCTTCTTCGGAACTAATTTTTTTCCTTCCATAGTAAACTGTGGTTCTTTACAAACTTCACATTTGTCCAGAGCGGAGAACTCTTTATAATACAAAGTGCATCCGTACAAACATGCGTTGTATTTCACGTGTGGCATTTCGATGGCTCTCATTATCTTTTTCGCAGCTGCGTAGCTAGATGGAAACGAATTAGGTTGTGGTAACATACGACATTACTCTTTCGCGACCTGGGTAAAAGCCGCGTCTGACATCCTGATGCTCTGTTTGATACACAACATCCTTAACATCGCTTCCAAAGAAGTATCCTCACTAGTGACAGCGCTTGTGGTTTTGTACAACGGCTGTTGTGACTCTGTCACCAACCGGTTGTATGCCGTCATCTTCGCTTTAGCAAGTCCGGCCTCGACTTCGGTCACCGAACTTATCTCCAATTGTGGGTCCTCGTCCTTGTCCTCATCCTCGTCGTTCTCGCCTTCATCTTCGCCAATCCTTACATCTCTGTATGGATCTACATCATTCATGAATTGATGCACCGGATCGACGTACTCTGGAGTGTGCGCCGACGTCGAACAAGGGGGATTATGCGAACTTGATGGGAAACTCATATCTATATTTTGGCTCGAACTAGGCCGACTCGAACTAGGCACTCTAGCTTCGCCGTGATGGATCCACACATTGTACGATGTAAGGAAACCTTTCTTCAATACATGATCGTAAATGGTGTCTATATCGTGTCAAGAATAATTACAACATCTAGTGCACGGACACTTGAAACGTTCCACGCCATCTGTTTGCGCGTTCCGTCTCGCAAATTTGACGAAACTGCTCAATCCGTTCATCCACTCATCACTCTTCTTACGGGATGTTATCCACCCACAATCCATTCTATATATTATACAAATAACTACGGCTAATAATAAATATTAATTCACTATATATATCAACTATAACAACAATTAACATATATTATTATTATTATAACAACAAAACAATAATCTACATGCACTATTTAACCTAAATTAATAAAATACATTACATAATGCATTATTAATAAAAAAATAATGTACGTACTTACTAATTCACCGAACTGTTGTAAACGTTTTGCCGGCACCTTCAATTCCACAATCATAATTAAATCAAGTATTAATAATTAAAAATCAAATCATAGAAATAAAAATTATATTTTTCAATTGAGAAAAAAGACATTGTCACGTAATAATAAATAAAGTCACAATCGAGTATCGACCAACCGTAAAGCAAGCTTCCTTTTAAAGAGATGATTATATATAATGTAAAAGTAAAAGGCCTTTTAATTTCTCATTGTCCTTCCTCCAAATCATTTGCATTGCCGTCTTCTCCTATTGCTTCACTGTTAGCATCCATTGAAATGTAAAAAATATAAAAAGAAGAAAATATTCTTGTCCCCTCCATGTTTCTCCAATGCCGCCCAATTCCATCCATTTTATCGTACCAACCCACTCATGAAACAACACGCAATCGATCATTGATTCGTTAGCTTCGGGAGATAATTTTAAGGTCAATTACCGATGACTACGTGTATAAATTGTCTGTTAACAAATGACTATAAAGTATAATCGCTTGCATGACAAATTGATTAACCACTTGAATATGGGGTCAAATGTCATGAGTTCGAGTATCATTGCAGTGTGTGTATATATATATATATATATATGTATATGTAGGAGTCAAATGACAATATTGAGCCCCCTTTTATGTAAATGTGTGTTTTGAGACTGTTATTAATACAATAATCTTAAGAACTATAAAGAATCGCAAGTTTGGTGCTCTCTTGCTTCACATCTTTTAGGCGTGAGACTCTAACACCCTCACTCACATGCAAGCCGGTTCGAAATGGACGCGTGGAAACATACGAGCGGGGGCAGATATAGAGCGGACACATGATCCATGAGCTTTTAGCCCCGATGACATAGGGAGAGCACGTTTAAGATAGAACCAAACTCTAATACCATATCAGAAGCTCAACCCACCTAAAAGCTGAAGCTGATAGGTGGAGACCTGGATTATTATATAAGTTGGTGAATAGATTCATATTTTTCAGATGTGAGATTCCAACAATTCATTTAAGAAATAAGTGCAGAGTGAATTGTTTTATTCACATGACTACAATATCAAAGGTTCACGTTTTAAATTGTTACAATTGAGTGAAAAGTAAATGTTTGTCGACTCATGTGATCACACATGATATAATTCAAATTCTTATACCCACGTCACATTTTTTTTTAAATAAATAACAATATTAGTGTCTCTCAGGTGTAAAATAGATTAATCGAACATAACTGAGTCAGGACTCTACTAGACTCGGTTGGTTAACCAAAACTATTTTGTTCTAGAGTTGAGTTCGAGCCAAAAGTATTTCTCGAGTTCATCATATAAGAAGTAGATAATTTTTGTATATAAATTTGATATATATCACCGGATGTTACGGGTAGAAAAATATTTGTTTTCCGTCCAATTCTTAGCAACTTGAAATTTAGACAAATTATATTGCATTCACGTGACTAGAATAATTCATTTTGCACCTATTTGTCGTGTGTGCACTTTAATATGTAGCCAAATGACTACATCAGTTTACAATGTATCTACTTGCCACGCATACATTTAATATCGTGTTTGTGTGATTGAAATGATTCACTTTATCCCTTAATCGCGAGCGAACAATTTACACACATAATCATCTGCAGTTTGCTCATAATTTTACCATATTTTACGATATTAATATCATTCCATAGCTATGATATATAACTAAAAATAAAATTTAACCTAATCATTATTGAAAATTATGTCAACTTATATCATCCAATCCAACTCATTTGAGACACAAATGGCCCTCTAACTATGATACATTATCTCAAATTAACCCCATTGTCATGTGCCTCTAGTGTGACGCATCTCATCCCTCATAATTGGCTATTGGTTAGCTTCAATCTTAGGCTATTAACATGTTCCAACCCCTCCTCTCTACTAATCAAGATACCTTAATCATGTTCATGTATATATGGACCCTCTTCCTTGTTGAATTAACCCATGAGGGCCAATCCACACCACCTTTAACCCTTGTGATCAAGTCAAAAGTTGCAATTAGAGTGCCTTGAGAAGAAAAAGCCCATCTCATGTCTAATCACAAAGCTAATATGATCACCATGATTAAAGTTTTTCTTGTCTCCAAGTTGATCGATCTTTTCATGGATTGGACACCATTACAAAGAAACCTTAATAGTTGGTATCAACATCCCTAGTACAACATTTTGTGCCACAAGCACATGGTTCCAATTTAGACATTATATTTTTGGATGTTTAGAGGGCCAATGTCTCTGGCCGACAAATATAATGTTTTTATAGGATTCATAGTATAAGAGATAGGTCAATGATTAACATATATATGGCCTTTTGGGAAGACTACATTTTGGACTTGTACAAACTCGGTACAATCATTATATAATCCATACCGACGTTGGGTTGATCCAAAACAATTCTTTGGTTGTCATGTTTATCATAAAACAATGAATTTAGTGTATTTATAAATATCTCATGTAAGAAACTTTTGGATATAATAATGTAGCAAGATGTACATATTTTACATGGAAGATATATACTGATAATTTGTTTAGTTACATGAATCAAGACATGTGGCCATAGACAGTCTTCTCACAGAATGTGCATATGCCACATACCATTAGTTTGACACATTCTTTTTTACTCGAATACAACTAGTTTCAAAATTTTGATATAAACAGGTGATTTCACGTTTGAGTTATTTTGCCTAACGGTGTTAGATATTCGTGGTGTTAGATATCCGTCAGTATTCAGTGAGAAATGTCCAAATTATTCTTTATCGTCATTCAAATTTACAAAACGTGTCGTCAGATTTCAAAATATATATCAAATAACGAGAATGTTAAAATACTACATCTAAAATATGTGAATACGTTCGCTAACTAATAACATCTCCAATGTGACTTCATACCATAGCTAAAAGTTATTGTAGAGAGTGAAAATATAAAAATTGCATTCCAATGGGGCTCTCTACAAGACTCCCTACAATAGGGGGCTCCCACATTTTGTTTCTCTCTCATTACTTGTAAGGAGAGAGAATGAAAATGTGGGGAGGTACCCACATTATCTCTCATATTGTTTTTTTTTATTATTATATTTTATCTTACTTTACTCTCTATTATACTAATTTTTTATTATTAAAAAGTAAAAAATATTATTAAATTTAATATATGTGAACTTGGTTGAAGTTAAACATGAAAAAGTGGCTTTCTACCCTATTATTTTAAATATAGGGAGCACCATTGGAGATGCTCTAAGGTAACAGTATGAGCGTCCACCAATCAGCTTGTGTTTTTCGGTGGGTCGAGCTTTCAATATGATATGAGAGCTTGATTGGATTTGAACATAACCTCGATGTTATTTGTTCCGGACTTAAGACTCATGAATCATAGGTCGTCTATACATCAAATAACGAGAATGTTAGAGTATTACATATGAAATATGTGAATACGTTCACCAACTAGAATAGTTGTATGGGCGTTCACCAATCAGCTTGAGCTTTTCGGTGGGTCGAGCTTTCAATATGGTATAAGAGTCTGGTTGGATTTGGACGTAACCTCCATGTCATTTGTTTCGGGCTTAAGGCTCATGAATCAGAGGTCGTGAATATATCTTACTTTGCACGTGAGGGGAGATGCTAAAAATCGTATGTTCTTAAATGCGAAACTTGGTACATAGTATCCATGGAATTATGGTTTTGTCTCGGTCATGAAAGATCAGACCACCAACCAATGTTCTCACACCATTGTAAATTTACGTGGAACCTCTTTGTATTGGGCCGGGCCCGACCCAAACCTTCCCTGCCCCACGGCCCATTTCTTCAAGAACCATGTAGTCCCAACGGTAACATTCACACACTGGTCTCACCTCCCTCAAGCTCAAGCCACACACCACTAGCTCGCACGGTTCAGGATCAACCTTCGCAATCGTCTTCACCGACCCTATCTCGCTCACAAAAACTCTAGATATTCGTCGGTGATCAACATAAAATGATCAAAATACCCTTATCGTCATTCAAATTTTCAAAACCACGTCAGTAGTTTCCAAAATAGGGATAATTTCATATACCACCCTCTAATATGTACCAAATCTCACCTAACACCCCCTAAAACCATTATTCTCACCAGCACCCCCTTAAAATGGGTAAAAAATTTCAGTTGTCAAAAATGTATTGAAAAAAGACAAAAATACCCCTCTCCCTCACCACTCCCTCACCTCTCTAGAACCAGAATTGCCCCACCGGACCCTCCCTCCACCGTCCCCGGCGAGCCTCCCTCCGGCCAATCCCCTCTCGTCGCGTGTCCATCGTCCTGGCCTTCCAACACAAGAGAGTATGAAGATGGAAGGGTGGAGGAGGGGAGAAAAGCGAGGCTGACAGTGGCGGCGGAGGTGTTCGAGGTGGCGCCAGGAGTGGCGGTGGTGGAGGGGATTGGCCGGAGGGAGGCTCGCCGGGGACGGTGGAGGGAGGGAAGAGAGCGAGAGGGTATGGTGAGGGAGAGGTGAGAGAGGGGGTGAGGGGGAGGGGTATTTTTATCTTTTTACAATAAATTTTTGACAACTAAAATTTTTGTCCATTTTAAGGGAGTGCTAGTGAGAATAATGGTTTTAGGGGGTGTTGGTTGAGATTTTGTATATTTTAGGGGGTGGTATATAGAATTATCCCTCCATAATATATATCATTGTGAATCCGTTCACCATCCTAAATAACAGTTTGGAGCCTCCACCAATCCGCTTGAGTTTTTAGGTGTGGTGAACTTTTATTAAGATATCAGGGCCTGATTGGATTTGAATGTAACCTCTGTGTCATTCGTTTCGGGGCTTAAGGCCCATGAATCAGAGGTCGTCCATAAACCCCACTCGTTGTTTACATACATGCGCCTTTCAGCCCAGCTTGCACATGAGATTATGTGTCAAGCAGCACATCTGAAATATTCCCTGTGAATCCGTTCGTCGGTTTAAATAATAGCCCGGGCCGGCTTCCAATGTGGAGAAATAATATTCTCTTAAATGTGAAACTTGGGTACATACTGCATAAGTACGTGGAACCTCTTTGTATTGGCTGGGCCTGAATTAAACGATATGGGCTTCATGGCCCATTTATTCGAGTCCATGTAGTGTTAACGGTAACATTTACACAGTGGGCCTGGCCCTTCTCCAGCCACACAACACTAACTTGCGCCGTTGAGGATCAACACTCGCAATCGTCTTCTTCATCGACTCAATCTTGTTCACAAAACTCCAGATAGTTGCAGAGACACTGAAATGTCAGTTTCGGCACCCACCAACTGGTTCCACCGAATCCGACCCTCAATCCCTCTCCCACTCCAGACCCATCTCCCTCAATCTCGCCGTCTCCGGCCACCGACCCCGAAATCGAAGAAGACCCACGACGACGGAATCCCCATAGAAGACGTGAAGACCCTGGCCAAGTTCAGGTCGAGCCACAACCACATAAGGGTCCTCGAGATCTCCAGAAAGTCCGACCACCCCTTCAGCGGCTCGCGCCTCCTCCTCCTCGACGAGCCCGGCAACATCCACAGCGTCCACTTCCTCTTCAGCCTCCTCACCCACACCTACTTCGACGTCTTCGCCACATTGCCCCCGATTTTACCCCCCGGTCCGGTGGCGGTTCTCGGGTTCGGCGCCGGCTCCACCGCCCGGCTGCTCCTCCGGCTTTACCCTTCCGTCCCGGTTCACGGGTGGGAGCTCGACCCCTCTGTCGTCTCCGTCGGGAGGGAGTTTTTCGGGGTCGCCGAGCTCGAGAGGAAATACCCAGGAAGGCTGTTTATAAACATTGGGGACGCTCTGGAGGCTAGTGGGAAAAATGGGTTTGCTGGGATTTTTGTTGATTTGTTCAGTAAGGGTAGTTTGATACCCGAGCTTCAGGAGGAGGGCACTTGGGTGAGGCTGAAGAAGGGGTTGAGGAAGGGTGGGAGGATGATGGTTAATGTGGGAGGGAGTTGTGTTGAGGCGGAGGATTCGGGGAGGGACGGGAGTGTGATCATGGAAGAGACTCTCGGGGCGATGTCTCGGGTTTTTGGAGACAAGCTGTTTGTTTTGAGCCTTGGGAATAGGGGTGACGATAGCTCCATTGCTCTTACGGGCGATTTTCCCGACCTGGAGGCGTGGAGGGAGGGGCTCCCCAAGCCGTTGAAGGATTATGTTGATATGTGGAGGCCATATGGTTAGTGTGGTATCTCTCTGCCTCTAGCTATGTTGTTGATTTTATAATGTCTGTTGCTGATTTTAAGTAAGCTTGTGAATGAAGTGTTCATAATCATTACTAACATATGGTTTGGGGGTTCGTTTCAATCAATATTACGATTTTCTTGGCTTACAGTGGGGGTTCTAGTAACTGAGCTTAGGTCCAAGTTAGGTATATGCCATTGTTGTTGAAGTACATTTCTTCTAAGTATTCACTTACATGGTAGATGCATAGCAAGCATATTGGACTTGTTCAGTTTCATTTGGAGGATCAAATGCTTTTGAAGCATTCCACAAACACCAGTAGGACCAGTATCCCAGTTAATGTATAAGAAATGGCTGTTACTTGGTAGATTAGGGAAGGAAAATAACAATATAAAACTGCTGAAAACAATGGTTATACGTCATCTGACACATTCCCTGGTCTTTTCCAGTTTTTTTATCAGCAATAAAAATTTTATTGAGAAGAAAACAATATTGGAGATAAACCCTTACCCAACCCAAAATAGAGAGCCACAAAATAAAAGAGAAAACCCCCTCTTGATACAAAGCTAACGAAACATGAGTTCTAGCCAGAGATAGCAGATTCCGGGAGGAAAGGGATTGGAAGAAGAAATAAGGTTTTGATCGGCGAAGATGATGAAGAAAGAAGCCCAAATATTGAATCTTGACAGCAGGAGAGGAGCAAGAGCTGGAGAAGATGCGGGTTTCTCGCAATCCATAAGAGAGGTCCCAATCTGGGATATCAAAGTTCTAGAGGTGATGGGGTGAGAGTCGATGAGGATCTCTTGATTGGGGAGGGACGGAGGCGGCTCAGGATGGTTGGAGTTTTGGGTTGGAGGGGATCCCCTTACATACGGGTTCTTGACAAGATATATTCTCTTCTGATTTTTCCAGTTTGATATCTTATTGAAACATATAATACTCAAAAGAAAAAAAACTAGTGGTTTCCTGCTGAGGATACCATTTTCCTAGACGTTGGCCAATATATTGATATTTATGGCTTTTGTTAGGTAATAGTTTTTTGATGCATCTCTTTGAGGTCATGTAGTTTTGAGCATATAACTAAATTAACATGAAAGTTCTTAAGACGCATGGCATTGAACATGTGAATACTAAATTATGGATGAAAAGTTGTGGCCGTTTCTCTTCGCAAGATTTTGATTGCATAAAAGTTCTGTACAATTGAAATGCAAGTCAGGATAATATAAAATCTACACCCTTGCTTCCTATTTCTCACAAGCAAGTTCTTATTTGCTGCAGCTTCTCGGAATGATAAACCCTTCTCAAGCAAGACTGGTCGCAGCAGTAGTGATCGTGCTTCTTCCCGTGGCTGATTTTCTCAAACCTTTTGTGTTTTTTGATCATGGTAATGATCTCTATATATCTATATACACTGATAAAACTCGAGTTCTTTGGCTAATTTGATCGTTTCTCTTGGTCTGGTGATCTGTTCTTAAGGTCTGAAAAGAAGCTGAAATATTTCACCCTGCATTTCGAGAGGATGTTTCTAGGAATAGAAGGCGGCTACGGATGAGTCTAAACCTTACTAGCAGCAAACTGGCACCATTCGACAGTCTATTAACAGTTTCACTGCAGCCTCCATCGCCTGCCATGATCGTTTATTTTTGTAACTATTCATGTGCTCAACTTGCTACATTACCTCATAACCATGTATCTTGTGAGCTGTAATTGTATCTGTTTATGGGTTGATGACTACTTAATCTCTTGCTTATGACTTTCATTTATTCTCATGTACCTTACAAAGTTGGTATAAAAACAGGAAATGGAAATGATATTCGAATAAGAAATACAGAAATCACCAGAACAGCATGCATGTGTTCTGGATAACATACGCATCACCAAAAACAACAAAAGTCATGTCTGAATCAACACACAATCTGTTTCATGTTCCTCAACCTGATATTTGGGGCATCATCTGTTGCAGCATAGACATAGTGAAGACTGAAACTCTTGGAATGTTACTGATCTTGTAATTTTCTTCTCCTCCATCAGGTTTCAACCTCTCAGCATGATCATCCAACAAAGGCATCAGGTTCAACTCCTTCAATGTAGTCACAAACTGCAAGCCCTCAGGAAGCATCCTCAGTCTCAAACAATTACGAATATGAAGGCTGCTCAAGCTTGGCAGTGCTCCCTCTTCAACCTCTGTCCACTCTTCCAGTACCCGAGAAGCTATGGTAAGTTCCTCCAGCTTCGGAAACCCACCTGCCCTGCAGAACTCTTTCCCTATCTGTTTTGCATCATAAGCATGCCACAAGATCAAACTTTCCAAATTGGGTAGTTTTTCGAGCACCAGCATTGGGTTCTCAGAGAGATTGGAGGCACTTAGTCTCAGCTTGCGAATCCAAATCATCGATCCTACCCAGTCTGGTACATTTTCTAAGCTCCCAACCAGCCGGAGCTTCCTGATGAGTGGAGGAGGCGTGAAGGATTGTGAGAGCACAAGTTTCGTGCTCTTGGAAGCTAAGGTACCATGTTTTGCTTCCAGGGACAAGCTCAATAGGCCTTGCATCTTCGTAATCGATGCTAATAGCTCACTGATATGGTCTTCAGCTACATCCATCACTCCAAGCCTTCTAAGCTTTATCAGATGGCCTAACTCCTCAGCAATGCCACCACCAGCATATACGCCTGTAAGGGTCAGGAGGTCTCTTAGCCTCCCTATTCCTTCAGGTACCTTCATCCCACAAACTCCATGGTTCTTGAACATCTTGAGATGCCTCAGCCTCAACAACGACAGGATCGCAGGTGGCAGAGTTTGTAAATACCCACACCACCTGATGTCCAATGTCTCCAAGGCTTGTAAATTTCCAATCCCCTCAGGAAGCTCTCTGATGTCAGTCTTTTTCAAGCAAAGGTACGTCAGGTGCATCAGCTCTCCCACTTGATCAGGTAACCTCTTGATTTTCGTATTTTCTAGATCAAGAACCTGTAAAGATGCAGCCTCAGAAAAATTCAGCCAATCACCTTCTTGATCGGGTATTTCTCGATTCCCCAACAAGAATAGAGACCTTGGCTTGAAACCATCCATGTGAGCCATGATCTTGGTTATGTCTGAACCAACGAAAATTTCCCGAGTCGTGTGGGGGGTGCTGGACTGTTCTGGACTGTTCCATATGGTAATGGAGTGCTGTCCCTCAGCAGTCTTGTGGAGGCACAATTCATGGTAAGGCGATGAAACAAAGAGATTGGTTCCACTTCCATAGCCTCTGTCCACTTGAAGCATGCCTTGGCTAACAAGTTTCTGAATATTTTCTTCTGCCACAGCCTCAGGAACATCCTCACCGTTTTCTTGAACCAGACCTTCAGCCACCAGGAGCCTTATCAGCTTCCCCTTGCGGATCCGGCATCTTTCAGGGAAGATGCAGCAATAGGACAGGCCGTTTTTAAGGTAATATGATAAATTCATGTACTGAAGCTTGTGCCATGCCTGGCCTTCATGTTCGAGCTCATTCGCCGTAGATTCGTCGACTTGTGCCATTTCTTTTGAACCTATGGTATCTGATGATTTGATGAGATTTCACAGAATTGCTGTAGAAATAGCTAGAATTTGCCGACCATGTTTATGCTGTTTCAAGAAGAAAACAAGGCCTCTCAGATCACCTAGTTTTTAATTATCTTTTTCTTTTGGAGCTATTAAGGTTGGAGGAGGACATGTTTTCTTTATATATTCGAATGAAAACAGAGCAATGAGCTATCTTGCGGATGTTTTTATGCAAATTCCACAAGTTTGTTCCAACATTGCTTTCATCAGTGGCTTGTTTAGTAGCTTAAGCAAGCAAATTTCAATGCTTCTCTTAAACATTACGCTATTACCCAGTTTTTTTTATAAAAAGTGTTAGGCGCTAATCGAGTGGAGAGAGCTTTCTGTGGTTTAATCGATGATTAATCATATTAATATATAATTAATCGGACAAGTCATATATTTTCACAATCCTGCCATTACCCTTCAAATGCGACAAGTTTGTATCCTTATGCTGGAGGGATGGTCTATCGGTCATGGAGGGGCTTATTCGATAAGTATGAGTTCGCTGACTTCAATCTGTGTACCCGCAAATTGTGATTATGAATGATAAAAAAAAACCCAAAGATGGCTACTTGGTGACCTACAAGGTTGGCCTTTGATTGGTCATCATGGGAATTAAAGAGAAGTTTTGAGCAAGACTATACAAGTAAAGAGAGAGAAAAGAGCTTTAGAAAAAGAAAAGAAAAAGTTGTGCAGAGATCAGATGCTTCTCTTTCTGAATTCAACTCATGCTTTAGATCAGTCAGGTCAGAGCTTCAAGTTCATTGCTGCTTTGGTATACAGAGTTGACATTCTGGAAAAAAGAGAGCCTATAGCCTTTGAATATATATATGTAGGGGAAGAAGCTATGGAACTAACAATACTACTAAGAGGTACGAGGTTCCTTGTCTGAATAAGAATCAGAATACGAAAGTCAAAGAGTTTCAAAGGTCAATTGACCATTTTTTTCACCCACCAGTTTTGTCACCTTAAATATGAGCCTGTGATTTAAACCTTTGTTTCGTTTAGGGATAATTGAAAAAAAATGTCATGTTGTTTAATACTTTTACAAAAAAAAAAAGAGCATTATTGTTTGTTAATTGTAAAAATGTGTACTTTATATAAATGACGAAATTCCCCATAAAATTAAAACTTATGACATAAATAAAAAAAATAACTAAAGAAATTAAAATTACAAATTTTAGTTAGAAGATAAAAATAAGAAAAAGAAATTAAAATATTTTTTATAATAAATTAATTATTAATTTCAGAAACAATTTCGTTTTTTATAAGAATATATATATTTTATAAAAATATATAAACAACATGACATATTTTTGGAATAAATAAATAAGAGAACATTTTTTGTAAAACCTCAAACAATAGGTACTTTCTTACAATTTTCTCTTTTAAGCTGTTATACTCTAAGGTCAACTGCAATCTTTGACTATCCATATGCAAACTATTCCAATGCTATTAATCCATTCATTTGACTTGATCTAATCAATAGGTACATTCATTTATCTATTTCAAAAAAAAAGACAATTGACGGTAATAACCATTAGAAAGCTGATTATTATTTGTCATGTATGTCTGAGATTGTGTTAGACTTAATTAGGAATGCTGGCGGTTTTATTTTGACCCAAATTGAGTAGATATGTTTAAAAAACTTAAAACTGAACATGATAGAATACGACAAAGTTTTGAATCAGTCTGTTTTCAGTCCAATTTTATTAGTTTCATTTAAACAATTTTTCATGTATTTTTTAAAATTTTCTTATCATCTTTTGACTTTAGTTTTTGTTGGCACCGTATTTTAGGCTCAACTAGTGAAGACAAATGATTTAAAATAAGTTTGGGTCGTTATTGATTTTTTTTTGTTTCAGTTTGATATTTTATCGGTTCAGTTTCTTCAAACTAATACTAGACTGCTTTGTAATGTATTTTAGTTACAGCTGAACCGAATTACTTTAACCATGTGCAATTCAAATTTTTTGCAAGTCGGTTCGATTCTGATCTATTTGGTCAGCTCTGATTTTTTTAGGAACCCAAACTCAATACTTTTGGATACACCACTAAGGGTACTCATTTGAAATATTTTTTTAATTAAATTTCTATTTTTAAGTGGACTTGAAATCCTTCTTTAACTTTAAGGAGCTCTTATCTTTTATTTTAAATATCTAGAGACAAAGCAATTTTACAAAAGAATGTATAAAACTGTATATTGGATTGCAAATATGTGGACGATGAACCTAAAAATGGAAGTCATGTCCCAAAAAATATATAAAACATTCTAATAATGTGAAGCTCAACATTCAAGCACTATTTGCTTTTAATTTTTGTATACACTTCGACTATTCACTTCAGCATCATTATTCATTACCATTAATTCTACTATAAATGCCAAAGTACACCATAATCACATTGGATCGATGCATTCTAAATTAATTCACCTTGAATATGCATGCGACTATTCGTTTCTCAGATAATCTTTTCTTTTTCTACTTTGGGAGGTCACCTAAAATATTTTTTTTCTCATTCATTAACTATGTTAATTTCTTTTAAAAACTTTAAGAAATGAACAAAATAAATTTTTATTGATCATCAAAAAATATTTCAAGTTGAAATTAACATAATGTTCTTATTTTGACTTTAAATGTTCATTAATTTGTATTGAGTATAATTCTGAAACATTATCAGGTCTGAATATGTGCTCTCGATTTCACCAGTATAGCTCAATTCTGAATCGATTCTCTGGGTTTTGATTTAATACTACTGGGTCGATGATGTTTTTGGTGTTTGTTGAGTAGGATTGGTCGTGATCATTCCAATGACGCGCTCACAAAAGTATGTCGTCATTGTAGTGACGGTGTACGTACAGAAGTCTAGCAGCGTAGGGCTGACGAACGTCACGATGCCAAACATCCACAGTGAGTTTGTGACGTTTTTTCACCTTTGAGACGGCATGGTAAAATTTGATAGTGAGTATACTTAATCCAAGAAAGATAAGTTTGAATTGTTGGAAACTATGTTTAGGTATGATTGTTCGGCGATTATTCTAATCGATTATACATAGTGATCAAATTGGATCATGTGTATGTCTGTTGTGTTCGTTTGTTCGAGAACTACAACTTAGGCTATACACTTATAAAAATCAATCAAATATTGAATAAGATATTAGCACTTAAGGATGCTGCAAATTGTATAAAACACTAGTTCAAAATATCGAGTAATCACATTTATCACGTTTGAACAAATGTGACACTTTATATACTCGAAAATGAGAGCTAAGGGTTGTGGCATTTGATCATCACTTAATTTGTAGTGGGGAGTAGTGGGGAGACCCGCAGACCAACTCAGTTTGGAAAACAACCACTTCCATTTTTTTTCATTAGTAACGGCGTATGCAAATACGCCGTTACAATTTGTAACGGCGTACAAATTGCCGTTATATCATACGCCATTACAAAAGCGCTGTTACAATTTGTAACGGCGTACATAGTACGCCGCTACACCAACACGTCGTCGTTTTGGCGAGCCGTTAACGGCGTAACCATCGATGACGCTGTTAATTTTGTAACGGCGTATTATTTGAGATAATACGCCGTTACTAATTAGACGGTACCGTTTAGACGACTTGACACCGTCAAATTAGTAACGGCATATTTTCTCAAATAATACACCGTTACAAAGTATTAAAATAATAATTTTTAAACCCACATTGTAACGGCGTACCCTATATAATACGCCGTTACAATATTTTATTTTTTGCATATCAAAATTAAAAATAAAATTCAAATTCAAATTCAAAACCAAATCCAAATCCAAATTAAAATTAAAATTGATGAAATAAAAATGACATGAATTAAACTACGAGGGTGGAGGACCGAAGTTGGAGAACATGTTCGGGTCGTAGGGGGGCAGAGAAGGATTGGCTATTCGCATCTGCTCGTACATCCATTGAAAACTTCTTCGTTGAGCTTCCAAGTTTCTTTCTAGAGCTTCGAACCTCTCATCTTGCCGCGCAATATGCTCCGTCGCCTGGCTGAGCCTAGTTTGCATATCTTCGAACTGCTCTGCAGACACACTGCTGGAGGACTGGCCACGTTTTCTAGGTCTGGCATGTACCTGGTAATCATCTCCAAATCCCCGAATTTTGCGTCCTCAGGGGAATTGGGCATCTAATCGTCCCGCGGCAAGCTTGAGGTCGTGACAATGCTGATTCGCTAGCATCATCACTTCAGTCTCCTCCGCTTCGGTCATTTTTCTTAAGTTTCCGTGCTGGTCTGTATTGGTCGGGTCCTGCCTCCAATCCAGCAACGCCCTCTTAAGGCATATTTGTATGAATATAAAATATGAAATTAATGAAAAATTAATAAAGTAGAAAAAAAATAAAAATATATTAATATAACCTATAAAAAAACTTACGCGTTTCACCTTGTTGTCCTCCTCCTGTAACAGTTGCGGAAGCATCCTGATCCGGTTCCCGATTAACCAAAAGCCAAGTCTCAATCTTGGCGGAGATATTTGTATTTCCCGACTCTTCTCTCTCCGTCCAAAGAGTCCGATATGATTTTCGGCCGGATCGATGGTTAATCTTGTTGCCGCTCAAGCGTTTTTCACTCATATGTTGTCCAATACTACCTACACCCTAGACATTGAAATGATTACAGAATTAGAATTATAATTAGATAAATGTTTCATACAAAGTGTATAAAAGTAAGAAAATACCTCGTTCTCGTCAAAATGTTTGACGAGCCACCGCCATTGTGCTTTTTTTCCTCTAAATATGTTGGGAATGCCATTGCGGTTCAGATAGTCAGGCGAGACGTACAGTTTGTACCATGCCTTCATATTTGATTTCCGCTCTTTATAAGCGGACCACGCCGTCTCGCGAATCCACTTTTTGAGTGGATCTGAATCCGCCGGCAATTCATAGTACCGCTGTCATAAATAAAAACATATTTGTAAATATCCAAGTTATTTAAATTCGGGCGACAAATTTAGAAAGTTTTGAAATTACCCGAATTTTTCTCCAAAATCTACGGTACTCAGACATAGGAAGATCACAAAACAGCTGGTAGGAAGCGTCGCACTCGCGTGCAAACTTACCTACCATATGTTTAATCTTCAAAATAGTCCAGGCCTCGTTGATTCCGGGGGGTAAATACTCCACAGACGCTATAAGTCCGCGTCCCAAAACAATCCCAAAGGCCCCCCGTTCTTGGATATTGCCTCTTCTTTCAAGTCGAGGCAAACATCTTGTTTTGGATCGACGTCCTTCCTGGCCATCCAGCTCTTGGTATTCAAGTAATTCGGCTGCACCTTGAAGTCGAAGTACAGCTCCTTATCCGGCGTCTCGTCCCACTCTAGGGAAACAAATCTGTATTCGTTCAACGGCGGACTAGGAGTAGAGGATGCTTCTACATTCGAGGGTTCGCAACCCGTGAATGTAGGCGGCACAACCTGGTAGCCCCAACCGAAATCGGGGGTCGGCTCAGTCGGTTGTGGAGGTAAGGGAGTGTAGCAATCCCCATGATCAGGGGACTCCCCACCAACAGGCGGCGACGGAGGCGGTGTGTCGAGCGCCGATTGCTCGTAAGCCAAGAAGAATTTCGGGTCCATTAACTCATGCCTCGGTGCCCGAGCATGAGGCTTTTTTTGTCGGGTGTTTGAATCGATTGACGAGGAGGCCATTATATCTAAAGACGATTTAAAATTTATTAATCGTGAAAAAAATAAATTTGATTTTTAAAAATTTCCCAAAACGCCCCTCGATAAAAATTACGGAAATGCCCTTACAAGCATTTTTTAAAAAATTACGAAAATGCCCTTAGGGAATTTTTTTAAAAATTACCAAAAATGCCCTTACGGGCAATTTTTTAAAAATTACCGAAAAAGCCCTTACGGGCATTTTTTAAAAAATTACGGAAATGCCCTTAGGGCATTTTTTTAAAAATTACCGAAAATGCCCTTAGGGGCGTTTTTCGGTAAAAATTAAGGAAATGCCCCTAAGGGGCATTTCCGTACAAATTACCATAATGCAATCTAACAGATAAATAATCTAACATATTCAAATTCAATCTAACATAGTCAATTTCAAAAAAATTTCAAATTTCAAATTTTAACATATTTAACATTTCAAATTTAATTTAACAAATCCTACAAATCTAACAAATTAAAAAATTTTAACCTAAATTAACATATCAAAAAATTAACAGATTTAACAATTTAACAATTAACAATTAACAGATTTAACAATTTAACAATTAACAATTAACAATTTAACAATTAATTTTAATAGATTTATATTATCCCTAAACCCTAAAATTTTAAATATCTAATATAATAATTGAGAGAGATAAAATACTTACTTGATCTGGAAGAGGAAACGGCGACGGAGACGGAGGTGGCTGGCCGGAAAACTTGAAGGTAGAGAGAGGCAGAGAGTGAGGAAGAGGTAGTGAGTGAGGAAGAGGCAGTGAGTGAGGGAGAGGAGAGATCAGAAGAAAAGAGGCAGAGAGCGAGGAGGAAGAAGAAGAGGGGTTGGGTCTTTATATACCCAACTCTTGTAACGGCGTATATAAGGTAGATACGTCGTTACTAATTTAGTAACGGTGTATCTACCATACATACGCCGTTACAAAATCCCCAACGGACAAATTACCCAACGGGCAAAAATCTCAAGCGGGAAGATTTTTGACCGTTACCCAACGGATTAAAATTAGTAACGGCGTATGGGGAAGATACGCCGTTACAAAAAAAATTAGTAACGGCGTATCCTCCTTATACGCCGTTACTAAATTTTTGCCCGGGGAAATGAAAATTTTGGCGCGGAATTGAAATTTTCGCCAAAATTTCAATTCCCGCCCAATTTGTAACGGCGTATCTGACCAATACGCCGTTACTATTCCAAACCCTAAATTAATATTTTATTCGGTTCGACCGATCGTGATTGATCGGGGGTGTTCCTGTGGTTTGATTTTTCTGAAATTTGAACTATGTCACTTCAATGACATTTCCAACATTTTTAATGGTTTGGATTATTATACAAATATTGAATTGAACTAAACGTTCGATGAAGTTAGCGTTTAGGGTATAGTTTAGGGTTTACCATCCTAAACCCTAAACTCACGCTTTCACCGAAAGTGAGTGGTGTCAAAAATCGTGTTTTAATCCAACCGTACAGATTGAAGCGTAATAGTGTTGTCGCTCATAGGCAAAATTTCTAGTTAATTTTAAACATATATAAACCTCGATCTAAACCGATCACCCGTAAACACATCCGTAAGTAACGGTCAAAGCTCCGAAAATGTCATTTCCGCCATGAAATTGTTACGTGGTTTTCAATTTTGATTAACGTATATGATTTTTAGGTAGTGTACAATGATTAATTTCAATTGGGTAGTCATTTAGTATATGAAACGGGAAATTAATACCAAAGTCAAGCGTGAAAGTCAACAATCTTGACTGGTCTGATGGTCAAGATTGTTGACCACTAGTAACGGCGTATTCAAGATAATACGCCGTTACTAAATCATACACTGATTTAGTAACGGCGTATGTATGTGTATACGCCGTTACCAATCCTAAGACTTGGAAAATTTTTTCTAGGGGCTTGTTTTCATGGTAGAGCTTGTTTTTGTGGTTTTTTTCTCCTAAACTTTGTTCTTCAAAAAACCGAATTCACAACTTATTTAATTCTGAAAAATGATGAATGCGTTGAAGTGTTTACGGAAATGAACAAATTTATTGATAGTCGGTTAAAGGCCGTTAAATACATATTTGTCTAACTATCTGAGTTGGCCGAATCGTAATCTTCATGCCCTTCCATATTGTCTTCGTCCTCGTTGTCTCCGTCTTCTGAATCAGCTGTAGAGATAGGCCGTGGATTTTGGTGTAAGTATCTCAAGTCGATCCTTACACCACCCGGTCGCACCATGTCAATTCGATCTTCTTAGTACGGTTCATCTACTTCGAACTCTGGCTCTTCATCACCTGCACGAGCTAAACTGCTCGATTTGTAGTGACCTCTATGAGAGACAACGTTGAAAACCTTCCACGAAGTCGCAAAGTTCACCACATCCGGGTCGTTGATGTAGTACACTTGTTTCGCCCGTATAGCAAGGCAAAACGGGTTTTTTTTATGACAATCCGTGGAAGTGTTTACGGAAATGAGGTCATTGTCGTCCTTCCTCAAGGTTCGTTCGTCGTACCACCGACACTTGAACAAAACGACTGGCATGCTTTCAGAATAGGTTAGGACAACGACGTCCATAAGAACACCGTAGTAACATATTTTGTTTGCTTTAATCATGACCCCTGAATTTTGATTTCTCCGGCCTTGGTCGATTCGCAACGTTAAGAACTTCACACCATTCACAGTACACTGTGAATAAATCGCCGAAGAACGAGGACCTGCAGATAGTAGTATCAACTCTCGTAGTTCCCCTCGACCGGCAATCTGCATATTAAATTCTAATATTAGTTGCAGTAATTAAGCTGTATGAATTGTACCATAAGAGATATATTGTACTTACAACTTTTCCCCCCTCAAACATGAATGACATAAGTCGATCCTTTAGAGATTTTCTAGGGAATCTTTGAACGAATCCTGCTCGATGTGATTCTACGTACTTATCTGGTTCGTCACAATTCTCAGCAACAGTCCAATTCGCCCAGAACATCTCGGATACGCTCAATTTCTCGTTTCGCACCACGCTTTTTACTTGTACATGTGGGGAAACAACTGATAAGTGGAAACCTAGAGCTGGACTAACAAGTGTTTCCCTGGCTGAAGTGGCGCGGTTTAGGTACATCTGAGTGAAGGTGACAGACTCGTGCATCAAGTACTGTTGGGCTATACAACCTTCTGGATATCGAAGGTTTCGCACACTTTTCTTGTACACGCCAAGTTGCCTACATTCAAAATATGAATGTTAATGTGATATTCGATTATACATTTCAATGGTAATTGGAAATGAAATTACTGAAGAGAACGATCATACTGTTCAATTGGAAACATCCAAGTGAAATGAACTGGGCCGGTCCGCATAACTTGATCCGGTAGGTGTAGTAGCAGGTGAACCATAATGGTACATCGATGGAGGGAAGATAGTTTCCAACTTACAGACTAAAACCACCATATCTTCGTGCAATTTTTTTAGTGTTTTCTTCGTCGGCTCCCTCGTGCACAACACCTGGAACACCCTGCCGAGGTCTGCTAATGCTTCTGCCACATGAGTCGGAACGTACTTCCGAATGACAAGGGGGAAGATGCGTTGGATAAGCACGTGACAATCGTGAGTCTTAAGTCTGAGAAACTTTTTCTCATCAGGATTGACCTTGATCTTCAAACTTCCCGCATATCCGGAGGAGAACTTCACTGCTCGGATATGCTCAAGTACGGCCTTCCGGTGTACACCCTTGACCCCATAAGGCGCATCAGGGAGCTCCCCGTCCTGGCCCACCCATTGGTCTTGGCGCACATTCTGTTCCTCGTACGTTCTCCTCGCTTTCAAATCATCTTTAGTCTTCCCCGCTAGTCCGAGAACTGTACCTATGACGTTGTCGCACACATTCTTCTCTATATGCATTAAATCCAACGCATGTCTCACTCTGTGAGTTTTCCAATAGGGCAGCTGCCAGAAATTGCTTTCATGAGACCAACAGATAGCTAAACCAGTTCGTTTATTGTGCTTCGGGTGTAGACTAGGCTCGAGATAAGTATGACGCCTAATAGCCTTCAGTATGGCAGTCCCTGAATACCGCTTAGGCCTTCTACGAGTCTCGATCTGCCCGTTAAATGCCTCAGGGACAAAGCGCAGTGGGTGCTTCGGAGGTAACCACCTATGCGCACCTTGGTAAGATATTCTTGAGTTACTGCGTGAAGAGTCGATGTTGTCCAAACATAAGGGACATGCATTATAGCCTTTAGTGGTCATGCCACCCAACATTCCCAAACCCGGAAAGTCACTGATTGTCCGCATCACAGCAGCCCGCATTATGAACGGCTCTTTCTTGGAAGCATCCCACGTGACAACTCTGTTCGTCCACAATTGTTTCAACTCATCAATCAATGTACGCATAAAGTTATTCAAACATTTACCAGGTGATTTTGGACTTGATACCAACATGGTGAGGATGTTATACTCCTTCCGCATAGCCATCGAGGGCGGAAAATTCAACGGGACAGCAACTACAGGCCACAAACTGTAACTCGCAGCATTAGGCCCAAATGGAGAAAACCCGTCGGATGACAAGGCCAGCCGCACGTTTCGGACTTCTTCCGAAAATTGAGGATATTTCTTGTCAAACTGAATCCAATCAACACTGTCCGATGGATGTACTAATACGTCATCGTCCTCCTTCTCCCGTTCACCGTGCCATCGCATCCACTCAGCCGTCTCTTCCGCAAGATATAACGGTTGAAGTCGAGGAGTCAATGGGAAGTACCACAATGTCTTCTTCGGAACTAATTTTTTCCCTTCCATAGTAAACCGTGGTTCTTTACAAACTCCACATTTGTCCAGAGCGGAGAACTCTTTGTAATACAAAGTGCATCCGTACAGACATGCGTCGTATTTCACGTGTGGCATTTCGATGGCCTTCATTATCTTTTTCGCAGCTGCATAGCTAGATGGAAACGAATTAGGTTGTGGTAACATACGACATTGCTCTTTCGCGACCTGGGTAAAAGCCGCGTCTGACATCCCGGTGCTCTGTTTGATACACAACATCCTTAACATCGCTTCCAAAGAAGTATCATCACTAGTGACAGCGCTTGTGGTTTTGTACAACGGCTGTTGTGACTCCGTCACCAACCGGTTGTACGCCGTCATCTTTGCTTTAGCAAGTCCGGCCTCGACTTCGGTCACCGAACTTATCTCCAATTGTGGGTCCTCGTCCTCGTACTCATCCTCGTCGTTCTCGCCTTCATCTTCGCCAATCCTTATATCTTTACATGGATCTACATCATTCACGAACTGATGCTCCGGATCGACGTACTCTGGAGTGTGCGCCGACGTCGAACAAGGGGGATTATGCGAACTTGACGGGAAACTCATATATATATTTCGGCTCGAACTAGGCCGACTCGAACTAGGCCCTCTAACTTCGCCGTGATGGATCCACACATTGTACGATGTAAGGAAACCTTTCTTCAATACATGATCGCAAATGGTGTCCATATCGTGCCAAGAATAATTACAACATCTAGTGCACAGATACTTGAGACGTCCCACACCATCTGTTTGCGCGTTTCGTCTCGCAAATTTGACGAAACTGCTTAATCCGTTCATCCACTCCTCACTCATCTTACGGGATGTTATCCATCCACGATCCATTCTATATATTATACAAATAACTACGGTTAATAATCAATTAGAATTGACTATATTTATCAACTATAACAACAATTAAATTATTTAATTATTATCATTATAACAACAAAATTAATGGAATAATCTACGTGCATTTAACCTAAATTAATAAAATACATTACATAATGCATTATTAATAAAAAAAATGTACTACCTGCTAATATGGAGAATGATGATATGAACCGTAGTATTTTGAGAGAGAGTTGTCGAAAAATGGAAATGATATTACGAAAATGCCCTTGTCGGGAAATATAAAGTAGGAGAGAATTGGGAGAAAAATGTGGGGAGAATGGGAGAAGGTTCTGTGAAGATTTATACATTGATTTTGTAACGGCGTATTCAGGTAAATACGCCGTTACTAATTAACGGTAACACAACGACAGAACGGTAACATAACGGGAAGAACTTGTAACGGCGTATTTACCTACATACGCCGTTACTAAATAGAAAAAGTAACGGCGTACGCAATAAAATACGCCGTTACAATTAGTAACGGCGTATACTATTGCGTACGCCGTTACTAATAATTTTGTAACGGCGTATGCTTCATGTATACGCCGTTACTAAAGAAAAATCTGATAGTGAACAATGCACACATCACCACCGACGATGTCCCATCTCGACTCGACACGGGACGGCTGCCCTCATTGGGTAGCTTTGGCATTTTATATTAATACATATCAATTTTTTACTGAGCAAAAAAAATGTGCATGGTACATTTGTTAGCATCATGAACCTTCATATTGATTCAACTTCTTAATCAAATGAATGCATCCAACTAATGAACATTGCTGATACATTTTGGCTATAAATGGATTACTTTCTGGCCCAAGGGTCATAATCTTTTCAGAACTCTCCTATATAAAGGATTGAAGTGGGACGAAATCTTCATTTTCTCCTCCATAAATACACATCAATTGTTAGTTCGTCAATCTCTACTATAGTCATCACCCATTAGTTGTGTAAGTCTGTTTTATCTTGAGAGACAATTGCTCGATAATCCTTCAAGTGCCACAGAGTGAGCAATATTGTCTTAAAAAAACAACAATCAGCTGGATTCAGACGTTCTTCCCACAATCTAAAATCTCCGTCTTCTGAACATCTTCAGTACAATTCTTATATTTCACCTATACTACTTACAATAGTATTATTTGTCATTTACTTTCATAACCAGTGGTCTACACACACATGACCAACAGTTCCACATGGTGTGTAATGGGAACGACACGACTCTCTATAGCTGTCCTTTGGGTCTTCTGTATGGCTGATGATTCTACTCAAGTACTGTTGTAGTAACTTGTATATATATACAAGAGGAAGAGATAGATGGGGACCAACCCAATTGCCTAAGGGTTGGTCGGACGTAGGTATATAGGCATGTCGTGTTTTTTTTTCTAGGGTTAATATAGGGTTATTTTTATTTTATTATTTTATTTTAGTGGCCAAGGCTTGAAAACCATGTGTGTTGCTAATAATACCACATCTTCTGGTTACCCCACAATGGGACACACTACCCTCCACTTGGGTACTCCATCTCCATCTACCTATCACCTCCTACTACTATTTTTTGCATCTTTTTTCCTTCTCTTCTCTTTAAATTTTTAATAAAATATACCCTTATAAATTAAAGGTTCTTATTTCTTTTGGATTATTGGGCATGTATATGTGATGGTTGTAATCAAATGATTAGGATCTCTCATTCATTTGATTTGAGTTGATCGGTTTGGAATTGTACATTGGGCATGTATATGTGATGGTTGTAATCAAATCAAATCATTTGATTTGAGTACTTTTCAAAGTCCGTTCATGTGAACAATAAAAAAAACTTTAATTATTATAGATTTCTCGAGAGTATATGATAATTGAAATATAAAAGATATCATGGCAATACTTTATTTGAAGTCAACACAATTTACATAGTTTTTGTTTCTTCAAAATAATTGTAACATTTATCAGTAAGAATAAAACGCAACTCGTATAATCATTACTCACATTTTTCAAAACAAGTGTCACACATAGGAGTGCTTAAAATTAGCCGGAAATTAGAAAACTGATCAAAATCGTACGAAATTGGACTAATTAGAACTAAAATTGAGACAAATTGGTACGATTTCGAATCTAAATTCTAAAATCGATGCAAATTGGTCTGGTTATTGGTTTGCTTTCTCAAAACCGCCTGTTCATTGGGCCGATCAATAATAGTTAAATCGTGGCCTCCAAAGCCATTGATCTCCACCGTCCATGTGTCATTATTACCCTCAATACTCACATCTCACCGTCCACATGTTCTCGGTTTCCTCTCATATCTCTCTCGATTTGATCATTCCTTACATCAAACTGCAGAAAGCTTATATTCTCTTCTTTCTTATCTAAGTTTTGCGATTCACACCTCTTCTTTTTTTATCTCATCACAAAATTGTCTCACTCTTTTCATCTTCATCATCCAAGCCCAAAACCATAACAACAACGACCGAGAAAGCCTCCGAAATCTCTCTCTCCTTTGTCTCTGATTTCAACGACCTTGATTTATGAGAAATTGAGAAACCCCAAAATCCATTTACAATTAATGGTCTTTACTACCCGGCGAGACATTTGTGATGTCTCGTCGGTCAGGTGAGACCATTCCCATCGAGTTTAGCCACACCCAGCTGAAGAGACTTGTTCTTACTGTGTCTCGTCGTTTAGGTGTACCCATGCCAAAGGCGTGTAATGTCTAGTCTGATATGGGTTCACCTAACTGACGAGACTTGGTCTTACTTGCCTCACCGGCCGCTAGATGAGGCAGTACTAGACGATACATCGCAATATCTCGTCGACAATGGGTTCACCTAGACGACGAGACCTGGTCTCGCCAGATCTCAACGGCTACGTGATGTTACACTAGACAAGACATCACAATGTGTCATCAAGTATAGGTTCACCTAGTCAGCGAGACATTACACCTACATGCCCAACGAGACATTGACGCAATGTCACGCCGAGACAATCCCTCTCTCAGCGGTAGCCAGCCATGTCAATCCACCAAGCCAATCCCCTAAAGTGTGCCGGCTTGGATCCTCTCAAAAGTGTTACACTTAATTATAAATAAAATATTAAAAAGGATCCATTTTCATTTTTATGCCCAAAATAATTTTGGTATAAATTAAACATTTTTTTTTTAAATTTCGGGCACCTTGATTTTGAGTAAATAATGGTTTTGTCACTAGTGTACACATATACTGAATCCAATAATCTATATATAGAAAAGCTCAATGGTAGTCTCGAACTCTTTGGCCAATGGTAGTTTCAATTTTAGTTGCTTACATAAGATATGTACATTGCTAAAAAGTCTATATATTTTTGCCAAAAATAGAATAGGAAAGTGCAATATGCACTAATCATAATGTATCCTAATTAAATTCTTTGGGTTAGGAAGTGTTTTGAGGACCCCTTTGTATAATTTTATTTATGCTCAGTGTATATATGCATGCAATTAATTTGCTTTATGATTGAGTTTGATAAAATGTACATCTAATGATTGATAGGGCCCATTATATTTTCAATATTTTAGAATTCTCATCTCTTCAATCCATCCTATTAATTATACTTTATCTAGCTCTAATTAATGTATATTTAGTATCATAAACAAGGGTATATATATATATATATATATATATGTTAAATATTGTGCACACACTAAAATTTTCTTTGATGAGGAGATTTTATTTGCATATATAATTTGGAGAGTAACACTGTATAAATGTTGCAAAAAGGGTCCACTCATAGAATTAAATTATATTTCATATATATACATCACTTTATGACTCTTGTCCTTGAATTACAACTGAATTTAATTTTTTCAAGTATTTCATATTAGGACCACTCATCTAGACACGTATAAAGAGGTGAAAATGATTTATATGATCACATAAAACAAAACAAGCCCAAATCGTGTTGGGAATTGACACCGTATATAATTTCAAGAAGAAACAATATTTCTGTGCACTTATTTACATAAGATTCTCACTTTCGCACCTTACATTTTTTCTCTTTTACAGTATCATAAATTTTATTTTGAGACATATTCATTAATTGAGTAACAGAAGGCTAAAAAAGACATAATTACTCTTTTAATTAATTAAACAAATGAGCTTCACACTTAATATCCGTGATTTGTTTCACCGGAAAAGCCACTAGAGATGGGTTTTGCAGCGCTTGTCCTGTGTGGCCTCTCGTTGAGCCTCTCCGAGCAGCCTACCAGGGCCAAGAAAACCTCACCCGTTATACCAGCGTCACCAACGTCGTCGCACATCGATGTGAGAGGGCAAACCTTACGGCGACGCATGGCTCTAAGCTTCGGCTTGTTCCAGGTCTGCAACTATGTGCCAGATCTGAAGCTCCGCCTCCCGCTCCAATTAATTCTCCTTCACCGCACCTCGGAACGAATTTCGGCAACCCTAGCTCATGGTTACTCCAGATCTGCAACTCTGTGCCAGATCTGAAGCCCCGCCTCACGCTCCAATTAATTCTCCTTCACCCCACCTCGGAGCGAACTCCAGCGACCCTAGCTCATGGTCACTCCAGATCTGCAACCTCGTGCTAGATCTAGATCTTCCACCTCCGTGAACACCCGCGCCTCCTTATGTCGTCTCACCTTCTCGAGCCCTTAATTAGCCTCTCTGGCGACCTCGATTATGGACAATCGCCTACGCCCACCTCGCCACCTTCCTCTAAACTAGAGTCTCTATCGCCGAAAAAAATAGAGCACAAACCTCCACTCCATCTTCTCCAGTACCAAAGGGTATTTTGGGCATTATTTGAAATTCAGTGGTCACGTGATATCGTGAGACATCCATTTCTCCGTTAATACCAATAGACTCCTAACTTTTATCTGAAAATGAAATTTAGGATACGGAAAAAAAAATGTATAAAAGTGGAAATATTGTATAGTTAAGTCATGTAGAAAAATGTCATTTTCCCTAATTTTAAAACTAAGTTTGTGCATATAATAATATTAAGATTTATAAGTAAATTGTTATTATTTTATAAGTTAAGTACTTTCTATTCATTTTTTTCATATGATCATAAGTTAACTACCCTCTTTTATTCAATATATTGACTATGAATTTGAAGATCTTGTTAGAATAAATGAGATTTTATTTAAATTAATTAAAATTGGAATATGATTTATGATTTATTTATAGTAAAGAAAGAAAGCTACATACCTAGATGATGGAGGAGAATGGGGAGATGAATGGATGTTACTATTATCATTATATATATATATAGATATTATAGTTGTTGATATGCAATGTGTCATATTCATTATTATTTTCCTATTAATATTGTACCACTCTCTCTATAGCTCTCCACACCATTCTTTCTCCATTCAGTAAATGCTCTTTGCCCTATTGCAGGCACCACTACCACACACTCTCACTCCTCTCTCTCTCTCTCTCTTCCCTTTCCTAATTAGGGTTCTCTCCATGAAGGCTAAAGCTCACCTCTGATCATCACTTCTCAAGCTCCTTTACTTTATTTATCATAGGAGTAAAGAAAAAAGGTCTACAAAGAGCTTCTTCAAGGGGAAAAAGGAGTTACTGTTAGCTTTTTCCCTTCTTCTTGATTATTATCAAAGAACCCTAGATCACAATAGCAGGTGAACTTGAATCCTCTCTCTAGCTTTTGTTTCCTCTTTTGTGCTAAATCTTTGTTGTGTTCATGATGATATATATATACACTGTTCTTTTTGTTTCCTTGTTTGGGTTGGGGAGGTAATAATTAATAATTAATCCAAGTGCTTAAACAGAGGCTAATTAATAGTTATAGTATCTTGTATATATATATATATATATATAGAGTCTCCAATTTAGGGCTTAATTGGCATGTCCATATATATCTTTATATGTATATATGGACCGATCGATGATCAATATATAATATATGATCATGATTCAGTTGCACCTGGTGTTGGATGAACTCAATTTCCAACTAATTCCATGTATTTTGATGTAACTACATGGATGTTGCTCTCATGCAGCAAAAATTGCTTCGAAAACTTCAAGATCTGAACAAGAAATGGTGAAGAATTGAGAAAGATAAAGACAATTATACAATCGATCTCTTTAGCTTTGTGTAATATTCTCAATTCCGCACTATGTTGTATTGATGTAAATTGTGCTCGACTCTTCTCTCTCGCCTATTTGGAAGAGTTTTGCTGGTTTCATTGATACAATTCACTATTTGCTGAGAAAAATTAGAAATGGGGAGAATATAAAAAGAGAATTGTAGGGCTACATATTTATATATAAGGTCCAATTTCAATACGTATAATGAAAAGTTTATTTTTTGAATAATTATAATTTTCCACTTCTTCACAGTGAGTCGGAAATCAGAATTTTTGACTGATTAGTCAGTACTTGAATTCTTCTTCAACTTTCCTGTCAAAAATCAAATTAATCAAATTACAGAGACAATATCTAGATTTGGGCTTCACTACCTTATAATGGATCAAGACAACATTAAATTGATGATTTTTAAGAGTATATTAATATTATTATATCACCAGTAGACTCGAAATTAATTTTCAAATAATATCAAATTGCTACTTGACTCACCACCTTTTAAGAGACCATAGTTGTATATATATATTCATACAAGTCACATGTGAGGAGGATAAATATACATGTATAAGAATATATATACTGTATGTATTTTAAATGGCTTATACTATAGTCAAACTAAATGAATTCAAGAGTAGTACAGTTTTCACAGCCAAATATTTGTTTTATTAGCAGTAGAAAGATATTTAATTGATGAAACCAGCAGAAGCTTTCGATGAGACTCATGAGAATACGTATGACGTTTGTGCAGATTGATTGATTGGTTAATTAATTTGGCGTGTCGGGATTATAATGGCATCGTACAATTCACCGTGCGCGGCGTGCAAGTTCCTCCGGCGGAAGTGCCTGCCGGGGTGCGTGTTCGCGCCCTACTTCCCGCCGGAGGAGCCCCACAAGTTCGCGAACGTGCACAAGATCTTCGGGGCGAGCAACGTGACGAAGCTCCTGAACGAGCTCCTCCCCCACCAGCGCGAGGACGCCGTGAGCTCCCTGGCGTACGAGGCGGAGGCGCGCGTCCGCGACCCCGTCTACGGCTGCGTCGGCGCCATCTCCTTCCTCCAGCGCCAGGTCCACCGCCTCCAGTCCGACCTCGACGCCGCCAACGCCGACCTCATCCGCCTCGCATCAGCCACCTCCACTTTTCATGACGTCATCCCCACCACCACGCCCTCAGGCATCATCACTGTCAGAGGAGGCTTTTACGACCCCTCGTCGCCGCCGTGGAATGACGTCATCAATGGAGGAGGAGGAGGAGGCAATAATTAATGTGTGAGTCATATGAGTGTCTCAACTCTCAATAAGTAGAGTGATCATATATATATATATATGAATAAGGTCCTTATATATAAAGGGCAAGGGAAAGGGAAGGGAAGCTTCAATTATTTAGGGTTTTTCTTTATCCTCTCTCTCTATATATATATATATCTCACAACAATGATGAACTTTTGTTATTTTCTTATTATTATTGGAACATTTATTTATATGATGTGGTTCATATATGATAAATTAGTTGAGAGAGATTAAGAGAGGGAGGTTCTATATAGCTATAGGTGCATTAGCATTCACATGCGTGCGATGTGAGAGCTATAGACATTTATTATTTACATTACACTAGGGTTTGGTCGGTGAGGCATGCCCTAGCTACATGATTAATTGTTTGTGATTGTTAAATCAATGGTTTGGGTTTGTTTGGCCATCTCCAAAAACTAAGCGTCGGTCACATACTGATTTCAACGAAACGATAAAAACAGGCTAAACTACCTAATTTCATTGGACACAACCAGCAACACCATATCAGGTTCAACCGAACACAAAAAAAAGTGTTTAGTTCAATGTGATGGGAATGGTATATAGGGGATGTAAACAAGACGGATATCCACCCCTTACTCTATCGGGTGAAGGATATTAGATATTGAACCCTCGTATATCGAGCTTGTGTTAGAGTGCTACATTTACAATATGTGAATCTGTTCATCCGTTTAAATAATAGTTTGTGTGACTCTACCTATATCAGCTTGAGTTTGTAAGTATGTTGAACTTTTCTTATATTTCAAAAAAATTGTTATCCTTATTAAAATAGAGGGTCTATCGATCTAATACATAAGAGGTGGCAACAAGGTCAGTCCAAGAACTGATCTTCAATCCCCTACTCAAATTCGGGGTATTTTACCCTTCTATACATAATTGCAAGTGAACAGTTTTGACGAGGGTTTATTGTTCTTTATATTATCCTCTATTTCATCGGATCAAAAGTACCAAGTTCACATGAGTTCATTTTTTTCTTTGCGATCCCTACCAAAATAAGAGCTTTAAATGAAGTTTGGGCCATATATGAATGCCAACATTTAATTATGTTTGTCATCAGACTTCGTATATGTATCTAATCACTCGATCGAGTTAACAATAATAATACGCGTGCCGATTATGATGTTATACGTATAGTTTTAAATTAAAGTTTCAAAAAAGGATGGTTATGTGGAGACCTTGATCATATGAGTCCCCTCTTTCTCTTAATAAAGTACAAAAAAATTTTAACCTCAAAAAACAACATATATTAGATAAGTTGAACCATACAAACATTAACATAGAAAGACGGGACATTCCCCTGTCAAACATACACTCGTAACTCGTCAACACAACTTTCGCAAGCGAATGAACTACTTTATTCACTGAGCGTCTTACAAACACTACTGAAAAACCCACGAAACCCTCACATAACCTCTTAATTTCCTCAACAATTAAACCAAAAGGAGACCTTGATCATATGAGTCCCTCTTACACTTAATAATGTACACATATTCTTTGATTATTTAGTTATATATAATCTTTGTTCTTTAGGACCACACATACATACAATACAATAAATAATATTGACCGAAAGTACGCAACAGAAGAATTGAATACCCTAAAACTAGGGTTGACTCAGGCCTATTTCGTATGCGTATAGGAGAACAAATAAATTGCATTGCACAGAGAATATATGTATCAAATTCAAATATATGATCAGTCATGGCCATATACAAAAAGATGAGCATAGTGATCTTTGTCTCTGCAACTTTTTATTCTTCAAACTTCTTTAATTAATGTTCTCATCATTATTAATGCACATATATATTGCAATTAATCGTCTTCGCATTGGATCCCATGCCAAAAAGAGATTTTTTATCTTTCTTCCTAATTAATGACCTTGACCAAATTAAATTAGTGTTAACTCTCCCTACAACACATTCATAAAAGCATATATAAAGTTGAGTTATTAGTTTCAACGAGTCAAATTCCAGTCCAATCATACAAGATTTAGTAAACCTCTGAGCCGATTTAATATACTCGTGAGCCAATTTGCTTATATATATATATAATATTTTGTGATAAAATTGTACAATAATAAAAGAATTAAATAACATAATTGAGTCGATCTGAATTCAACTTTAATTATATTTTTTCAGACAAATTCGAGTTTAATTAAGTAAGCTTATAACTCAAGATAAATCCTTAAAAGTGTAAGTTTGATTCTACTCCTTCAACCACTTAATTATTAATTTTGCTGAGAAAAAAAACTAATTGTAAATTTATGACCTCAATACTAATTATTTTAATCAATAGAGATTTGTCACACATTCGGCGCATTTTTCTGCTCCCAAGTAAAAGCCTATAGTAAATACTGTAAATTAGTAATTAGTAGCTGCCACATGCATGCACAATATATTGTGTGCGTCACTTTAATTCACTATACATGTAACATGTTTAATATAATGTTGCATGCGTGCTTGTGTGTATATATATTGCAGCTCCCAAAAAGAGACTGTGTCAGTCTGAGTAATTAATACTAATTAAATCACCTGGGAAAATGAAGTGAAAATTTATATATGTCTAGGGTTAGTTAGGGCTCACTGCTCACTAGTTTTTGAAGCTCATGATCACTTGGGAAGCTAAATCAACTTTACTTTTCATATGTGAATTTTGCTCAATTAAACTCATTTCTTGTTAACAGCACTGCTCATGAGTGGAGTTAAATTGATTTGATAAGAGAACAAGTAACAGTGTTGCTCAGAGTCTCTATTCTCTGTATATATATATATATAACATAGTCATGAATATCCTCTCTGGATCTGTGAAGGGTCTTCACTCATCTCTAAGACTTGTAGCAGTTACTGTCCCCAAATTCACAACTCTTTTTGGTTTTCACACGCATATTAATTAATATATATTTATACAACTGGGTTATGTAATAGGATATAAATATATCTACCGTCTTAGAGGTGTAAATGTTTATTGTGTTTTGGTAAGACGTTGAAATCTAAGTGATAATTAAGATTGTAAATGTTGTATGGTGTTATTACATTGAATATGACATTAGGGATCATGGCTGAGTTATAAAAAATTTCTATTTTTGTATTTAAACTTTTTTACCATGAATTAATTTACATAATAAAAGTATATATTATGATAGGTATAAAAATAATATTTAAGATATTTAATATTTCTTCAAAATCCTTACGATTGCAACAAATTTCATATCGTGATTAATTAAGAAAACTAATTTTCTTAAAAAAATTAATTAGTTTGAAACGAATCGGCCAGAATCGGCCTAAATCAGTTCAAAACCAACTCAAATTAGTACAAAACTAACTCAAAACGCCACGGCGAGAAAATTCGTTGTGCTTACGTGGTTTTCGGCGCCATGGCGGCACTAGCCCCGCCCTTTACAACATTGATAATGACAATAGCATCAATAATTATTTCTATTGTTCACGCTCAAATGTCATGTAATATGTCAGCAAATAAACTTGTCAGGTATTTGCTCTCAAATTAGTGATTCTGGTGGGGGTTTTGTCCCACCAAATCTTGCAGTCAGGATTTGACGTAATGTTGATTACTGTGTTTAATAAAGTTGGGAGTTAAAGAAAAAAGAGATTATATTTTGTTTATAAGAAAAAACATATTGTATAATATAATAAAATAATTAAATGGGAGATTAGGGGTATAAGAAAAAAAGGAGAGTAATTTTGTTCTAAAAGTCAAAAAAGTGGATTTAATTTTTGGAATGGTGGATTTCTTCATGATCAAGACTATTACACTCGAAAATTCATGTTCAACTTCAAGCTATGATTAAATATATCAATGTTGAATTTTATAATTAAAATATTAACCTTAACAATTATATATGATTTTTTTTCTTCAGTACGTGTGTTTGTGAGGTTAACGTTAAATGGTGATGTGAAGAATTAGTACTTGTGTTCTCATGAACATCCAAATTCATACATCAATCAAAATCAAACCCATCAATCGTTTCTTCTGTGTGTTCTCAGATCTGCAAAAGCAGTATCAAAGCGTGCAAAAGAAGTAAGAGAGTAGCCAGTAGGTGAATTTTGGGTCAAGTTGGAGTAAATAATTAAAAACAATAGGTACATATGGAGGAGCCAAAAGTTACATTACATCAGGTTTTGCATAGTATATGTTTCTGGGTCCTTCAATTGAATGCCCCACAGGCCACACAGACAAGGACATCGGTTCTCCCACGAGCTACATGGTTCTTTTTCTATAAACTATGTAGCTTTGAATAATTTTGTATAACGATCTGAGCTTCCTCGTTAGCTTGAGTTTTTACGTGGATTGTGCTTCAGATATAGTTTTAGAGCTTGGTTCCATTCTGAATGTGCTCTCCATGTGTCATTGGGCTCAAAAGTTATGGATCATGTGTCCGCCCTATATCTGCCCCCAATCGTGTGTTTACACGTGCACACTTCGAACCGCCTTGTGATGCAGTGCAAATCAGGAAAGTGTCGGATTTCGACAAACGACTAGTGTTTTCCGGGTAGAAACGGCCTTCTGAGCAAAACTCATCGCTTTGCCACGATGTACGATGAATTTCGGCCATCCCAGGTCATCTTGCGGGTCAAAATAGCAGTTTCTTAAGTTTCGGGCAATTTTAATAATTTGTTTCCTTTTTCCAATAAGTTTAGGATTTTCTTTTCTGCAATTAGGTTTTCGCTATTTAACCACTCTTATACGTTTATGTTATTTAGTTTTTGGAAGTTTAATAAAAAAAATTGAGGTTTTCCTCAAATATATCATCTTCGATATTCGCAAAAATCAACGATTTTTTTATAAAGAATTCTTCCTAACCACGTACGCTGCATCCGTTTACATGTGAGTAAGGGTATTAGAGTCCCACATATTTCAGATATTAATTTATTCACAAACTTATATTACAATTTGGACCTCCACTTATTCGTTTGAGTTTTTAAGTGAGTTGAGTTTCTGATACTTTGTTCCATAAATGATATATAAAATACTTATTTTGGTTAAATTTTGTAGTTATTTCACTTCACAACTATTATAAAAATTTTTTATTGAATTTCTCCAAACTAACTCAAGTTTAATGTGATATATATTAAAATTTTAATATACCTTATATAACAAATTTGAGTCTTCATCTATAATTTGATACTTCAAGTGAGACGGGTTCTCAACATGGTATAAGAATTTGGTCAACTCTATATGTTAACGCCCTCTAAGTCATCTTATTCCAGATCTACAGTCCAAATGTCGACTCCTAACAATCCATGTACAATACGAGCAAGGAGAGTTTTAAATTCACGTGGAATCTTAAAAGTTCACAAAAACCCATCTAAATCTCATTTACACATATATAAAAAAAATGTTGACGTTTTATTTATTTTCAGTTTCAACTTGCACAACCATTATTCTTAAGGGGACACCTCGACAATTGAGTATCACATTATCTATAGTGAGCTCGAAAGATTAATACCACTGAAAAAATGAAAATGTTTATAAATACATAGAGTTTGATATAACAAAAAAAATTGCATTACCACAAAATTTTATTGAAACTTGATAAATATTTCTCTTTCATCATTTGTCACTCGGGTCGACAATGTTGAATAGCGAATAAAACTAGAACTTATCAAAAGTGTCCAACCAAAGCATATAATTAACACATAGTAATGAATGAATCATTATTGGACATATATGTGCTAATCATTGTATGACAATTATGTGCTAATTAAAGAGATACACTACAAAATATTAATCGAAAAAGTACATTTTTTATTATGTAAATAATGTGAGACCCGATCATGAGATCCATGGAACAATATCTGATAAGATATGCAAATTCACTTGTTATCAGCAAAATCAAGTAATCGTATAAAAAATCAAAAGGAAAATAAATTGTGTTTAGATTCGGAAAATCCATGGGCTGTGGTACCAATCTTGCCAGCTCGGAATTCAAAGATATATCGATCGACTGACAAAAATCATAACAAAACACATTTTATAATAAAAATAATTAAATATACACTCATAATAATTAATATTTATTAAAAATAAATAAATTATATTTATTCATTTTAATTTCAAACTCGTTGATAAACACTATTTTGTTTCACACAAATTGAAGTCAAATTAAATTTAAATTAAATTTAGTTAGATTTAATCAAAATTAGTTGATTTGGACAGAACAAATTGAATTAAATTAAAAAATTTAGTTGATCGATTTTGACCTGATATTTAGCCGGTACTAATTTTGATCGATATTCGCTATATTTAGAATTCGGACACCTTACCTAACGGGCGGTGGAAACTTTGAGACATGCCACATGATCAATAAGCACTCTTAAAAGGGTTTGTGAGGATTCATAATTAATTCCACATAAAAATGTCCTAATGAAATAAATAATTTAAAAAATACTTATAAAATTTTTAAATAATCCCCGAAGCCTTTACTTTTTCAGCTTAAAGCCATTGCTTTTTATCACGTCACCAATGATTATGGCCATGATGATTGTTAACAAATATTACGATCAATTAATTATTGCATTTAAATAAATAATACCGTTTAGCTATTCTACTTTAACTTAGGTGGAGACGGCGGCTACGTTTATATTCTTTCTCGCGTCTCTTACATGTGGAAAGCTTAAGTTTTAAAAATGTGCTGGTTTCGTTGGAGTATTTTACGATAAAAATATAATTTAGTCATATTATATTAACGCGTTTTGCATTTTATTAACATTTATAATAAAAAATTTAATATATTATATTTACACTTATGTTTAATAGTATTTGAACATAAATATATTTTTTTTAAAACACAAGTACTCTTGAATTGATTTCGTAAAAACACAATCAAAACTAATAAGTTAAAACAATTTATAATGTGAGAACTTCATCAATTCGATTCAAAACCGAAGCGTAATTACTTTGATACAAAAGTTCACAGTGAGGGATGAGTCATTTTGGGCCCTGATGGAGTGATGGCAAAGGCCTTTGGGCTTCATTTCAAACCTCAATTTAGCTGCATATATATGATGGAATGCAGAATGTTCACTGTGAACTCGAAAGTCGAAACCGAGTTGAATTGTACTCGAAAAATCAAAAATTGTAGATGATAATTTTGTTTTATTCTAATTCTGAGAGAATCATTGAATCGCATTTCGGTTATCCTTCTCCTGAACAAGGAACCGCAATTATTTTTTTGATCGACAAGTTATGTCTGAGGATTTGGGCTCGACTATACTATAATGTAGCAAGACATCGCGGTTATTTGATGAAGAACTGGACATGTCAATTGGACATGTTTCATCCTCCCACAAACGGTTGTTACGTCTTTCTCTCTCTCTCTCTCTCACACCGCTCATCTTCAGGTTTTTACTATTTTTTTCGTTCACAATTTTAAGTTTCAATTGGATTGTATTATTTTTTGACTTTGAATATATGCCTGGAACTATGGTTTAGTATATTATTGCATGAAATAAAATAAAATTGCATAATTAGTTGGGAAATAATCTCTATAAATCTAATTCGGACCATAAATCGAATCTAAAATGAAGTCTCAAACTTAAATGGTTAGGTTCGAATAAGATTAAAGAATCACATGCAATCACGCACGATTATAACTGAACCGTTCAAAATCTATAGTTCTAATTACGAATTCTCACATTTGAGAATTTATAGACTGATTAGGCCGGTCTAGCTACGGAACCATGACCATCTCTAATTCTTTCAAAATGCCCGAGTTCTAGAACAAGTCAATTCGACCCTCCTTGTGCTAATACCCAATACATACTATTTGTCCGATAAATGTCAATGAATATAGACCTATATATAGCATATATGGCTAAGATACCATATAAAAGATTAAACATATTAGTTGATCAGAATATAAGCTTCTGCGAAGGAGAGAGCTTTGATGCCATAATATGTGATGGCGTCTAAATTTTCATGATAGTAATAGTGGTCTAAATTTTTCTAAGAGATAATGACACTTGGTTATATCTAATTATAGCAAAGTGACATTTTTATACCATAATAATTATTATATTTTAGTATCCAAACAATTTTTTTTTTGACAACCTACCTCTAAAATGCCTAATATACTTAAAATACCCTTAGTTCAATTAAAATAAAATTGAACTAATAGTGAAATCAAACTGGTTCAAATTGGGTCGGTTCAAATCAGATTCATTTACCCGACCATAGGTATTTTAGGTATACTAAGCATTTTAGAGATAAGTTGTCACAAAAAAGTTGTCAAAGTACTAAAAAAGAGAAAAATAGTTAGGATATGAAAGTGTCATTTCGCTATAGTTAGGTGTAACAAAATGTCTCAAATTATTTTACTATAATGTGAAAAATTGAAATTGATTTAGTACACATATTTTTATAATCACCTCCTTTTTATTATTAATATATAAAAATTGAAATACTTCGAATCTCATGTTTAAAAAGTACGAATTTCTTTACCAACTTATATTACAATATGAATTTGAACTTTTATCAACTTGAGCGGTTAAATAAGTTAAACTTTTAAGGTATGTATGTGTCACTTCTCTCCTGACCATGAACTCAAAAAATAGCAGTAATTTGATCCCTTAATTTTGAAGTGACACATGTGTATGTGTTGAAGAGACCAAATTAAACACATTGATCACAGAAACCAAAAACACAAAGAGGCATGAATTGACAATATTGTGCATGCATGGTGGCACCTAAGGTTCCAAAACCCATAAACAAATGTTGCCATGCATGCGCTCCTCTCTCCACCTGTCTCCCACGTGTCACCTCCTCTCTCTACTCACCACAGTATATATACACACCATGCATGCACTACTTGTACCCACCACAAAAACACTCACTCACTTACTTGTCTCTCTTCACTTCACAATGGCCACCGAACACTACACCTACCGAGACCCACAACACGGCGACTACCTCCGCTTCGAGGCCCACCGCCGCCCGGGCGGCGGAGGCGGTGGCGGTGGCGGCGGGTCAGCCTTCGACACCAACAGAAACTACCCTTTATTCGACACCACCTCCTCCTCCACCAACTACTCCTCCCTCTCGGCCTCCAAGGTGGTGGCGGTCATGACCCTCCTCCCCCTCGGGGGGACCCTCCTGGTCCTCTCCGGCCTCACCCTCGCCGCCACCGTGGTCGGCCTGGCGGTGGCCTCCCCGCTCTTCGTCATCTTCAGCCCGGTCCTCGTCCCCGCCGCCCTGGCCATAGTCCTGGCCGTGGCGGGCTTCATCGCCTCGGGGGCGTTTGGGGTGACCGCCGTGTCGGCCCTGACGTGGATGGCGCAGTACGTGAGGAGGGTTCTGTGGGAGGTGGCGCCCGAGGCGCGGGACGAGCTGGAGTACCTGAAGAGGCGCGGGCAGGACACGGTGGACTACATCGGGCAGAGGACGAAGGACGCCGGGCAGGCCATCAGGGACAAGGCGCACGACCTCGACAGGGACGTCGACGTCAGGGGGCAGTACGAGGGCGCCAAGGGCGGCGGGCGGGACCGCGACCGAGAGACCGTGACTACCAAGACACATGAGACTACCAAGACGCACGAAGGAGGAACTAAGAACAAGTGAGCGTGAGCTTTGTGTAGTGTGTGTGGTTTGTGTTTCTTTAACTTGTAATAAAATGGTACTCATCATAGGAGGAGGACTAGGAGGGTGTCGATTGTGACTACTTCTTCTTTGTCTAGTCGTGAGTTCCTATTTCCGTGTTTTTTCTATTAGCGTTTGTTGTGTCCATTTCCAAGAGTTTGAGACTTCATTTTCATATTTAATAATGTGTATGTGTTTGCATTTTTAAGTCATGCTTGTGTGAGAAATAAAGTACTTTGATACGCAACACTACATGCGTTGCATCTCAGGTGTTTGAAACGTTAGAATGTTTGAACTTTTACCGGTTGATTTGTCTTCGCCGTGCGACATGCGTCAATTTATTGCATGCACTCATGCGACAGATGGCAGCATTGATGATTAGTTGATGTGTCTTAATGTGTGCGACATGCACTCATGCGACACATGGCAGCATTGATGATGTGTGCGACAAATGGAAATGGAACTACGGTCATTGTCGTAAGTTTTACTACAGTCCATCATGTTCTGTCAGTAAGTTTTCTTGAAGTTTTACTAGTTCGGACTATTTATATTTTCGTCTGGTTTGTATTTGATTTGTACTTTTGGTCCATAAACGATGAATAAGACAAACTAAATGTCAAATGTGTTATGTCAAATGTGTTAGTCTATTAACAACTTATAACGAACAAATATTAACAACAATTTATAACAATGTTACATTTTATATATTAATATAACAAGAGTTACAGATGGTAGACATTTTTTAAATCTTGGTGGTGTGTATGACATATTGAGCTACAGTTGTCATATTTGTCCTCTTTTGGCCTGCAAGCCAAATATTAAGACAAAGAACAGCGCACCACTAACACATGTCATACCAAAGGTTCTATATACTTCCACATTATAATGAGTATAGAAATTTGAGTATAATATTCTATACAAATATGAAATCACTCGACAAACCAAGGTCATGAACAATGTTTAAGAATTTCCTGACAACTTATCCAATTAATCTTTTGACTCAGGCCCCTAGTGTTTTATAATATACAACTGGCTCTCAATATATAGGTCACCATAAAATACTATTAAATGTAGCATTATTAATATGAAATTTCAATAAAACAGATTTATAATCTTTGTGTTACTACATTTAGTATTGGCATATTTTTTAGTACGAAGTCAAGATGTCAGACAACATGTTGCAACACAGTTGGTACGACATAATACTCGCATGATTAGGCAAGACATCGAAGACTTCATGTTTTGAGCACAGAAGCTCCGTGCGCAAAGGAATAGAGATCATGAATGAATTAGGCAAGGTCCAGCTAAAAGAAAGACACGCAAGTAAGATTTAATGAAGGCGGCAACGCTAACTTGTCACTTACCATAAACGCAAGGCGGCAAGAGACTCCCTAATCGGAATAGGAAACCGATTAGACAATATGAGTTGTTATAAAAGCAGGTGCTGCCCCCTTAGCAACTCAGTTCTTTCTCTGCGCTAAATTCTCAGAACTCTTAACCGTGTACAACTAGCGGATTGAGAGGCTAATCAATTTAGAGAGGACGTCGTCGAACACATACATCAGCTCGAATAGATTTGGGTGTTTGTGATCTATTAGGTTTTGGATTCGTGATTGAAGACTCACGAGAAGATTGTCGAAGACAACAAACCGAGCATAGGCTTGCTCGAAGGGTGGAATTGAGAGGATCTCAAAGACAGGAGGAGTCCCTAGTCGAGATTGTTCACGGTGAGATCTCCAGTAGCTTGTGTGATAGCTAGTTGATGCTTGAAGTTGTACTATTGATTACCGAATAGTGAAAACCTTTCTACTGGCAGAGTGCTCCCAGACGTAGGTGCGGAGTCACCGAACTGGGTAAACACATTGTGTGTCTTCTGTTTACTGCTTTACTATCTACTGTCCATAAACCGTGATTAGGAAAATTGTCGAACCAATCGTTACAACATTGTGTTCGACGTCTTGCCCCCTGCTACTTAACATAATTTCACTTTGGGTAAAAGCGGACATTATTTAGTAGTTAAATTATTACCACCCCAACTAGCTCAAAATTTATCTCCGGCAATAGATAGGGATGGCACTGAGCGGAATAGACTTGGGACGGGGATTCCCCATATTTTAATGGGTGGGATCACCTTTTCCAACATGAACTAATGTCAAAAAAATATATTTTCTAAATAAAATTTGTATAAAAACTATTGTTTTAAAATAATTTTATTATTATTAATCTTTTTAAAATATTATTTTACTCAAAAATGTTATCTTTTATCAAATAGTTAAGTGTACGTTTAAAATTATATTTTTTATAATATTGGAGTGAGCGGAGATATGTCCCACCTGAATTTGTGGATTCCCTTTCAATTGGGATGAGACATTGAATCTTATCAGAGACAAGAAATAGTGTCATCCCTAACAGATAAAGCTATCTCTCTATTAAATTGTCAGGTTCAAGTCTCATCAACAATATTTTTAGACCAAACTCTTAATTTAGGTCAAGTTTGAGTCATATCGACAATTTTTCTCTCTACCAACCTCCTGGTCTAAGACAACGAAGTTGGAGTCTCAACAATTATATCTCTCTTTATCAAAAATTTTATATGCAATAATCCGTTGAGTTTTATCGACAATATTTCTTGACCAAATTCTTGATCTAAATAATCAGTTTCAGATTGTGTTTCAGCGACAATATCTTACCACCAAACTCTTGGTTTAGGACGGTCAAGTTCGAGTGCTATCTACAAAATCTCTCTACCAAACTGTTAGTCTAGGGGCAAGTTCGAGTCTCATCGACAATATCCCTATACTAAACTCCTGGCTTAGGGGGTCGGTATCCCTCTACCAAACTCCTGGTTTAGGGGGTAAGGTTTGAGTCCTATAACTAGTGTCTCTCTACTAAATTATGGTTTTCGACAATCAGGTATGAGTCTTCATAAAGGATGTCTTAAATTTATGTCAATATATTGCATTTAAATAAAGAAAAAAGACAATTTGATAGACACAAGTATTAATTTATTTTTTCCGTAAAATTTCCTTTTTTGCCTATTTAAAATCCTCAAATCGTGACTATATATGAAAAAATAAGACATTGAGTGTGCGAAAAAGTAAAATAACACTGAGATGTATCAAAATTAGAAACATATATCAAGCTGTCAATTCTCCCTTCAAATTTGTAAGACATTCTTTCATTGTTTCCAGTTTCATTGTGCACTTTCTTGGCTATTATTCTAGCTGGAAGGTTGCAAACACGTCTCTTTCCTCAACACCTGCAACCTTAAAATTTGAATATCATAATGGTTTGTTTGAATACCATGATTTCATTTTACAAGTCAAATCCAGGTCACTTCATGTGTTATAAGTTAGATCAAGAATTTCCAAACAAATCCAAGAATCCAAACACAAACAAACATGATATAAAGTGAAGATGCCGTTTGATAGAAAGTGACCATTTGGCTTTGCAAGACAACAATCTATGCAATGTGATGATGTAAAGTCAAAATAATTACTCAAATGATGATAATAGAGTTCCTGGACCTTTATGCCTGTTTCTTGTGAAAACCAGTGATCATGAACAAGCAACAAAGACATTGTTAGTCTGATTTCTCTTGTTAACCATTTTCCGGCCATGGAAATGGCTCCCTTGAACCACCAACTTCTGTTCCTTGCCCTCTGCCTCCTCCCTCTTTTGACTATCCCGGCGCTCTCTGCTGTAGCTGATGAATCATCTCTTATATACCCTCTCAACTGCTCCGATCGTGTTCAAACATGTAGCTCTTACCTATATCACATCTCTAGAGGACTCCGAGTCCAACAAATCGCATCTTTCTATTCTGTGAATGCGCCTGATGTCAAACCTGTAGTCTACAGGTCAAAAAATGACTATCTTGTATCTGTTCTGTGCACCTGCAAAGATGTTAATGGAACGCGCGGGTACTTTTATGACACCCTTTATAAAGTCCAATCCGGCGACACATTTGTAGATATCACTAGCAAAATCTACAATGGGCAAGCTTGGAGGGTTGGAGGAGAAGAGTCAATAATTGCAGGGGAAGCGATCACTATACACCTAGTTTGTGGGTGCTTGGAAGTGAATTCTCGGGAAGTAGTCACTTACACGGTTCAAAAAGATGATACCCTATCAAATATTGCAAATACTTTCTCAGCAAATTTGAGTGAAGTTGAGAGTCTTGATGAAAGATTGGCCCAAAATCCAAGTTTCATAGATATTGGGTGGGTCTTATTTGTGCCGGTGGAGAACATAGAATTTTTAGCTCCCCAAAAAGGTTAGCTTCTCATTTTCTCGATTCACTTTGTTCAAGTTCAGTTTTCCACTTACATCTAATAAATTTGTTCTTCCATACTCATACCATAGAGTATATCTTATGTGATGTATTATTGTATGCTATGTGCTGAAGTTCATGTAAGTCGTGTTCTTCTGAAATATGAGCAAATTACCTTGTTTACTTCTTTATGTCAGGAAAAGTACGCAAATGGGTGATAATTGTCTGCATAACCTCAGCTGTGATCTTATTTGGTTTGAGCGCGTTGATCCTAGTCCTCCTCGTAAGAAGAAAGAGACGCTGTAAAAAGAAAGATTCACAAACTGTAAGCAAAACTGGAAGTGCTGCTAATGTTTCCTCAATCCACCAATCTCAGAGAAGAGATATTGAAGGTTAGATACATTTCTAATCGATACTAAATTCAAGGTAAATGGTCTGAGATAGTCCCTACTAAATCAGAACATTGTGAATAGTTCAGGGACTAAACGAGAAGAAACAAAGTTCATAGACTAAATCAGAACAAAAGGGATAGGCTCATGAGCAATACTGAAACATTTTCTCAAACTCAACAAGTAGGCATGGTTCTGGGGAAAAATCAAATAAGGTTGTGACTGATGTTTACCAATCAGTATGAGATGTGAAAACAATGCAACCAACAGAAATGAAAAGTGCAGAATTTCTTAAAATAATAGTTTTGAGGTATCAGCGTTACTTGCTTTAAGTTAATCGAAATGAATAAGTATTGGTCATATGAAAGAAATTTGGCACAGATGCAACAACCTTCGAGTCAGAGAGGCCGGTTATCTATAGCGTGGAGGAGGTCGACAAAGCCACTAACAACTTTCACGAAAGCAGGAAAATTGGAGAGGGAGGATATGGAAGTGTGTACTATGGCATTTTAGGAGAGCAGGTAGGGCGATATCTTAATGAATTCTATCTTCATTGTTTTTTGGTACTAAGTCAGGTTCCTGTGTGTGAATATCAGGAAGTCGCGATCAAGAAGATGAAAGATAGCATGGCAAAGGAGTTTCTAGCAGAGCTTAAGGTTTTATGCAGAATACACCACATTAACGTGGTAAGTAACTATCTTGAGAATGAAACATGCAATTTTGTAAACATAAGATGAATAACGATTTCAAGAAACTAACCTCGTCTCCTAGGTCGAGCTGCTGGGATATGCAAGTGGAGACAGCCACCTCTATCTAGTATACGAGTATGTTCAAAAGGGATCACTCAATGACCATCTTCATGACCCATTACTGAAAGGTATAAATAGCATGAATCCTCATGTTTCTTCTTCATCTTAGAAGGTTGCCACCATATGTTTAACTGTGATGAGAGTACCAACAAATAGAGTACACCCTAACTATGAACTTACCCCAAGTACAACAACTATATATACAACCATATTGTACCATACCAAGAAAAAAAATGAGATGCTGTAAGAAAAAGCAGGTATAAAATCAAGGTCAAAACCGATAATAATTTACACATAGATTTTAATCAGTCAGTTCTTATGAGGAGCTTACACTGTCAGGTCACCAGCCTCTTACATGGACTGCAAGAGCACGCATAGCGCTTGATACTGCAAGGGGAATAGAATACATACATGATCACACAAAGGCGCGTTATGTGCACCGTGATATAAAATCGAGTAACATTCTACTCGATCAGGGACTCAGTGCAAAGGTATTATAACCATTAAATGTCTATAGAATATGTTTCAGTGGTTCCATTGATGTTCACTTCTATACAAGTCCACAAAATTCGTAAATATGCCAACATTTTGTTATCCTATTAGCTGTTAAAGCTGTCCCTATAGGTTGCAGATTTTGGATTGGCAAGACTAGTAGAAAGATCGATAGAAGAAGAAGATTGCATAGCAACGCGCTTGGTTGGAACACCTGGTTACATCCCTCCCGAGTAAGTTCTGTGCCCTTCGTGACATTTACACCATAAATCATAGGGAGAAAAACTAAACAACCAAAAGAATCATTGTAGTGGCTTCCTTGCCAGTAAGCTGAATTGAGGCCTTTTATTTTTTGCAAGGTCTGTTCGTGAGCTACAAATGTCATCTAAAACTGATGTTTATGCATTTGGGGTGGTTCTAGCAGAGCTAGTAACAGGCCAAAAAGCACTCGCTCGTGACGACCAGAAACCACACAGGCTGAAAACACTGGCCTCCTTTGTAAGTCAAATATAAATACACATTCCCAGTGACTAATGAATCATTTACATCCAAAAATTTATTTAAGAAATACCTCCAAGTCATTAATTTAAGTAACCATTTGCTTTATTGCTCTCCTATCTCTTTTTTCCTCTTTTTTTGGTCCAAATATGCTCAGATGTACTCACTATTCGAAGACGACTCAGAGGTTGCTTTGGAAGCTCATATAGATTCTAACATGGAAGCAAACTACCCCATTGAGGAAGTTTACAAGGTCAGTGCAACATGCAGACGTAATATCAACATGGTTAAGATTTTTTGCATTTTTATTCACACTTTAGCCAAATACCGCCACGCACAAAAGTTATGTAAACCAGTTTGTCCTGTATTAAGGCGGACTTCATATCAATGAAAATAAAACAGTGATTACAAGTGTGTTAGACCAGTAATGCCCTCCAGGCAAAGCCGAACTTACAGTATAAGAGAGAGACCGAGTGTTACGGTCCCGACTCTGGATCTCGTTATGGGTCCGTTGTAGTTGTTGATTGGCTTGTGGGACAATCGTAATGATTGAACAATCGGGCTCGTTAAGAGAGAGCTCCTACCTCGGCCTCGTTTAGAGAGAGCTCCTACCTCGGCCTCGTTTGGAGAGAGCTCCTACCTTTTGATACTTGCAATTCTATACTTTAATTCAATTCATGATCTTATTTCGAAAACAAGGCAGGTATATATAGAGCCTGTTGTAACAATCCAACTAGATAATACCCAACTAGTAATTAAATAACTAATAAGTTTAAGACTCCTAACACCGAGAAAATACTATCTCTTGTTCAGGTTTGAAAACACCATATCTCCTCCATAAGAATGTGTTTGTTGCATTCTATAGTTAATGACTCAAGGCAAGGAAATACAGTAACAGTCCTTATGCGCACAAGGACTTTCGGATGCTACATTTGGATATGAAAAGTTAACTTTACGCCTATGTGCAAGTGCACTAAACACTCACAATCTAACAGCTATTCCAACAAAACAAAACCTTTGTAAGGAATCATACATAAACACGTTATGTGAAAATTCATACAATATACTCATTCAAGTGCATTACATAAATGATATGTATACCTGAGATATTGATCCGAAAATGACTTACCTTGCCTTTGCAGATGGCAGAAACATCGTGGCGGTGTTTGACAGAGGATGCTGTTGATCGGCCAGAGATGCAAGAAATAGTCCAAACGCTCTCCAAAATCATGACGTCCTCAATAGAATGGGAAGCGTCACTTGGCGGTAACAGCCAGGTTTTCAGCGGGTTAATGATTGGAAGATGAAAATTCTCCGAAGAGCAACATGCCAGTTCCTAATCACATAGAGGCATGACAACATCAGTCAAAACAAAGAAACAAAAATATCAAACCACATTAACTCTTGTCTCCTTAAGACCATGAAACACAAAGGGAATAGAAAATCATAGAAGCAGTAGATACAAGTTTATATAGAGCTTTCATGTTAGCATTTTCAATTTCCCACATGAGCACTGTACAAGAGATGTGAGGAACTTCACTAGCCACTGTTTGTTGCATTGGGTGATTCCTATGATTGATTGCTTAGTTATGGAAATTAGTAACAGATTATATGCTAAAATCAGCATATCATAGATTGTTTGTCTAATGAAAATGCTCCGAAATTAAGCAGTACAATACAATGTGCCCAAAAAGAAGACCTAGAATTCAATTTCAACATCATTATGGATCAAAATGTGCTGAAGAGACAATAAAAACACACCAATGGTGGAGAACACACAGCAATGTTACCATTTTCACTCTCTGATTTCCTGTTTTCACTACATTTTCTTCTTTTTGCTCGGCTCAATTGCTCCAACCCTCCATTACTGGTTTCTGTGAAGCAGATGAAGCCCACGTTAGCAGATTCCAGCAAAAGTAGGAATGGTTTAAGCCGGGTTTTGCCAAACCTGCACGCTCATATCGAACCGGTTGGCCTACCCATCCTAAACCTGTAAAGAAAATTCAGGCGTCCGACCCGTTAAAAACCTGCTGAATACAAAAATTTTCCAAAACCCAAAACTTGAACCGAAAAATTCATATTACAAAAGAAAACTATGATAATTACTCTAATACTACAATAATATTGTAAGAATATAATTATAATATTTAAATTAATTATTATTTTTTAAATATTTTGGAGTGTGGGCCTGCTTCAAATCGGGTATAGTTCTATTTACACTTGTCTCGCACTCGGTCAAAAACTTATACTCGAATTTTTTTCGGGTTTCATCCGATTCGATCGGGGCGGGTGCATTGAGTGTATGTCGGGTTTGAATTTTTTTGTCATCTCTAAACGAAAGAGAAGCGACCCTGGGCTTTACTAAGCCCGAGTGTGATTTATGGGCCTTTGGGCTTTAGAAAATACCGACTTCTAGCCCAATAGCAAAGTAAGTACCATATTCATCACGCATCGCACGTGCCTCACGTGACCAAATCAGCGCGATCGATCATAAGGATTTGGATGTATTATTTCTGAGTAACGAAACTTTCAGACGAAGATATTGAAGAAGACGGAAATGGCACTCACAATTCCAGAACTCGATTGAGAGATCTGTTTGGCTTCAATTTTTTTGGAACCTTCTCGTCTCTGTTATGCAACATTTTCAATTTTGTAGCTTCTCTCTTGCTGCTGAGCAGATGATGCGCCTGGATCGATCCGGTTCTTGATCGCCGGAATCAATGGCTGGCGCCGCCTCGGCGCTGTTCATTCTCGACCTCAAGGGACGCGTGTTCATTTGGCGCGACTACCGCGGCGACGTAACCGCCGCTCACGCGGAGCGCTTCTTCTCCAAGCTCGTCGAGAAAGAGGTCCGATTATTCTCTACTCATTCGTTGTGTTTATAGCTTCGATTCGAAGGTTTTTGAGAATATGAATGCTTTTCGTGAACATATTCGGTACAATTATGCTTTGGATTGAAATGTTGTTTACAGAATTCTGTTCTCGAATCCGCTAATTGCGATGTGTAGATGAGTTTTCAGTCTCGAAGGTTATGAAGTTGTGATTGATTTGTGATTTTGCTTCGGATCCATATTCGTTACTTTGATCTATAAGGAGAGAGTTTTTTTTTTGGTTTTCAAGTTGCTTCGGTTTGTGAAATTTATATAAATTTCCTACAGGATGATCAGCATTTGCAGAATCCTGTGGTGTTCGAAAATGGAGTTACCTATATGTTTGTACAGTACTGCAATATTTATTTGATGGCTGCGTCGACACAGAATTGTAATGCTGCCAGTCTTCTTCTGTTTCTACACCGAACAGTTGATGTAAGCATGGACTGAGTATCGCGTCGAATTATAATGTATTTTCAATTTTTATCACATTTTGTTCTTTGTAATTTGCTTTCTTAAGGTCTTCAAGCATTATTTCGAAGCCTTGGAAGAGGAGTCCCTTAGAGATAACTTCGTCGTTGTGGTAAGAGGAATCCACAACTTTTCTCTTGCAGTTTGTACATGAATATTTGTCTCTGTGCTTTGTATTTGACTAATTCTGAGTTTTATGGATAAAATATGATCATCGCCAAAGAAGTTGAATTGTTGAAAATAGTGTGGTGATGAAGATTTTATGGGATGTGGTTTTCGCAGTATGAGTTACTTGATGAGATTATGGACTTTGGCTTCCCTCAGTATACTGAAGCTAAGATTCTCAGTGAGTTCATCAAGACGGATGCTTATAGGATGGAAGTAACACAGCGACCACCCATGGCGGTGACAAATGCGGTATCTTGGCGTAGTGAAGGGATAGTCTACAAGAAGAATGAAGTAGGTTGATTTTCTTTCATGTTGCTGTCAAAAATTGAGCTGCTGTGTGATATGTCATGGAAGCTCTTTTTCATGTATTATAAGGTTTTCTTGGATGTGGTGGAAAGTATCAATATGCTTGTCAACAAACATGGGAAAATAGTTCGTTCAGAAGTAGTTGGAGCACTGAAGATGAGAACATATTTAAGGTATTTGGCATTTCTTCTTCTAACTAATGATTGTGTATGTAAAGGTCTTGATGATAAAAAAAAATCCTAGAATTTGTTGTTATACATTTATATTCTATTTCAGTTGCTTGTCTCATGCTATTGGGATTCATGACTTTCAAAGTTCCAGATAGAACTTACAATCTCTATTTTAATCCTCATACAAGATATGCATTCTAAACTGTAATTTAGTGGCCCCTCGATGTCAAAATAGTTGATAAATATACTATAGCAATGTAGTTTACAAATTTTATTTGATAAAATACCTAGTGTCTAAGTTCTGCTTGCTCTAATGTTAAAATTGGTTTTGATCTCATTCATTGTGTGTGTGTGTAAAAAGGCAGAGATGCACATCAGCAGCCACTATAAATGCTAAAATGTATTGATTAATTGGACACCATCACCACAATAATCACGGCAGTGAACTTGTGGCATACAGTCAATGTTGATTGATCTGTTCTTACAAAATTGAAGAGTTCAAACGTCTTGGTCTTCATGATTCAAGTCTTCAGATTTAGTGATAGTTCTAATCTATGAGGTAGAGAAACAAGAGCACAACAAAGGGACCTTTTTAGTTACTTTTATCCCAAATGGTACTTGTTTTTCTTATTACTTAATTCAGCTATAGATTTAGTTTTATTTGGTATACCAGACAAGATAGGTTGTCGGCAAGGAAGGCTTGTGCCATTCATTTTATTTAGTTCTCTCAACTGTATGTCTCAATGTCAGCCTGTTCTTTCCATGCTTACCTTCCATGGAGGACCTAATAACTATGGTTTATTTGTAGTGGTATGCCAGAGTGTAAGCTTGGATTAAACGACAGGGTACTATTAGAAGCTCAAGGCCGAATTACTAAAGGAAAAGCCATTGATCTAGATGATATTAAGTTTCACCAGTATGCAGCTATCTGTCCACTTTCATTTTATATGAATTTGGCTACTAATCTGACTACTTCAAGTAAAAACATCTTAATTGTTTAGTGAAATCTTTTAGGTGTGTACGTTTGGCTCGATTTGAGAATGATAGGACCATATCCTTCGTACCACCAGATGGATCTTTTGACCTGATGACATATAGGCTGAATACTCAGGTTCACTTTGTGTATTTTTATGCATTACATGTTCCCTCACAATGTTTAAAATTAAAACACAACCTCATCGTCTCTCTCTCTCTCCATCACTTAGGTGAAACCTCTAATTTGGGTGGATGCTCATGTTGAAAGGCATGCCCGAAGTCGTGTTGAGATTATGGTTAAAGCACGTAGCCAATTTAAAGAACGCAGGTGAAATTTCAGTTTATTTGTTTTCTGTTCATTTTCTGTTCTTTAAAGTCGATTGGGATTTTTGTATAGTCAGCTCACTCAACTAATATAGCACGAAACAAGTTGCAATTTGTTTTTTTTTTCAAAAAATTGGTAGTCTTTTCATGTGCATTGCTGCAGTGTTTTGGTTGACTTTATTATACCATTTTGTCACCAGTATAACAATATTTGCTTTTGAAATTCCGATCGTGAGGATGCACTTCGGCTTAAATGCTATGCAAACAAAAATTGAACCCTTCTTGTAAATTAGAAATCGGAGAGTCCTCCAAAACAGGCCATTTGAATTTGCTAGTCCAAAGAATTCCTTCATGACATGTATTTTACAAGTTTTCTGATTTACTCTTTAGTTATTTTTTTGATACAGCACTGCAACAAATGTAGAAATTGAATTACCTGTGCCATCTGATGCTACACAACCCAATATTCGGACATCAGTGGGATCTGCTGTATATGCCCCTGAGAATAATGCTTTGCTCTGGAAAATCAAATCATTTCCCGGCAATAAGGTAGGATTTAATACGGAGGCCCATGTCCATTTTATCCTCATCTGATTAGTAAAGCTTGTTATATTACTAGAACTATGAAGTAGATTACCGAAATGCTTTAACATTGTTCATATTTTAGGAGTATCTGTTGAGGGCAGAGTTCAGGCTTCCTAGCGTAATTTCTGAAGAAGCTGATCGTGAGAAAAAAGCCCCTGTTCATGTCAAGTTTGAGATACCATATTTTACTATTTCAGGAATTCAGGTGGGTGTTCTCTGTCTAAAATGCCATGTGTTTAATGTAAATCCTTGCCTCCTGCATACATCAAGAAGAATCACATTAGCCTGCATTTGAATGGTTTTTGTGTAAGAATGGGAGTCACCATCTCTTGTGTGTAAATTATGGAGATGAAACGATTTTGTGCCCCCTCCCCCATATTTATTCTCATTCCATCACATCATCCTATTTCTATTCTTGTTTGGCAATATGGAAATGAACTAGGCTTATGGGATGGTTTAGAAATGAAATTGAAGTCAAATTACTTACGAGTTAAGGTGATTCCCATCCTACAGCACTTGTACAAACGCAGCTAAAGTCATCATGTAAATCTGTTGAATCAGTTTTCGGAAGGTTAGTTATTGGAACTGCATTTGTTACTAGCAGAGCTTGGTTGGGTAAATAGGTAGGATTTTAGATGAGGTGACAAGATAACACAGTATGGCCTTACTTTTTGCCTTGTGTTTTCAGATACTTAAATTCAAAGGTGTGATCTTCCTGATAGGCTTTTTATCATTTTATTTCATTTCCATACAAAATCATGGGCTCTGCATATATGAAACATTACATGATTAGGCACCCTGTTATTAACATAGTGTTGTAGCTTTCACTATTTTATATGAATCATGCTAGTTCTGAAATTTAAGCTTTAACCATTATACCCTGTTATCAGCTTGTATGTTAAATCCAAAAACATTACGATCACAACTCGCTGTTACAGATCATCTATATACGTGTACTTTTGTTTATTTGGTTTGTGTAGGTTAGGTACCTAAAGGTTATTGAGAAAAGTGCATACCAGGCTCTTCCATGGGTGAGATACATAACAGTTGCTGGTGAGTATGAACTAAGACTCATGTAAAGGCCACTTCCATTTGGTGCCTCTTTCAACTGAGTAGATAAGTGGTGCAGTGCACTTCTCAGCTTTCTTTGTTTCTTTATTTTACTGAATGTAACTATCGTTTAAAATAATGGTATAGTTTTCAGAAGAAGAAAAAATCATGATTCAGTTTTGTGGAAGTTATTAATAAACATTTCCTCCAAATTAAACATGAGTATACAAGTACTTGACAGTTGACAGGTTTCTAGTTTGATGTGTTTTATGATTTCGGTCCTTTGTTGCACCATGGCCACACCAATTGAGCAAAAGCTAGTAGCAGGTGTCAAGGGCCAGGCCAGGCCTGAACCAGGAAGCGCCAGCCACAGACAATCCCTCGGGACCATAGGCTCGCTGGGACCTGTCCTTGTAGCTATTTTCAGCAAGTGGGTCCTAATGGCTTGAAATGACCTCGGAGAGTCTGATCATTTGTCTCAGTCTTGGCGCTTTCTTGTTGGTGATCAATGAAAAAAGATTGATTGGTGGGTTCATGTGAGGCTCATCATTAAGCTAGATGCTGCTGGAGATTGGAGTGGACATGGATATGTGGAGGCAGATTGTTGTGGAGGCAATAGCAACATCAACATCCAGAGAGCTACTCTCAGGCACCAACTCATTCTCCACCAATCTTCAACGCCTAGTTGCCTCCTTTTGCTGGTTCAACACCATTGATCTATGCATGTGCTGCAGGGTAGTAAGAAAGTGGCAAAAATATGTTTCATATTGAAACAGTTTTGCAATAGTGTGTTCTGTACTTAGTGAATGGCAAAATATGTTTTTTTTGTGGAAAATGTAGATATTTATAAAAAGATAATTGCGAAATAATTTTTAATTAGAAATTTTGACTACACATTTTAATTAGAAGATAAAAGTAGAAAAACTTTTTTAAAAAATAAACATTTATTTTCAGTATTGAAAATTTTTAATTCTTAATTCTAGAGGCATTTTCATTATTTTAAAGAAAAATCAAATACATATATTTTGGGTTAACAATAAAATTTATAGTATCATCAACAAAATACACATCACTCTCAAAAAATCGTTATAGCCATGAAAAAAAATATCTATCTTTTTTCTTTGTACTGTTTCTTGGAGTTCCCTTTTCCCATTTTGGAAATTGATTTCTCTTTTTCTTTAATAGAATATAATTAATTTAACTGCTGATCAAGAAAAAAATCAAGACTTAACTGGATGGTTCATATAGATAATTAAGAGTGAAAAATCACTCTTCAGTCTTTCAAAATTCAATATTCTGCATAAGCTGGAAAACAAAAACTGCTTGTTTGTTATTTTTCCTATGACAAATAGCAACCTCCCTCTAATAAAATTGATAATAACATTCAAAATCAGTAGGAAAAAAATAATGTCTTATGGTTATATATGGAGGGTTCACTCTGCAGTTTTAGGTGATTCAGGACCTTTTATGGTGGACAATCTTTTTACAAAAAGATGGAAATTTTCTTCCCTGTCCAGCATGCTGATCCTCACATAGTCGGAGCTAAACCCGAAGCTTACTCCGCCTCTGGTCATGATCTTGTACCTTCCCAGCAATGCTTCACAATCGTCCACTGCTTCGCATCTCAGCCACGCGAACGCTGGAATGAGGAACAAGGATATAATTACTTAGTTTTCGATTACCTTTCACAGCAATGCTCTACTAAGTTGAGGGAATGGTTAATTTTGATTGATTGATTTACCTGGTTGTGGCTCGAGTACCTTGCGAAAGAAGTTGCAAGGACCGGGAGGAAATGTCGGGAGGCTAAATTGACCGCCACTTTGGTCCACAGCCTCTCTCAGCAGCTTCCACCTCGCGGACATTTGGTTTAGGCCAAAGCTGAAGAAGTTGTCGGCTTTTCCATCTCTCTTGGTTGCTTCGCAGCTGTCTGATATAGCTCTCAGCACCTTCACTGCACGGTGCTGTGAGTCCTTTGACACGCCCAAGGAAGTGAGCTCGATGTACTTGGTCATTTTCTTAGCAACTTCCTCGTCTTTCACAAGAGCCCACCTGGAGGATGTAACAAAAATATGCACTAGTCAAAAACTTCATAAATGTAACTGATATCAATTAAGTTCTCACATTACACTGCAAAAAAAGCAGTGTTCTAAAAATCCTTGACTTGTCCAATTAATATTTTGCCTAATCCCCCGATAATCCATAAGAGACCCTATCCGCCCGACTAGCGCCTAGCGCTTTTAGAACACTGAGAAAATTACTCAGTTATACCAATTATAGTTCAACTTTGACATAGTGATTTAGTCTTACCCTAGGCGCATCCCGGCATGTCCTGTAGATTTTGAGACGGTGAATAACATGAGATCATGGTCTGCAGGGGAAGAAATGGGCGTATATTGTGGCCAGTAGTACGCAAGGTCATGGATCAATATTCCGCCGCTCCTCTTGACCACAGCTTCTCGGGAAAATCCATCAGGGTTGTTGGGGGTTGTCACAAGTTCAATGTATGGACCCTCTCTGTCAAAAGTATTGGCATCACCGGCCCATTTGTAGATTCCGGCCCTGACACAGTCTATGATCAATGGGTAGGACTGCAAGTAAACACCGAATTCAGATTGACATTGTTTAATTGAAAAAAAATGTAATCTTGTGCAACAGAGTAAAGGTTCAGCTAATATGTATCATGATCAGTATTTTGTAACCACTGTAAATGTTTCATAACCATGACAATTCAGATTTGTAGTAAATAAGTACCAAAAGACGAGCTGCTGCAAGATTTTGGTATATACAAACTAATAAGCAAATTGAGAGGAAAATAATATAGTTTAAGAGCATATTAAGTGTATGATTAACTCAAGAAACCATAAAAATCATTTTGGCTTGCAAATATTTTTTTGCAAGAGTAGTCACTCTTAGTTGACTTTTATGTCAGAGTAAAAGAGAAAAGAACAGAGTGAACATGCTAGTATTAAATTATCCTGCAACCATATAAATGAGACCACTATTTCTGTGTTTATAATGCTTCTGCTGCACGAAAAAATTAATGCATCACATATATACAATACAGCTACTTCCTCCACATTAAGCTAACTAACAAATAAAAAAAAATATGGGAAACAATCAAATTGTTTAATAGTACTCACCGAGTAGAATGGTGCCGCAGATACCACGCTCATTGGCTCAGGAGCGTCTTGTGGGGAGAGAGCAAACAGTGCGGCTTGCAAGAGCTGAGTTGAGCCTGTCCCAACCACAAGGTGACGCCCTTCAGTGACTGCATTCCCCACCACATGGTGCAACCTCACGATCTCCTTTACAAAGTCTGGCTCCATAAACCAGCATATGCTAGTGGCATCCGAAAAGTAGCTCGTAAATTGCCAGCCGGGTATCACAACAGTGGTTTCGTCACCCATTTGCCTCCAGTATCTCTCAAACATGGTCGGGTCGCCACTGGAATAAAAGAAGTAATATAATATACGTTAATTCTTTATAAGCACTTGCTGGACTGAACCAGCCAGCCAAAACTAACAGAGATCATGTGCAAAAAGTTATGGTAAAGTAATTTAAATACAACTAGGCACATGTTGAGTGCCAAGAAGGCCTAAAACCCTTTCTCATGCTTTTACCTATAATTATAAATCCTTCATATCAAGAAATGGCCACAAATAACATGCTATTGGTTTTTGGTGGTCACATATGCTCACAATCCATTGGTAAACTTGTGATGGTTTGTATGGAGGCAAAAAGGTTCAAAGTTAGGCAATGAAAGTGGTCAGTTTCTTTGGGAAAATTCTTGACTGCATGGGGGTAGGTATGGCTCTGGTAGGCCCCCAACTGGCATGGCATCAATGATTAGATATCAGATCAAGTTGTTCTACACTGCATTATACTGTGTATGAACTAACAAGTGAAAATTGAACAGGGAAGATCCAAAACAAGAGTTTAGAGTTGTAATTGGAACATTACATACCAAAACAAGACCACACAAATAAGTTTGTAGATTTGGAAAAAGCCTACTCTCCATAAAGGGCCTTTAATTTTATAGCAAAATCACAACATAGGGAGGCTAAGTTCTTAAATCTCAGACACAACTTATGGTGCACTATAGTTATATAGGTCTTTTACTTCTTCCCATTCCCAAAGGCCAAAATGGGTGGCTACACATATATGCAGTATATACAGAAACCCAAATGACCCCACAAGCATGCACTGTGTAGGTTTTCACCACAAAACAAGTCATCTCCAAAGCCCATAGTGCTTTGTGCTATAACAAGTAAGCAATTCTGGTCTCTCTATAACTCCAACCAGCTGCTTTAGTGAAACTTTTGGGTAATTTAAGGTCAAGATCAGAATTAAGAAACAAGAAACATAATGGTAGTGTTAGTAATAGTCAAATGTCAAGAGAAGTGGAGAAGTGAAGAACCACCCATGGTGCATGTTAGAACCAAGCAAGCACCAACTAACCTACCCCCTTAACTTGGGAGCTTAGTGAGGACAAAAACAACCAATAGTCCAGAGAGAAAAACAATTAACTCCTTACATGCACCATGGAATCTCTCACCCTACACCATGACATGTCTCTGTCTTCCCTAGAAAACATCACTGCAACCAAGCCATAAAGAGAGAGGTTGGAAGCTGAAATCTCAATACTCAATAGCAGGATTGGGAAGTATAACTTCTGCAGGACTATACACTAGACAGTCAAGCAAGCAATCACAGTGAAAATTTACTAAGTGACTATTTTCACAAGAATCATGACATCATCTAGGAATAGAGGAGTTTCAGCAAGACTTGTACACATCACTGCTTGGATTTGTGTTCTGAATATGTCATCAGCACTTTGACCAACCTGACCTTCCAACAGGCCGCCAAACTTTGACAACATCTCATCAATATCATATCATATGTCACTCTAAATTACCATTATCACCCTACATTAAGAAAATTGAACTTCCAACAGCAAAACACATGATGTGTGCAAAAGAAACCAGCCATGAATTTCTTCACCAGCACAAGAAATCACAATCCATGAAAACCCAGAAGAAGAAAAATCTAGGAAACCATCTATAACATAGATTATTTAGTATAGAATAAGATAAAAAGTGAGAGGGTGTGTTTTGTGCTTACTGAAAAACATTGATGACTCTATCTTGAGCTCCTGCAGGAGGAGGAGACCATTTCTCATTGAGCTTCTGTGCCTCAGTATCATCATCACAAGATTGTTTCAGCAAAAACTTAGCATTAAGGGCTAGTGAAATAACCAGTAAGCTTCTCACTGAGAACAGACTCAGGAGATTTGCCATGATCAACCTGTACAAAGAAACCGAGACTAAAAACGGAAACCACAATAGCTCAACAGACAAACAGAGTACTCACTGGTTTGGGAAATGAGAGCTTTCAAGTGAATGTGATTCAATCAAGTGAGTCAAAATGGGGATTTATAGCAAAAACCCAGAAGAAGAAACAAAAATTTCTGGTTCAACACGTGCGCTGTAAGGTTGGGGAATACAAAAACACTTTCAATACAGTGATCCAGCGAAATCGAAAGGTTTCAATGATCTGGCGGGTACGATTCCAAAAGGGCAAAACCAAAACAAAACAAAAAATTAAGAACTCCAAAGAAACTTGAGCTAAAAGTTTAAAACTTTGACTACTCCATTGAATCTCGAACGAAATCGCATTTGACCCATTTGATTAAACGGTGTGAACGGCCAAAACCCACCAGAAATTTCAAAAACCCAGTCATGATTTTGAGCTCCAAGCTCTGTTCTTAGGGGAAGGTCGCGAAACGGAAGGTCTCGAGTGCAATATTAGCATTATCATTCATGACCCAGAGAAGAAAAAATCAGAAGCGAGTCCATGGGTGTGGATGTGGGAGACACTTCCGACATGAGATTTTCTCGGGAATCAAAGATTTTCCTGGAAAATTGCCGTTTTTACTAGATCTCGAAGACGACTAGAGCACGCATTACTCGTTATGCTCAATCCGATAATAAATACAAATATCAAATGTGAAAAAAAATTACATATAGATTAAATATTAGGAGGAGAGAAATGAAAAAGAAAAAAAGTGGCGTCCTCTCCTCTTGTGTTGGGTCTGTATGGATTTAGTTTTGGAAGATTTGTTTATTTATATTTGGTTTGATTTGGAGAGAAAGGTAGTGATGAGGAAATGATGATTTGGTGATGGGGTAAAAGGCAGAGGATTTTTGCTTTATTTTCATGGATACTCTTGTGCTTCTTGGCTCTTTGCTTATACCACTTTTCAATTTGATTAAGGTTTTTTGTGCTTTTCTCTTTTGGGTTTTCTGGGTTTTAACATGCTATGTTATGGCACTCCATGTCTACCGGAAACAAACTTGGAGTCCCATTGGAATGCTCATAATTATATTTTTCATTTTACTTTGTCACGTATAGATATAGATGTAAAGTGTTATGTCTACAAGTGACTTTAAAGTTTCACGTTAGAAAATTACAAGATTATGAAAAAGTTTATATACACAATGGACCCTGAATTTGATAGGCTAGTTTTTGGGTCAAATGTAGGCCCTCATGTGTACGTGGGTTTTTATCCAATAAGTGAACGTCCAAAGAGCGTGTGGTTAATAGTCCACATAGAGGAGAAACCATAGAGTAAGAGGGAGAAAAACAAGTGGAAATTTATGTTGTTTTCAGGTATGTACAGTCAACTTCAAGAATTCGATCCATCGTTGGATCGTGCTGATTTTTGGACAACGTATTTGGAAAGTGTAGTACTATGTTTTGGGCGCAGGAATTTGCGTTTGGAGGTTTCAGTGATTTGATATGATTTTCTGAGCGCGTGTCAGCAACTCGGTGAGTTTTCTTTACTCTTTCTTGTAATTACATATTGATCTAATGTTGTTTAATCTTCAAATAGTGGAGACTAATGGCCTCAAGAGTCATGTGGTTTTTTCTTCTCTCGCGTTGAGGAGATTTTTTCACGCTAAAATTGAGTGTGCCTAATACGTTCTTGTTTGCTTTATTTATTAGTCCAGAACTCACATTGATGTATGACTGAAAAACAAACTGTATCAACAACAAGCTAGTATGAATCTATAAAGAAGAGGCGACTCCACTGTGTATATAAACTTTTCAACAACAAGCTAGTATGAATCCAACAACAAATCGTATCAACAACATCTATTTTTCTAATCTCAATTTAAAGTGACAAAACAAGAAATAGATCTTTTATTATCTAGAGATGATAAAATACTATGAATTCGAGAGGGATACGACATTCTCTTATCCGACCGAGATGACATCAGCCCCGTTCCCGCCATGATATTATCCCTAAAGGAAGAAAAATATATTATGAATCTATTTAGGACCTAGTATCCTCGATTCGATCATAGCAAAAACGTGATTACAAAACTCGTCTCAAATGTCTATTGTCATCCTTAATACTATATATCTTTACAACTCTTTCGTCGTGACAAATACAAATATAAAAATACTTTCTATTCAAAATTAAAAATTACATCACAATTCTTGAATGTCTAACATAAATCTTCAGAATATCAATCCAATCATTATTATCTTTCTTCTTTTTTGAGATCGAATGACCTCTTCTACTATGCATAAGTGTTAATGTTATATATGAGATGATGTAAGTGATATAAATTACCCACATTTCTAGAACGTCTAACATAAATCTTCCAAATATATCAATCCAATCATTATTATTTATTTTCGTTTCGATATCAAATCACCTCTTCTATTATACCTAAGTGTTAATGTTAGGTATGAGATGATGTAAGTGATATTAATTATTCACATTTCTTACCTACGAGCGGTCGTCTGTCGTAAAGTAATCTTCGTGAAGCTTTCGAGAATAGGGGTAGTCTTGTGTGTAAGTAAGCATAGTATTATTGGTCGAACTCGCCCAACCCAACAGAAACAAATCCGACATACCCATCTTTTTTTTTCTTTAGAGAGGATACTTCAAGTAGTGGAAAAGTCTAACATAAATGTTTAAAATATCTATTCAATCATTATTATCTTCTTTTTTGAGATCGAATCAACTCATTTACTACACATAAGTGTTAATGTTAGGTATGAGATGACGTAAGTGAAATTAATTAGCCACATTAATTACCCCAATACAACAATCAAACTTGCTTTCTTGCTCTTCCAACTTTAAATATTGCTGCAAAAGAACTTAGTGGAGTGGACCTCTTTATGGAAAAGGAGCTTTTGCAAAACCTATTCTCAACACTCCACTAACTACATCCTTAATCAATAGTAAATTAAGCATGATTAATATCTAAAACATTCCCCATATAGGGTACTAGGGTTGACCTTCCAAATTATATAAATATTTACCATAGCACCATTTTTTGAAATAGAATCATCATTTTTGCTTGTGAAGCTAAAATATTAAATAAAATTAGGGTAAATAAATATAAAATACCCATTTGCTTTGACCTTTGAACCTGCCCAACGAGCACCATACATGAACTCAACGGTGGCTAATCATCCACGACGTCCATTTTCTCTTATTGTGAGTACCTCCACGATTATATAATTGTATTTGTTGGAGATACACATTTTAAATTCTTCTCATTAAAAAAATTAAATGGGACCTTTTGATATTTAACATTAATAAATCTTCCAATGGATTTAGTCCTATGTTGTCAAAAAGGATATTAATATTATTATTTGATTCTTTATCGGGTTAGATTTCACGATTAAAAGGTCAATGTACTAATTGAATTTGTTTAACCATTTGTATACGCTATTTTTCATAATATAATATTTGTCGTCAAATTTAAAATTAAAATCTTATTAAAATAAGAAAAACCTTAGATTATCAATATAATTAAAATCATTTGTAACTTGTGTGACGTTATAGCTCTTGATCGTTGATAATATCAAGTGGCTTCTCTTAAAAATATGTATTTACTCTAAATTTATTAAGGTGAAAATGATGGAAGAAAGTCGTTAAAAACACATAGTTTGATTTCTATAGATAATTATCGTACACATGATTTGATTACTTGGAGACGTAGTTCGCGTCATACAAATGCCTTAAAGACGCTATACATTCTCGACAAATATTCATTTATCCTTCAGTACAGTATCTGGAGAAGTCGGGAAGGACCATTAAACACAGATGAAATGACAAAAACACGATATACACATTAACCGACGGTCATAAATTTTAAGTCACTCCACAATCTTTCTCGTCGTAGATACAAATAAAAAAATCATTTGCGTTATGCAAACAAGCGCATTAAAACCATATCGATAAATAATTGATACAGATCTCGCTGCTACGTGAGTCAGAACGAGGGAATTAAAGAAAATGAAAGTGATGAGACAGCAATATTCTTTTTGCACAGTACAAAATGGGCCTGCAGAGGCTGGACCTCTCGAGCCAACCTTTGGCCTTCGATGGGTCAGATTGAGGGTCCACACAATCATCAACACCGACCCTCAACTTTGGGACCATTTCGTTTTATTGTTACGAGAGCTCTGTTATGCTAATCTCTATAAATAAGCTTAGCGTTGATGATTGGGTATGGTGACTTGTGACAGAGGTCACTCTCTGGCTATTAACCACTGAGTGAGCCACAGTGGTCCATTGGTGTGTGTGTGTGTAGGTCTCTTTCTTGAAACTGCAGCCCATTTAAGGGCATGCTTCTCCTTCTTCTCTATTGGTCCTATCTTTTTCTGATAGGCCCACAACAAACAAAAAGAGAGTAAAAATGTGAATAGGTCGCGCCAGGTAGGGATCGAACCTACGACTTTCTGCTTAGGAAACAGACGCTCTATCCGCTGAGCTACAGGCGCTTCATAGTATAAGCTTCAATGGATAAAGATACTGAATCAAATATCATCTTATTTGAGATTGAGGACCCAAACTTGACTTGTATGTTTTGGTTTATTTTTTGGATGTAACTTTGTTTTTATGAATCACTGTGAAACTTAGTTTATCTTTTTGTTCAAAGCATCACTAAAACCCAACATTCTGAATCTCACGTTGTTAAGCTAGTTTTCTAGACGAGTCTAATTATCTAATTGGTACTATGTCTACCTCTCTCACAGTTGTTCCGTTTAAAGACTCATAATCATATTTTATTACGGTATATATCGTTAGAAGTCCAGTATACCTAAAATGTCAAGCTGATAGGTGAAAGTTTGGTTAAAAGATTTAGCTCTTTCAGATTTTCGAAACAAATGGCATACATGTCACGTCAAAATCCAACCAGACTCTAATACCACGCTGAAAGCTCAACCCATATAGAAGGTCAAGTTGATAGGTAGATGCCCGAATTATTATTTATGACGGTTAACAGATTCACATCTTCAGATGCACTACTCTAATAGATATAATGCTAGTGAGGATGTGGACAGTTATCAGATAAATATTTTAGACGTGGTACTTGTGATACTCTAAAAGCTCAAATTGATATATTGATGTCCGAACCATTATTTAAGATGGTTAGACGGATTCACATCTTTCAGATGTGGTACTCAAACATGTGTAATGTTAAATGTAATACTCACAAACTATATTAGATTCATGTGATGTTTTGTAACCCAGTCATATAAAAATACATATGGATCCCACTAGACTTATCATCCCTCTTGAAGTGTTCATGCCTTCAAACTTATTATGTCCAATGCTTAAATCTAAACATGAATATAAAAATTAGCAATATAAAGGTTATAAACCCATCAATAATCTTCTTCAAATATATACAAATGAAAGTAGCAAAAAAAAAAATCAGTGTTGATTGAAGGAAACAAGGCTCTCCACATACACCATGACTTGGAAAGATATAGGACTCCACTCCACTTCACTAACACTCTCCATCTCTTCACTACCAATGTCATAGCACACCAATGGGCCGTTACTGAGCTGCAGAACAAGCCCAAGCCCAAGCCCAAACTCAGCCTCACCGTTTCCAAAGAACGTCAAGGCCCTGTGGATCCCAGAGAGAGGCCCAATCGACAGCCTCTTGGTCCAATTACCATAACGCCCCCGCTCACGATCCATCACCCACACGCCGAACACCTTCTCGCACCCGTCGCCGCCGCTCCGGTAGCGCCAGTAAATCGCCGCCACCTCGCCGCCAAGCTCCGCCATCGCCGGCGTCTCGTCCCACTCGCCGTCGCCGATCTCCGTCGGCATCGGCGCGAACAGGAACGCCTCTTGGCTCAGCTCGAACGACACGATCGCGTCCTCGCCGCCGATCTCGGCGAGCCAGTGGTAGGCCCCGCCGGAGTAGATCTGGATCTGATCGTCGCCGCCGCAGCACGGGGTCAGGAGGTAGCAGGATTCGGGAAACCCGGCGGAGACGGCGTCGCGCTCCTCCCAGAAATCGCCGGCGAGCGAGTACACGTCGACCGACGGCGGAGACGGAGCGTACACGGCGCCGCCGACGGAGCTCCCGAAGTTCACGATCCTGACGATCTTGTAGTCGCCGGAGTCCCCGTCGCGCCCGAACCCGACGCCGCCGAAACCGGCCTCCACGCTCGGCGCGCACCAGACGGGGCGGGTCGGGACGGATCTGGACTCCCCGGTGGCCGGGTTCCACAAAACGACGTCGCCGCCGATCTCGTGGTCGTGCAGGCACAAGACGCCGTTGCAGTGCAGGACCTGTAGATTCCTCGCGTCGTCGTGGTTGAAACAGGGCAGATCCAGAACTCGATCGCGATCTTCTCCGATGGAGAGGAGGGAGAGGAGGTTGGAGCGGGTACGGTCGTCCCAGAGCTTGACGAGGAGGCGGCCATTGCTGGGGTCGCCGGCGAAGAAGCGGAGGTGTTGGGAGGTGAAATTGGGGCTCCTGATTGAATCGCGCTAGGATCTGCGCACGGAGGCGAATCGAACCAGAGACTTCACGGGAAGCCTCGGGAGGATGGATTGGAAGATCAGGTCTTCGGGTATCGTCTTGGCGATTGTATTTGTTGTTGCTTCGTTCATTTCTGAGGGTCACTTCTCTTTAGAAATCTAAATGATACCGTTAAGTTCATGAAAATGACACTTTCGTACGTTTAAGTACCACTGATTTTCGTAGAATTGTAACTAATTTTCATTTTAGCCCGTGAGTTTTGTCTATTCAGTTTAGTTAACCCGTCAATTTTAATCAAAATTAATCCTCTAGAATAGTAAAGTAGTCAACGAAAGTTCATATTTATTCCAAACAATCTTTCTCGCGTGTGGACGCTCAGATTGTTTGATTATCGGCGTTTTTGTCCTTTATGTAAATGAATTTTGATTGGATAGTGAGAAAGAAAACTTTGTATTCAAATTTACTCCTCAACCTGATTTCAGGTACTTTGAAGTATTTCATGAGGATAGTTTTACTGGACATGAGAGAAAGTACGAGGGTGTCAAAGTAGAAGTTATTGTGAGTTTATGCTGATGAATTTTCAGTAGGTAAGATGAGTGCCGTTGTTGGAAATTTGGGATATAAACCTATAAGCCAAGTATTTTGGGAGAGGCGAGAATCAGAGGATGGTAATGTAGTTGAAAAAATTAAAATAGATCATAATTTCACAAAGATGTTAGGCATGTACAGTGTGGCCTAGTCCCTGAACTTGATGACGCAGAAGCTGGTTTTGGATTGGAGAATATGTGGGAAAAATAAGTGACGAGGAGGTGGGTTGTACGTACAAAGTGAGAAGTATAGTGTGGGATGTGAACTCTAAGATGAAGAAACCAAACATTGGATTGTATTCAAATTTTACAAAGTTTCAGATTGTGTTCAACAATTTTGCTTATGTAAGAGGGTTTGATTACCAACCTATGATCAGGAACACCTCAAGAAAAATTGGTATACTTTGCAAGTACAATAGAGAGATTTTTGGTGTTGGTGAGCGGAATTGGTGATGGGAAAGTTACAATGCACACATGTTCGACCCAAACAAATCCAACCCACTATCCAGATTACAGTTCGATGCGTCATGGACCACTGTGCCAGAGCCGTCTTCATATTTATTAATATTTAGTTTATTTTGTTTATATATAATGTAGTTACTTTATTTTCTTAGTCTAGTTATTAATATTATTTTTTGTTGTCATATAATTACATGTACTTGAACCAACTTCATGTGCGCAAAAAGCTCAATATTAAAACGTTAAGAGAAATTGTAAAGCAAGACCCAAAATTCCTTCCACAAAACGAAGTTGTATAAACTTTTAAAGAATGTGAAAACCCAAATTACCAGTGATATTGTAGGGAGTGAGAATGGAAAAAATGCACTCCAATGGGGCTCCCTACATGACTCTCTATAATAAGGAACTCCTCACATTCATCTTCTCACTCCATACATGTAGGGAGCTCCCTTCATTCTCTCTCTTACTACTCTATGATTTTGTTTATTATATTTTATTCAACTCAACCACTTATTCTCTCTCGTTTAAGTGTGAGGAGCATTGTTGGAGTGAAAACTAAAAAAGTGGCTATCTACTGTATTCCGAATGCAAATCACTCTCTACAATAATTTAAATGTAGGGAGCCACATTGGAGATGCTCTAAGCACTCAAGTCAATAACACGAGTGGGTATTTCAATTAGTGGATGGTCATTAACCAATCTATAACACGTGCGAGAAGATGCGTAAAAAGATGATGACTATGTTCAATGAAAAGAGGTAGGAGATGCAAAAAATATGTAAAGGCCGTCTTTATAAGAAGATCCGAGCAAGACTCGACGTTATTAAAGACAATACTAGGTTGTGCACTCCGCTACCTTGTGGATATGGAGTGTACAAGGTTAGCGAAAATGGGCGATCCAAGATGGTTGACCTGCGTAACAAAACTTGCACATGTCGAGAATGACAATTAATATTTTACCTTGCAAGCATGTTGTGGCGACAATGCAAATTACGGAATTGTTATGGTTAAGGTGAAGGGTTATGTTGCAGATTTCTATTTTGTCACAGGTTATGCTGATTAATAACACAACCTAAGATACACGATCATACAAAATAACATAACTCTATAATACACGTGTTATTACCGTAAAAACATCTCTATAAAACAATTACAAACCAAACTACAGTAACATAGTGTATAATTATCCTACTTTGCAAATGCATAAATGAGAAATGCAATTAAGACTATGATTATCATCTCTAGCCTCCTTTTGCGAGTCTTCAAATTCCTATTTACCATCACTTGTTCAACATATGTACTGTGTTTCTTGTCCATCTTCAGTTTTGTTTTCTTCACATTTCTTTGCAAGCAATTTATCCTCTCATACAAATTAGGTAACATCATTTGCCCAAATTGACGTGTTCTTGGATCAACCCAAACAAAACACCCGCACTTGAAATTGTTCTGGGGCAATAACATAACTATAAGTTATACTAATAATTGGACTAGTTCATATACAATTCAATGCAATCAATGTTGTAAAAATCCCCGATTTGCTCTACTAGTACTAAATTAATCCTTTAATTCGATTGTTTTTTCAATTGATTTTTGACTAATCCCCGATTAATTCTTAGAAAACCCTCTCCGACTGATTAGTGTCTATCGATTTCTACAATACTTAATGCAATACCTTATCTACAATGCAAATTTTATTTATATATAATTCAATTCAATACATAAAAGTTATTTAAGAATTTGTATAATTCGGTTCAACATCTCATTCCCTAAAACGAAACCAGAAAAACTACCCCTGAACCGAAACCATGCAAACTAACCAAAAACTAAAACCAAATAAACTAACCCTACAATCCAAACTAGATTAACCAATCCTAAATCAAAACCACCATTTAATTCTCTACATACAAAAACTAATTCAATTGTTTCCATATAAAAAGAAAACCCTAAATTGAAAACACCCCAAACCTATTGAAAGTAATCAAAGATGGTCACTTACAGGAAATTTTGCGCATCCTCTAAATTTTCGTCCAGAGTTTTTGTTCGTCCAGGAGGCTCGGACTAGAGCTAACTCGCTGCATTGGCACTCCAAAATTTCGTCATCACGTTCCAACCTAAGTCGACGATTTCTCAACCTCTTCTCTCTGCCGGCGATTATTGATCTTTGCCATCGTCTCTTTTTCTTCAGATCATTGAATCTAATGCGCCAGAGCTGCACAATATCATGTTCTCTTTTGAAATGATATGGGGGCATTTTGATTATTAAAAAATTAACTGGCCACGAGTTTATCACATGGCAAATTCCATCCAATAATTTTGACATAGTTAACTAAACTACATTAATTTATAACTACCTCACATGGTAAAAAGAAACCTAAGTATAATTATATACTCAAATGTACTAAAGTGTCATTTTCCCTAAATTTTATCATTTTGAAGCCCATTGATGTTTACCAATTTAAATAATAAGCTTAAATTCAATTAAATATGTAGATTCCAAGATCAAGACTTGAGAGGATATAAATTGACTCACGATTCTAAAACGATCCAGTTTTCTATGATTCTTCAGATCAATTCCTTTCCCTTATAACTTACATATTAACTGACACTGGGGAACACATTTATAATGGAATTAGACTAAAAATCTAGGAGTAGACTACTGTTAGTATCTTATCTGAGGATTGCAACAGAAATGGTCGACAACGGCTCAGGTAAAGCCACAGCTGAAAATATTAATATACCGATCCATGCATAATTATTAAGGACTTCTGAAACACAGGTAAATATAAATAATTGTACAGACCAATGATAGTAGTTAGTTACATATCATACACTGTTACTTTATCTCAGTAAAAAGGAAAGTATTAAACTTGGAGAAGAAACAAGCATCAGATAAAGCAGTCATAGGTTGAACCGCTCTCAGCCATGGCACACTTTCACATTACACATCATACAACCTAGTCATGAACTATATGGCGAGCTGAGCAGCTAACCGAATGAAATACATACTTTATAAAATCGGAGAAAGCAGAAAATTGATGTCATTTATGTACCTGCAACATTACGATAAGAACTTGAGTATGTAGTGATGGCGGAAACCATACAGAGTAGAAATAGACTAGATAAACAGTCTTGCACAAAATAGTTTCATCTTCTTAGCTGATAAGTTTACTGTTGATGCTCTCTAATAATTTAAGTGCTTGCATAAATGCTTTTACCTACTTATGACAGTACTATCGATGTTTAAGAAAGGCAACTTATGGGGTTCAAGAAAACATTCGATCATTCCTATTGTGAATTGTAAACCAAACCCCAAGAACAATTGCAACCTAATGAATTGTAATTTCTTATAATACACTTCATTCAATACAGGAAGTAAAGCAATCAAACAGGTGGTCCAGTGACTTCTAACCTGCACAAAATTAATTGGACAGAATAACTGAGCCATTAAAGCCTCCATATGAAACTAAGCAACACATTTACAACCTTATAAGTAGTGTGCTCATCTTTCAACATTTTCCACTACTACACAAAGTGACATGAAGGGACATGGCGTGTAATCTAGATGGTGATTTATACCTTAAAACGAGGGGAGCGTCTAAGAGACAATGCAGATGGAGGAGAAAGAACTGCTGGCCTGGCTGCTTTCCCATGGTTAACTTTTTTGGAAAGTCTCTTGTCTTCATGTTCAACTTGGTTCTCATGCTTCCTGCCTGAAGATTCACTCATTTGAGTTGACACTGAAGAAACTGGGGCAGTCGGGGAGATTGTAGATGACTCTTGACGATGTTCTGTTACTTCGAGTAAGTGTCTTGGATATTCTGAAGGTGGTAAAGACTTGAGTTCAGTACTCAATATATACAAATTGCAGATAGAAACACTACATTGAGTAATCCCTTGCCTGGGGCCATCCATCTTCACAACCTAGTAAGTACCCACTGGGTATGACATTGAAACATAGGTAAAATACAAAAAATAACAGTTACCTTCCATTGTAGTTTCTTGAAACTTCTCTCTCATGATTCTAACAAATTTGAACAATCCATTGGTTCTATTCAACTCATCAATCAATTCTTTGGTGTCATTCAAGCGTGGGTGACAATGCAATACTGCAGATTAAGGGAGGAAATGAGGATAAAATTGACAGCATTAGAACATTACTCGAATAGAAATATGACATAAAAGATATGGCTTACATACAGGTATATGTATCCTTTGCATGGCGAACAACAAAAGAGTACTCCTTATTTGGATTTTCCACATCAACGTTCCTGAATATGAATTTTACCCCTTGAGAGAGAGGGAATTGTCAGAAAGTTGCTCATGGCATGAATAAAACAACTCATTCCATCCCATAATGAGAGTCCAACTTTCCATTTTATTTCCTCAAAATGGATGTCACCAAATAGTCATTAGTACCCCATATCCTTTCCCATTATTATCAATTATATTTATCAGGACGAGAAAGGAAAATAGAATGAAGGTGACAGTTTAGGATAAAGAACAATAATTTGAGGTATCAATATATAATTGAAATTAACATCAACCATTTTCAGTATACTCATCCTCAACCAAGTTTAAGCTTTAAAACTTCACGATAAAAATAATTATAATTACCCTGTCCAGCTTCAATTTGGAGACCAAGAGCCCTATTGTACCATGAAATGGCCTCTTGTATTTCTCCTTTCCGTTCGATGTTTCGATTCCTCTCTTCTTCAGATGCTTCCAATTCTTTTGAGGATACCAGAGAGAGAAGATAGAACAAAAAAGTCATTTCAATACAGTAAATCAGGATACCTTACAGAGTTTCATGTCAAACACTATAACACATTAACAAAGGAAACCAATGCATCTTTGTATGTACCTATGGAGAAATCATTAAAGTTTATCACATTAAATTATTTTAGTGCCAGAACATCAGCAACTTAAAAGTAAACACAAGAAACTCAAAGAAAACATTAGAAAATCAAATCTTGTTAGAAAGTAGTTGGCACAGTTCAAATTAAGGTTCTGTTAGGGACGAGGTTCTTAAGTTGGTTGGTGATACCAACTAACCATTTTTACCAAAGTACTAGATATCTAGTACCTAGCAAGTAGAGTAAACTGAGAAGTTAACATCCTAATAACACGCTTTATATAAAACACAAGTCAAACCCAACTTATACAAAAAAAATCAGTTTATGATTAAACAGCTGAAGTTATGATATGCCGAGTATCTGTTCTATAATTGTTCTTTTGTTTTCACTAATAAAGTTGTTTGAAAGTATCTTATTTTACTAAAATAATATAATTTTTGTCCTTCATGTGAGTTATATATGAATATGTGTATCTAATATCTATTTAATACCAAATTACCCTTTGAGGTCATAGAAAAAAGCACGCAGTCAAGACTGAATCATCTTTAAATAAGTGCAGTATACACAGAACATGAATATGAACAAACTTGTGCAGTAATCGTAAAACAAACAAAAATTAAAAATCATACCAAGAGATTGTTGGGACACAATCGTAGCATATTCATCCCTTTTCTCCTGCCAAACCTGCACTCTGCTTTTAAGTTCTTCTACTCTAAGCATTGTAGCCGAAATTGAGTCCATTAAAGCCATTCGCTTGGCCTCTTTCCGGGTCTTCACTGCATCCCAGTACACAAATGGAATGAAACGATAAAAGAACCAAAATTTCTGTTTCCAAAGGAAATATATAGTTATAAAATAAATGCAAAACAAACTACTAAATGACCAACGAACAACAACTTCTATGAACTCGAAACAGCAAATAGCATGGACATACCTGCCAGAGATTTCACCAAATCAACTTCTGCCTCTCTCAAGTTAGCTTTAAGCTTCGCTACTTCTTCTATTACGGGACCAAAGAAATGCAACGACAACAAGCTTAATCAAACACAAACACAGCCACAAAATTCTGCAGCACACCAACAAATTGCAAAACCCTAATCTTGTCCGACCACAAAATAGCAACTTCAGAACCAGAAATTCATCACAAATTCAAACAAAACAAGCTTTTCTTCTTGATTCTTTCAACATTGAAAAGGAAATAAGCAGAACCCGATCTTGCCTTGATTTTGAACAGTTTCGCGAGCTCTGGTCCTGATCGATTCCATAGATTTCTCGAACGAAGCAGTACAAGAATCTGCTCTCTGCTGCTGAATCGCGACCTCGCGATCGCAAGCGAGCCTCAGCGACTCCATTGTCGTCCTCACCGAGCCCTCTGTGCCCTGCATTTCTCTGACTCTCTCAGTGTTAGCAATTGAAATCGCATAGTGTCGCTTATAGCCCGCCATTTTCCTCTCAATTGCAATAAATCATTCTGGGCTGCTTATTGGGCCTCACGTGAATCGAGCCCGTAGCTTTATGGGCTCTAAGTTGGGCCGCATAATTTGGGTCATACCCGTCTCTCTCTAACGCCGTAAACGAGAAGAAATTTTAACGAGCCGCTTGAGGTCGATTTGTTAAATATTATCAGGCTCAGACTCGTTATAATTGAGCTCGAGTTGAATTTGAGTTCAAATTTGGGCCCATTTAATAAACGAGCCGAACTCAACCTTAAATTTTAAAATTTAATAAACTCGCGAAATGACTCGTTTAATATTTAATTAATTAGTAAATATTTATAATGAAATTAAATGGCGAGTCGAGTCGATCGCAAACTTATATGTATTTGTTTCGAATCGAACTCGAGTTTAGTTGCATAATCTCGTCCAAGCCCTGCTAAATTGACGTTGGATTCGACTCGCTTACAACTTTACGTCTCACTATTTGGATACACTATGTAATTGTTTAGATCATAGAGGTGTAATGAAAATATCGAAACAAATGAGAGAGGGCTTCACTAGTAGTTATTTCGAGGGATAACGACGTTTCGTTACACTTAACTATAGCGAAATGACACTCTCATATCCTAACTAGTTTTCTCTCTTTTTTAGTACCTCCACAACTTTTTTTGTAACAATTTGGCTCTAAAATGCTTCAAATACCTAAACTGCCATTGGTTTAAGAAATTATAAATTGAATTGGTTCAATTTTGTTTATCTCTGGTTTAATTTGGTTTATATTTATGATGCAATTACGTTTATGCCCTCAAATCTAAATTTAAATTTGAATAATTTCAAATATAATTTGATAAATCAAATTTGACCAATTATATTCTAATTTCTTAAATCAATAGTATTTTAGCCATTTAGTATATGTTGTCAAAAGAAATTGTCAGGATTAAAAATTAAAGAAAAATAATCAAAATATTAAAGTGTCACTTCTTTATATTTAAGTATATGAAAGTGCGAATATCCTTATTTTGATGAAGTTTTATCAAATACTAGGAAAACATTAAAATGTGAATTAAAATGTGAAAGTTGTGAAAATACGCACGTGTGACGATGTTTCATCAAATCGTGGATCGTTCAGACAAAATCCAATATTTTTTTTTGTGAGTGGCCATTTTTGAAGATGGGTGTGAAAATCGGAGGGCAAATCGAGAAGGTGAACGGGAAGGGGCTGAGCTACGGCGAGTTTGCGGAGAGGTACTTGGCGAAGAATCGGCCGGTGGTGCTCACGGGTCTCATGGATCATTGGAGGGCTTGCCGAGATTGGGTCACCGCCGATGGCCACCCAAATCTACTCTTTCTCGCCACTCATTTTGGGAGATCCAAAGTTCAGGTACCCATTTCTTGCTTTGTTGTTTTGTTTGGTTGCTGAGAAAAAAAAAGGAGCGGAATTGAATGAATTCAGTTCATGGGTATGCTGGATTTTAGATGGAGTGAAAACTGTGAAATAGACCTGAATATATGGATTTGAAATTTTGAATGATAGGTTTTGATTATTGGAGAGGAGTGTGAGTTTTGAGCTTTTTCTGCCATGGTTGTTCTTTGGGAACCTATATGCACATAAGCAAATTGAAGCCTGGTACTGTCTTTCTTAGGTGATGATACCCAAATTATGTTGGTGAATGCTTGTTTTTATTGGGTGTTCTGAATTAACATAAGGGAAAATGGCAGTTTACTATACCCAATTCACACTTTACTAAGCTAATGGCATAAACTTATAGATTTAATGATTTTAACGTAGGATTTAACGGCACTAACGGAATGGGACAAAAGGAAAGTTAGGGTACCAAAAAAGAGAAAAATAGTTAGGGTAGTAAACTGTGAATTGACTATAATTAGGTTTGAATTGACTATAATTAGGTGTAGTAAACTGTCTTTGGTTAAAGTAGTATTTTGTCGTGGATCTTTCATAGTATGCACCAGGAAGTAGCTCTTGGTGTATGGGCCATATTTAGAAATTTTTTACTAGTCTTTGATCCTTTTTGTCTGAGGGAGAACGGAGAAGACTTATGGTGTGTTTTTGTATTTACTGATCTTTCTCTTGAAGACACTGGACATACTAGTGAACATTGTACTGATTTACTATTTGAAATTTACATTATCGTTTTAATGTTGAAGTCCACCGTTTTTGTCGTTAGTGATGTATGTATAGTTGTTGCCTTGTTGCCAGGTTGCAGATTGTGGAACTAGAGAATTCACAGACCAGAAGAGAGTAGAAATGTCTGTTTCAGAATTCATTGGTCAGTGGCTCAATGAGTCTTCAAAGGAGTGCAGTAATGACTCAACTCAGAAACACAGTAACAACTCTGTGCTTTATTTGAAGGATTGGCATTTTGTAAAGGTACAAATCATCATTAGGTTTTCATCTATTATTGGTTCATGCTTATTTTACGTATCACCAACACTGGAGTTATGAAAACCTATCCATCATGTTCTCTCCTTGATCTTGTCCTCAGGAGTACCCTGATTATATAGCTTATACAACTCCACTGTTTTGTCTCGATGATTGGCTCAACCTGTATCTTGACAGTTATAAAATGCATGAAGATCAAGTTTCTGAACAAGAGAATGATGAAATAAGCTGCTCTGACTATCGTTTTGTTTATATGGGAGCAAAAGGTTTGAGCCAAATTGCCAATTTTCTTGCTTTTCTTCTGGGCTTGAACATCATAAATTCTTACTTTACACGCTATTAGAATATGTAAAGTCCTTTATGTCTGACTTCAAGTTTGGCCCGTGGACAATTCTGTAACTTTACTTCTTCGTGCAGGATCATGGACTCCTCTCCATGCTGATGTTTTCAGGTCATATAGTTGGTCAGCCAATGTGTGTGGGCAAAAGCAGTGGTTTTTTCTGCCACCTTCTCAATGTCATCTCGTGTTTGACAGGTGTGAATACACTACTAGTTGGTCGAGTAGATCTGCAATGTTTTCTATTTTGCTTTATCATCGTTAGTGTGATCTCTCTATTTTCTATTCAGGAACATGAAAAGCTGTGTATATGATATTTTTGACAATGTTAACGAAACAAAATTTCCTGGTTTTGAGAAGGTAAAACATCATTCATGATTGCAAAACTTTATCCTTGATTTTCCTTACCTTAGATTTTCGTCCTATTTTGTGTGCCCGTGTTACACGTGCAGGCAATCTGGTTGGAATGCACTCAAGAAAGAAATGAAATTCTGTTCGTGCCTAGTGGCTGGTATCATCAAGTTCATAATATGGTATTTTATGCATGTCACTCTTTAACCAAAATAGAACAGTGTCATGTACAATGCTGACGTGTAACATAATGTTTTCTGAAATGCTTTCAGGAAGATACAATATCAATAAACCACAACTGGTTCAATGGCTACAACCTTTCTTGGGTGGTAAGGACATAACTATATAAAGTGAACCATGTAATAAAATAGAATATGACCTCATATATTTCCTCAAAATTTATTTCAGTGGGATTTGCTTGTAAGAGACTACGATGAAGCTAAGGAGTACATTGAGGACATCAAGGATATATGTGATGATTTTGAAGGTCTTTGCCAGCGCAATCTTGCGGCTAACACTGGTAAGTTGAGATATTACCATATTTTTGATGCTGGTTTTGAACATGTTAGGTTTCCGGGGTGAAAGTTAGAGCAAGTATATTTTTATGACGGGGTGCACAAAACAATATATCTTGCCAAATTTTTTTACTTACAATAATCTTTCTGGCTTGATTACATGGGCTCAGCTTCTCATGTGCTTGAGCAACACTACAACGTACATTGAAAAAGTAGCTTGGTTTGATAACAAAAATGCCTGTTGTGTTTGCCATGTTTCCATTATAACTGGACAAACTTGATATGGAGATGTTGTAAACTGATCATCTCTGTTTATTTCCTTTCACAGGCATGAACTTCAGGGATTTCTTTATTTTCATAGCACACTTCTCCTTTGCTAATTTAGTCCAACTTTGCAATATTCACGATGATGATGATGATGATGATGAAAATCACATCCGGAGGTCATCCCCTGTAGCTCCTCATCTAGTGTCGAACCTGATATCTATGCGAAGAATTGCATCGCAGATGAAATCTCAAGGTCTGGAAGGAAATCAGGAGTTCTTGGACTTGAAGGAAATACTCGATGATCCAAGGTTTCATAAACTATGCATGGATTTGGGCATGACATATGGGTTGATATATGGACAACATAATTGGAGTTGCGATTCTAAGAATACTCTTCTCGATAAATTTAGGACCTCAGATTTAGTAAAATCATGTAGTTATCAAGTCTTCTGCCCGGAAAACCTCATTCAAATAGTAGATAACTACATTTAAAAGCTCAATGACATTTGCAGCGAGGAGAAGGATTTGTCATCTAAACTGGATAACGCTCTTCTTGTTGCTGACAGCTAATGTTTGGAAAATAAAGTTTCTAAACTTGAAAGTATTGCATCAAAATTCTAACTGGCAGCACCTTGGCTAAGCTTCAAGATCATTTCATCTTTTGGAAGCTTTGGGCATGTGCATGTATGTGTTGATTGTGGAGAGTGATGAGACACAAGGAAAGATTCAAGCAAGCAGTGCTGTGTAGAATTGAATTGCCAGGTTTTGTCTATGAATCTATATATTGACATGGAAAAAGGAACAAAAAAAGCTCAACTCAGTTAAATTATGCATTTGACACTGAAGGAGGTTTCCTTTTTTTGTTGGATCATATCTGATGTTTTCAAGGTGATTAAAGAATGGTTTTGAAGTTGTACATTTTGAATCAGATCTGATGAGGAAATGGAAATGGAAAAAATAGAGAATTTAAGTTCCTTGTGTACTTCTGCAAGCTATACATGAAATTTATGGCATTTTACAGACAAAACTGACAATCACCTTCTATTCATTTATTCTTTATCTTTTGTCAATTTTTCTGACATATGAATGTGAGAAAATGGGGACATGCAGCCCAAGAAAGAGAAAGACCCAACTGTTTAACACACCATAAAGTCTTTATTTTCTTTGCTTTTCATGTTATAAGCATCTTTTTATGAGTTACCAATTTGAATCAAATCTCAAGTGTTAGCTGGGAATCTGGAAGGGTCATAACTCCAAGAAGAGCCATGACATGAACTCTACACACAGAAAGGACACTGGGTGAGTGCTTTGGGTTGGGCACTTCTTGATTCTTCAATCAATTCTTGAACCATAGAGGAAAAGGACAATGATGATATTGTAGAATACATGGTTTTGAGTATTAAATTTTGAAACCACTCTCTCTGGCATTAATTGTGCTGCTGACCTGACTCTTCTACTGAGATTGTTTAGTTTATTTGTTGAGAGTTGGGTGTTGGGTTTCCATTAAATATGCTATAGAAGGTTCATTAAACCATGTTTGTGTCTGCAAAAATGGGGTTTTGAAAATTTGTGCTAATTTGGGAGCTTCCCACATGCAAGAGACAGATGTGTATAGGGTTTCTACCCAATTACAGCTTGGAAACATGCATTGACAATTCCCTGAAACCAATGTAAGAAGAGAACAGTCACCATCACCATCTAATGCTTGATTCAGAACCAGAATTAATCTAATGTGATGTAAAGACTATATTTTATATATAATAGGGAAAATGACACTTTTGTGCACTTAAATATACACACTTTCATACTTTAATTTTTTTTTTTCTCTTTTTTCCATACCCGAATTTTATTTTGGGACAACTGATCTTTTATATACTAAAAATGGCCCTAAATTTTTGTTCAATTCATGAGTATTTGGTTCAATTCTTGGGTATTTTGGTTCAATTCATTTGTGTTTTGGGAAAATGGTCCAGAAGTTCCCTGAATTTTAGTTCAATTCATGAGTATTTTGGGTATTTTGAAATTATTGTCCCAAAATGAAATTCAAGTATGGAAAAAAAAGAAAAAAAAATTTAGGGTATACAAGTGTCAAAAGTGTATATTTAGGTGCATAAAAGTGTCATTTTCCCTATACAGTATTACGAGAATTAATTACAAAAGGAGATGGTATACCATATTATTTTTATAATTAGTAGTTGTAATATTTTTATTGCAAAACAGTTTGCATATTCATTGAATTTTATCAAAATTGGCAAAATTGGCCATGGGATTAAAAAAACGAAAATTCATCTCCTTTTTTTTTTTTTTTTTTTTTCAGTTTGAGGCTTTGAGCTCGTTGGTTTTCTTCTTTGATCGACCATCCCTAATATGAAACTTAATAGTACAAAATAAGAAAATATTCTTAGAAAAAAATTGTTGAATAGCCAACATGAGAAGAGGAAAATTGACGAGATCGGATTGAGAAAATAATACATCTAAAATTTTAATTGCATGGTCATTTCCGTCATTTTTAAAAACAATGATGGTCAACCAGATTTGAGGCGGTCACTCGTTTTTTCTGCATTTCCAACTCTTTTAGTGGGTTTTTAAATGGTTGCGGCGTTCTATTGTTGATTTGTTGTAAATTGATTTTGCTTTATATTGTATAGATTTTCAGTTAATTTGATGTTTTGTTTCTTCGGTTTACTGATCTGTTCAAAAGTTCCCAATTCTTTTTGTAGATCGGTTTTCTTCATTTTACTTCCCTAAAACAAAATATACAAGTGCTAATCATAAAAACGGTACAGTTGTACACTACTACTATTCGCAATTAACCCTATTAAGAATTAGTCATTAATTACTTGTTTGTTACTGAGTGTGCACCATGTCATTAAGAGAAATGAAACAGACAACAACATTGTACAGAAACAGAACCACAAAACACTCAACTCTGCATAAAAATTTGTATTTCCCTCCAAATTTACAACAATCAGTCCCAACCTACCCTAACCCTTACAAAAAAAAGCCCCATATATCTTTTAGTCAAACAAACCAAACAAAAAACCCTAAAAGAATCACTCAAAAATGAAGTTATAATTAGCAAAACACCAAATCGGATTAATCCCTCTACATGATCCTATATGTTTCTGTCAGAACAAATAGGAAATATTGTTTAGACAATTATACTTTTGAATACGTTTGTTAATCAGCGTACCCAAAACCATAATCGCCTAAACAATATTTCCTATTTATTCCGACAGTTGATGTCCTATTTATTCCGACAGTGTGTGTTCTTCATGGGCACCTCACATTCCTACCAGGACCTCCATAGTAAAAATAAGTCCCCCAAACATTGTTTCTCCCCTGTCTGATGTCATAGCAGTTTGAGTGATCAGCCAACAGGTGAAGGTTTGAGAGAGGGAGCAAATTGTTGTCCCAATCCACAACCTGCAGGTTCCTGAAATATGATGCCTTCCCAAACCCTTCCCCTGCAAAATGGCCACTGCCCATCTGTGTAGATGTGTGAAAACCCGACGACCGGCTGTTTACGATCTCCCCCCCGAACTGGATCATGGTGGCATGGCTCCTCAGGTGGCTGAACAAGAATGCTGGCCAGTATCCTACTAGCAACCCATTACCAAACTCCAGCCACCAGTGCCCATGCTTTGGATCCTTAAAACACACAAAACATGTAAGGTTTAAGGTTTTTTAGTACTAAACAAGGTTAAGAAGACTATGAGTTCTTTATTTGTCATAAAACAAAAATGGAGTCACTGTATGAAGGGACAGTAAACTATTCAAATTTATGCACAGTTTGTGAAATTGTATCAAAATAGATGGAAAATGGGTCTCGTGCAGATCATGTAGGCCTTTTTCCAAAATGTCATAATTACCCTTAGAATAAAAAATTGTGTATGATTTTTTTTTGGATTTGAAGGGTTTTTTTGTCTGCTAAATTTATTTTTGAACACGGTGTAGAAAAAAGACAATTTCACGAACAGTTTTTTAGAAAATGTTATACTACACGGTCTTTTTACATCAAATTTTGTTAGATTTAACTCTGATAGACCTAAAGGTAACAAAACAATAGTTGGGTGAGTGAAAAATCGAGTTTTTTAGCCCTGTGACAGTGACGTGAGAATGTTCGATAGTTGGATGTACTGATGTCTAATTACCCCTAAAATAATTGATGAAGAGAGCTAACCTTCCAAACAGTCAAGCCAATGTCAAATTGTTTGCCATTGTAAGAGGACCTTGGAGAGATTGCTGCACCAATTGCAATCTTGTTGTTGGTTTGGACAAATCCTGAGCAGAGCAAGTTGTAGCATCCAGTGGCTTGATATGCATCTGTCTGCAGATTGTAAAAAAAACCTTAATCAAACAACCACATTACAAGAAAATGAAACACAGAAGTGAAAATCAGGCAAAAAAAGACTCACAGTCCAGTAAGTGAAGAACCTTGGATAGTTGTCTCCATATAACTCTGGACTGACCTGTAAAGTTAAAGAGTGTGTTAACTCAACAGTAAGGCACTGAGCACAGGTGCTGAAAAAGCAGTCAAAACTCCAAAAAAAGAACCATATTTGGAGTTCAAATCATATGTTTACCTGCCAACCAGCTTCAATGGTGTTGAGATCATTCCCAAATGACCCAGAAATGACCCAAATTTGTGACAAGCTGAACTCATAAGCGTCGGTCACTCGCGGCGCCCACACGTTCACGTTTGCCCTTGCCCCATAGTACTGCTCTCCCTTTGTAAACACAACTGCATGCTGCAACATCAAAACCAGATAATGGCACTGTCACTGCTTGGTTGCTGAGAAAATGCAAGAAAAAAAAACAGTTTCTTGGGCTCAAATCTTGATTTCAGTGAAAGATCAAGGAAAAACAAGACTTGGGTTTTATGTTATGTTATGTTATGTTATACCTCATGGCCACCACCAGATGAGTCTCTCCTCCTAACATGTTTCTTCCACTTCCTTCCAAACCTCCTGATGGAGCTTGCCCTCAGGACATCTTCCTCTGAGGTCCTTCTGATGGGGACAGTCCCTTGTGGGCATGACTCACCTGAGTGTGTCCACAGCTGAATCTTCTCTGCCCTCACCTCAGATGACCCATTGCTCCTTGGCCTCTCTGGTGGATCCTGCAAGAATCAAGAACCCATTTTCTTTAAATACAATGACCTTAAGCTAAAAAAAACAAAAATACAAAGAAAACAAGAATTACCAATAACTTGTGCCCCTTGAGCTTGGGATGGTCAAAAGCTGGCTGAAGGTGAGCTGCAACACAATCTATGACATCACCATCAGGACTCTGCAGTGCAGCAAAGAAACAAGAAAAAACCAACCCAAGATCAGAAAAAACAAACCAAACCACAAGAAAGCACCAAAAGAGACAAAAGCAAATGGGAAAAATGGTAAAAATGCCTGAATTGTCTTCACAGCAGGCTTGTTGATCTTCCTGAGGTGAGCCCTGACCCTCAGAGTCTGGTTCCTCCTGCCGCCGGAGGAGCCACTTGGGACAGTGTGGGACAGGGCAGGGACAAGCAGAGAAGCCACAACAAGGAAAGCAACAAAACAGGAAAATACAGAGGAGGAAGAAGAAGAAGAAGAAGGAGAAGAAGAGGCCATTGGTGAGGAATGTTGCTCTTGTCTTGTTGTGTGGTGGTACTGATTCACAGAACAAAATGGTTTATTCTTCTGTTTTGTAGCATCTATCTTCTTCTCCTCCTTCTCCTCCTCATTCACACACAACAGAAGAGCCATTTCAATAAAATACAAAATGGAGTTTTGTATTTCAGAGCTAACTCTCCATTTTTTCTCAATTATAAACTATCCAATAATGCCTCTGAGATTCTGGTGCCTTGGTTTTGTATCCTGACACGCAAGAAACTCAAGGCACGAGCTTATATATATTAAAATAGACCCGAATTGGTGGACTCGAGCTCTTTCCAACTTTACCTATAATGGGTTCTGGTCAAAACCAGTATTTTTTTTTTGAAATTAAAAAGGTTGTAAACAACAATTTTTTACCATGGTTGTTGGTTGGTAATTATTGTGTTGTGTGAGTTTGTACGTTATGGTGAGTGAAAGATGGTTTATGGATATTGGTGCTGTACCACAGAGCAAGTTGAGTCATTGTAGAGCACTGAAGTTTTGGTGACACGTCAAAATGACCATCAATCATCACTAGAGAGTCATGATGATCAAGAACAACGTAAGAGAAATGGGTACCATGTGCCTCTTTCTTTCGGTCATTTAAAGAATTGTGTCCACTGTCCATTGAATGAGGTTAGAAAGATAATTTACTGATGTTTGGTCTTTAATTTATAGTGAAATTATTTTGTGTTTTCATTTTGAATTACATCATATTTGAAATTTACCTTTTAATCAAACTCTTGAGGTGTTTCCTTCGAGACTTTTAGGTTTTTGTTAATTGATAAAAATAATATTAATATATTGAATTGATATGTATTACAGTAGAGCCATTTATATATAAACTAGACATGATTCAAATAAAAAGTATAATAAATTTTTTTAACTAACATGACTTACTTAGACTGAATGACTATTAAACTGTATTTTGTTGATTTTGAATTATGAAATTTTTATAAGAAATTTTACATTGCATGTAAATGTAGTCATTATACTGTTGACCAGTCACATAAATTGATAAGTGTAACTTTTTTAATAAAAAACCTTACTTTTGCAAGTAAATATAGTCATTATATCGCTGACGAACGTATTATATTTTTTGTTATAACAACATATGTACGTGTCTATCGTTGCGGAGATAGAATTAGATACGAAAGACAACTTTTATAATAGTTGATAATTAAGATGTCATGAACTTCTGTAACGATATTTCCAAATTAATTATACTTGTACCATATTAACCATAGTCTATCTTCTAACCTTGACATCTTTTAAATGTAGAATGCTAACTAAATGAAGTGAGGCTAAAGCTTCTACCAAAATGGTATTTTAGTTTTGGATCTCATGATAAATAACATATATAGGTGATAAGAAATAGGCCCTACCTCATCAGCATCACATTCAATTTTCATTTTAAAATCTAGGTCCCATGTGCATTTATCACTCTGCTGAGGCTAATTAATCAAGAAAATGATGATGAAGAAGATGATGATGGGGATGGTCCCATGAATCCTCATTCTTGATCAAATCCAGACCACTAGATGCCACTGAATGTTCAAGGTAAAGTAAATGTGAGCCAACCACAGCTCTACATTTAAGTCCCTTCACCAAGGTGTGCTCTTCCTTGCACACCACTTTGCTACCAAAAACAGCTACACCTTAAGATCCTTGAGCATTATTTTTTTAGGGAATTTCACCACTTTCACTTTTCTTGTAGGGTGTGCATGGGAAAGAAATTGCCCTCAATTAACAAAATGGATTTGTTCCTCTTTGTTTCTTTTTCACAATTAGTAAGATTTTGTGTTGGGAATAAAAAAGATTACAAGAGTAACAGATTAATAGAGTTATTCAAGTGAAAGTAAACGATGATTCTAACCAGAGAGTCTGAGATTAAAATATGTAAGGGTACTTCTCGTCAGTTCAATTAACTTACAGACGTATGGATGTTGATAGTTCAGTTACGCACTGTTTTCAAATGAGTTTACAAACACAAATGACACATTCAAAATGTATTACAATCACACTATTTTAAGTTCGAATAAGATTGGACCACAGAGATCATGACGACAAAACTCTATCATCAAATTCTAAAAAATATTTCAAATATATACTTAAGTTCGTGTTTGTTGCACGCTTTCTTTTTCGGAAACCCAATATATGTTTAATTTGAATATGTTGCCTAACTATATCATGATTTCTAAATTAGGTTGTAGGTTGGGAATTGAGGGAGCCTAAAGGTATGGGCTCTTTGCCAATTGAGGGTATCTTTTTAGGGTTTGGGGCAATAGTGCTTTGCCACCACTTCCAAGGGACCCTAAAAAAAGACACTCTTTACAATTCTCACTTCTTTTTACAGAAACCCACTTCCTCTCACTCTCACTCTCACTCTCACTCTCACACCCACCTCTCAAAACTTATTGAAGAATATTGGTCCACACAGAGTCACTCTCAGCAACAAAAACAACTGGCAATGGCAAAAAAAGAAAATAACATCATAAGTGGTATATAAGTGGGAGGGAGGTGTGCAAGTTCAACCATGGCATGTCCCTCCTTTTGTAAAGTTGGTGCATAGATTCCATTTCCATCTACACATTCCAAGAAAACAGATGAGCAAGAATATAAATCATCATATTAATTAAGATTATGCATAAGCTCTATATAATACACATCTTCTTAAGACTTGTGTTTACTGAAATATAATAGTCATTTTTTGTGCCATGCCCTCTTTTTGGAGCAAGTGAAGAGAAGTGGTTGTGCTACTCAACTACACACAAAAATTGGGCAGGTCATGATTTTGGGTTCTTGGTTTTTTTTTTGCTTTTATGATACATTTTGTCTAGGTGAGTTAATTAATAAACTTGATTAATTGCACTACATTGCTACATTAACAGGACGATATTAGGGTTCCCGATATGAAAAAACGACAAACTTCCCTTAGGGTTTAGGCGTTTTTATGAATTACCCGAAAGCGGGTGAACATTTTTGTGATTATGCAAGTGTACAAATCTGTAGTGTGGATGGTACATAATTTGAAATGAAAGGGGAGGTTTTGGGGTCTTGAATTTGGCCTCCAAGTCAATAAGTGCGTTGTTGTGCAGTGAGGAGAAAAAGAAAAAAGAACAAAGTGATATTAATCCTCCATTGCTTGGGAAGGAAGAGAAAAGAAAATTTTGAAACATTAATTAGTGTCAGAATATATTTGAAAGACTTAAAGGCACTCAGGCATTAACTATTTGTATTGCATTTACAAATTTCAACTACTTCCAAATCGTTGAGGATCTCAAGTGTTAAAGGAGGTTCTCAACTATCACACACCAATTAAGGTTTCTACAATTCGGGATGCGATAAGACCCGACAAGGTGATAAATAAATAGATTAACCGAGTTTGATCGAATTTTGAATCGATTTTCAATTATTATTTTAGTAGTTCATTTTTTACCATGTTCATAAGAGAACTAAAAAAATACGATAGAGTTTTAAAATAGTGTCAAAAACATAATTGACATAGCAAGCCAATGGTAGTTCATTAAACAATGAGAGCAAATTATTAGATTTAGATTAGTTCATAAACGTACAACCATACAATAATCGAGACAGAATATTGAACGATGCAAACAGTTTTAAATAACATTTGTTTCATTAATTAATAATACGACCATACAGTGTGTATAACAATATAGTTTATCAAAAACGTTCATATATATGATAATAGAGTTTTGCATCATTCCATTTCCGCAATTAATACGATCATTATCAATAATACTTTTGTCGTTCTTGTAACCAGACACGCATGACTCGATCAGAGATAATTTGAGCGTGATCTATCGACTTAACAGTACCATTTCTGCTACACTTGCCCACGTTGAACCGCCACACATTTGAATTTTTGACAACACGATTGTGTAAAACCTCGATAACAGAGTTTTGTCGTTCTCGCAGTTTAACTCAATCCAAACCTAAAAATAACACACAAAAGTGTGATTAGGGGGCTAAAAAGTGACATGTGTCACACAATCCCACATTGGAGACCTCATTATTGGGCACAAAAAAGATGGATTGTGGAGTTTTCTCTATGAACTTCAAGTTGAAGGACTTGGTGCAAGCAAGCAAGCCAAGTGAGGGGCCAAAGAAAAGCAAGGGACACATGCAGAGAGGTTGTTGCTGGTTTTTGAGGCATTTGAGCAGTCTTATCCCAAAAAGAGTGCCTTCCCATGGGGAATAATGGCTCCACTACAACCTCAGTGCCTACTTTGGTTCAAGATGTTGATGGATCATCTTTTAAATCCTCATATATATATATATAAATAAATACATAACCACTGTACATGTATATGTTACTTCTTTTACACTATACCCTTTATTCTAGGGGGGTGGGGGCTAGACATATTTGGTACCATAATAATGTATTTGCTTTTTCAGAGTACATTATTTGAGAAACCTCAAGCTATAAAGAACTCTAAATTTGTATACACATATAGTATATAATATGCTACACATATATTTGGCTCATAACCTTTGTTTTCATGCAAGAGCTAAAGGTAAAAGGAACAAGAATCTTAGAATCTAATCCTTTTCCCACTAAATCCTTTACCGTTTTCGATATTTTTACATGTTTGTCATAAAATTCTCTCACCATAAGAATTTTCGTTTGAGCTATATGACCAAACTAAATGACATGGAGAGCTGTAAAGCATTTATATATTTACAATCTTAGCAAAACCCTTCTACTTTTGTTTTTCTTGAATATGACCTGAATCAGCTCGTGATCTATTGAGATTAATCGCTTTCGGTTTGACGGTGTTACTCATTTGTGCGATAAACTATTTGATAAAATTGAAGCTTATCATCACAAATTTTTTATTTCGGTCAGATGAAATGTTTATACAACCTCGTGATTGTATATCGTTTCTTTCTCTAATACGATTTATATTCTCTGCATGCAGACGTGCGTCGACACATAATTGGTGAACCATGATTTTTTTTTGCCGTTTTTATTTATTGTTTCCATAATTGGTTTCATATTTCATTTTCTGATTAAGAAACTACACGGATGTAAATCAACATTGACAACTTCCCGACTTGTAGACCTAATTAACACATTATCAACAAACCACGTAAATTATAGATGTTCATGTTTATTTCTACTCAGTTTTTCTCCAGCTTTTAACTAAAGCAAAAAGAAGTAAAACTTGATAACTACTGCTACAACATTGGATTCTTGATGTAATCATGTAAACGTCTCTTTTGTCCTTAAACCAAATCACCACTAATGATCATCACATCTTGATCACAATTCACAATAAACAAAAAAAAATGTACTCTTCAACAATGAGAGAGCTGAGATCACTAGAGGCCTCCTGCAACGGAATCGTGCGGCGAATGGTGAGCCTCCCAAGAACCATTCTCGGAGGGTTCTCAAGAAGAAACCAACACCATCCCCAAACCCCATACCATCAACAAGTTCCTGATCAGTTTCAGTTCCTTTCCAGCTTCGAGCAGCGATTCGGGCCCGCGCACCCGTTCTTCTACGCCTGCCGGTTCATGGAGGCACTAAAGATAGCCGAGGACGAGAACAAGCTGGTTTTCTTGTATCTACACTCTCCGGATCACCCGTTCACGCCCTCCTTCTGCAGAGAGACTCTGTGCTCTGAGCTGGTTGTGCAGTTTCTTGATTCTAATTTTGTTTCTTGGGGAGGGATTGCTCATGGAGGACAGGGCTTGCAAATGGCTGCTACACTCTCTCCGACCACATTTCCGTGTTGTGCTGTGGTGGCTCCTGCTTATGGTAGCAGCATTGCAGTGCTCCAACAGGTCTGTGTCTTAGTTATTGCTGTCAGTGATTTGGTATTTATTATACACTGGAAAAAATGTGCATATCATATGTCTATGGATGGTTACAAAATTTTGTTGTGTTCAAATATGACTTTTGCAGGAATTGAAGTGTTTATGGTAAAAAAAAAAAGGGAAAATGAAAAAACATGTTGTATTATTGTTGAAGCAGAGGCTCACGCGTAGACGAGCATGAAAAAGAAATAATTCTCACGCATACACAAGCATGAGAGTGAGAATAAGTTAATATAAAGGAAAAAGTCAAACCCAACCAATAAGTTTGAGCTTTTAATTGTGGAGCTCGACACAATATGTACTACTTAATTTTACAATTATATGCATAGTTGGAAATTGGTCCCGACCCAAAATGGTACACTTTAGAGATTTGAAGAATTTAGTAAAGCATTTTAGTCATTCATAATTAATAATAAAAATACTATGGGAGATGTAAAATTAGTTAACCTTGGTTTTAATTTTATACACACAAAAAAATGTAAAGTTTACAATGATTTTAGGTGATTTCTCCCAAAAAAACAAATGATAGTTGATGTATGGTTCTTGTATTATTCTTGACATATACGATCGCTTGCTCATAATCTGGAGTAAAAGGGTTCGAACATGCTTTACAGATTTTGTGGCGTTGATAATTATTAAGTTATGACATCTCCCAATCATCCCCATAATTATCTCTCATTTGTTCAATCAATCTCTGATCAATCATGTAATATGATTAATTTCGTATTAATCCCAGATTAATTTCCAGAAGATCCTCCTTATTGAACTAGCGCCTAATATTTTTTAAAACACTGCTTAACAGTAGTTATGTTCTTAAAACTGACCCGACAAACATGCTCCCAATGTCATGAATCAGAGTTACTAACAACACATTGTTGTCACATACGATCAATGTTTGTACTGTAATTGTGACTATACATGTGTTATAGATGGAAGGACCAATAACCCCAGAACAGCTGATAGAAACTCTGCAGAGGACAATGGAGGAAAAGGGGATGGCTTTTGGGAGCAGTAAAAGGAAAGAGCAACAGAAAATAAGAGCAGACCGTCAAATAAGAGAAGAACAAGATGCATCATATCTTGCAGCCTTAAAAATAGACAAAGTGTGAAACCTAGCTAGCTATGTTCTTTAACCTTAAGAGCAGAAACTTAAGATTATGAGACATGAAACTGATGACATTGTTTTCTTGTGTACTGATCTTAGGACAAGGAAAGACTCAAGACTTCAGCTTCGGACAAGAGGGTCCAAGAACCTTTGACAGCTCCGAATAGGGCAAGTCATGAGAAGTTATTGGGACACAATCCTCCCAAGAAACAGAATTGCAAGTTGAGGGACTCTACCAATACAGGTCATGGAAAGGTTCATCAGGCTACACAGGTACAGACCAAGTTCAATACTAGCCAAAAAAACAAAAAAAGATGGTTGCAACAAATAGTGTAGTATCACAATCCAATGTTTAAAAAACTTTAGGCGCTAGCCGGGCAGGAATGACCTTCTGAGAAGCTGATCGGAAAATAAATCGAAAACTAATTAGAAAAGTGATGAATTTTTATAACTCCGATCACATCACATTTTTGTAAAACATTACTGTGAACTTGCATCTCCGTATCATTAAAATTGAGTTGAAAATACTCTTCAAATTGATTTCTTTAAATTAAATGTATTTTTCTAATTTAAAATAGTTATACTTATCATTAATGAATTATGTGTACATATTTAAACAAATTATTTTGATTATTTATTTGTTTTAGAGGTAACCGTGTCATTTTAAAAAGAAAATTGGAGGTCACATTCAGTGTCATAAAAACATTAGGCGCTAGTCGGTAGGAAATGATCTTTTAAAAATTAGTTGGGAAAAAATCGGTTAAAGGGATTAATCATAAGTTATAAAAGACTAGTCGAACAAGCCGGAGATTTTTACGACATCTATTATCGTATGTTTTGACAAATGGTACACAATTATAAACAGTTTATGACAAGTTTTATCATTCAACTGAGTATGCCACAACTTCTTGCAAAAATAGATACTGCACATCCAGTTTTCATAATTATATATAGGAGAAATGGTTTATCTGAGCTTAATTTTGTTGAATAAGTTGTGTTGAAACTGTTGTGTAGATACTGATAAGGTTTCCAAATGGTGAAAGAAGAGAGCAGAGCTTCTCTTCAGGAGACAAGATCGAGTCAGTTTACAGATACGTCGACTCGTTGGGCCTGATTGGAGGTGGCAGCTACAGGCTGATCTCAAGCTTCCCCAGAAAAGCCTATGGTGTTGAGAAAATGGGGATGACTCTCAAAGAAGCTGGTCTCCACCCAAGAGCAACCCTCTTCTTGGAGCTGCTGTGACATTATCATCATCATCATCAACACACAGATACATATATACCTATCAAATACCATTAACTTTTAAGACAGTTCAATTCTTGTCCAGGATTGGGTGTTATAGTCTCAATATGTGTTTTAAGTTTTAACATATCCAAGGCCTTGTTTTAACACCTTGTATGAGACAAGAGAATCATTTAGATGATTGGTGGCATTATTGTTCATTTCATTTTCTGATGTGCAATACAAAATGGAAAAAAAAAAGATTGTTTTCAAATTTTTAAGAAAAATAAATGCACCAGCCGGGAATCGAACCCGGGTCTGTACCGTGGCAGGGTACTATTCTACCACTAGACCACTGGTGCTTTTGCTTTGGAGGGATGTGGAATATATTATATTATTTTGAACCAACGGTCGTAGGGAAGGCAGTGATAACCAAGCCAAAAAAATGATGCAAGGTTATAGTATAGACGGTTCGGTCACATACCGGTTGATCGTCTCTCTTTTGATGTCAAACTTTTCATCACTTGCTAATAAGGACGGTCGTCTCCGTGTGATGCATGTTGTAGAAAACGACAAACTCACATTTCCTTCCCGGACTCGTGAGTACAAATCTACATCCGTATTTAAATTAATTCATTGTGATACTAAAAGAGGTTATCGTAATTCATCACTCATCCACGTGAGTTTACATGATAAAACATAAATCTGATACTAAAATATTTTTATTGCAATTTTTCTATACAGTTAAATGGCAATTTGACTAGAATTTCGACATCGGTGAACTATTAAATTACTATAAAATTTATGAAATATAATTTCAGAGACTCTTGACAAAATATTGTGATGGAGACAAAACATGTCACATACTCGAAGTAGCCCGAGCTCTCAGATTTGAAGCAAAATTATATTAAATTTTGGGGAGAATTTGTTCTTACAACAACTTATCTGATTAACAGGGTGTCACGATTATTATTATTAATAAAACAACGTATAAGATGCTACTTGGACGACAATCAACATATATCTATTTACAGACTGATTGTTTATGTTATGTATATAATCAAAAGCGTGATAAGTACACCCTTAGATATAATCCGTAATTTGTTTTAGTCATCTACATGAAAATAATGGCTCACGTATATAATTTGGAGACTAAAACCATTAACATTTCTCGCGATGTTCAATTTTGGGAAGACACTTTCACTTTGAATCAAGCCTTAAGATAGTAACTCCTGTATTTTCTCCACATCCAGAAAATCGGCTTTGAGTTACATGACTCTTCGCCTAAAACATCTCCAACATATACCCTCGCACGTGTTTCATGTGTTCTTTACAAGTAGACGTTGTCGTACTGTGTCCAAGATGTTGTCTGGCTATGACTACACTTTTCCTCCTTTACTTGTACGTTCTAACTTCCGCATCTTAACACCACATTAGCCAACTCGGCGGTATATTCTATTACTCATTCAATCTCTTATGAAACCATATTTCATGCTCACACTTCATTTTTAGCAGTCATTTCTTACATAGATAAGTCTCACACACATATCATTGATTCGAAATGACGTACAAAGTTAGATATAGCCTTGATGGAAGTATTGAGCATTTTAAAGTGTGATTAGTCGCTAAAGGCTATACACATATAGTTGGTGTGGAGTTCAACGAGACTTTTGCGCCAACAACCAAAAAGGGTCACATTTTGTTGTTTATTTGCTAGTGTTGCAATTAAGAACTGGCCAATCTACCAGCTTAACGTTAACAATGTTTTCTTGCATGGTTATTTGCAGCAGGAAGTACATATAAACGTTTCTCAAGGGTTTGCTAATCAAGAAAAAACCGTGTTTGTTAACTTCACAAGTCTCTCTGCGAATTTTGTCAAACTGATATCACAAGTTCATAGAGTCCATCATGACTCTATTACATGTACTTCCTAATCTACAATACTCATATATCTAACAACTCAAGGTACATTATCAACAATTTAAGATTAAAGATTAAGAAAATGTAAAGTATTTCTTTAGTCTCGAGTTCACCCAACTACCCAAAGAGTATAAAATTAACGTAAATTGAGTATTGAAAATCATTTAGAAGACGTAAACTATATATTTGTTAATGAAAATTTAGTGAATTTTTGCATCGGACTATATTTATACGATTTATGCCGCACATCCTCGATCCCCTTAATTTTTTTTACATTGTGTTGTAACGTCACACAAACTTTCATATCACATATAAGCTAAAACACCACCAAATTTAAATACAAATGTAAACCATACACACCATTGTTGTAGCCAATGAATACCTGAAAAATAAATACAATACTATGATTATGTATTGAAGTGACAAAGTTAAATCACTATTTCACATAAACAGCCAAATCATCAGATTCGTCATCCATTTTGGGCTCCTTATTGTACGATCCACTATTTTCCACATTAATTTCGCCACTAATAAAAATCTATATATATAAGAAAAAAAAACAAGCGCCCGCCGAGCAGCGACTCATCGATCGTCGAAGAAATGGCGCTCCGATTGGGTCATCCCTCCATCGTCAACCCGATTGGTCCGACCAATCCCATTCAGAGAAGCTTCAAATTTGGAGTTCGCTGTGGCATGGTTGACCCCAACCGCTCTCGTAAAGTACCCATCTTTCTTCACTTTCTCTCTGTTGACAAATTTGGTTCAAAATCTTATTTCTCTTCTTGCTCTCACTGATTTAGAGAAATTGGTTCAAAATTCTTTTCTGGGTTGTCTTTGATTGTGGCAAATTTGTGTTCTCCAGCTCCTTTCGAGCTCTCTCTTTGATTCCCGAGTAAAAAAATGACTTTTTTGTTCTGGGTTTCATATTCATTGAATGCTTTCAGTTGGGGTGGAGTTTTTTTTCCTAAGCAATGAAACGGAGTATTTGACTTTGTTGTGTGTTTTACTTGATGTGGGTAGTGGTTAAGGTTTGGTGATTGAGATTTTTGTTTCTGGAGATGTTAAGGCCCTTGTGGGTTTGTTGATGATAGAAACTCAGCTCATAACTACATTCTTTGGTTGATCACTTTTCTTCTTGTTTTTCTCCCATTGATTGTTTTCTCTGTGTAATTCATGTTTTTGGACACTGCAGCTAGTCTTGGAAGTAAAGAAGAAGCTTGAAAGAGAGCATCGTGCTCTACCCGTAGGTAAAAATGGAAGAGACGATGAAGATATGATCTACTGGTTTCTGAAGGACAGGAAGTTTTCGGTAGATGATACTGTCGGAAAATTGGCTAAAGCAATCGTATCCTTGAATGTGATATTAAGTGCCTCGCATGCTTTATTGCACTGTTAGTCTGCATTTTGATTTCCAGTTTAGTCCATGTCAGGATGATTTTACACGTTCGTGCAACTTTGTTTCGGTTTGTAGAATTCAAGGGTTGATTAACCAACAATTATAAGCTGTTAACAACCGTTATTTGTTATATTAAACCAGGAGTTGCTATGTTGAAAATGTGGTGTTTTGTTTACTAGTAGAAAACAACTATGCTCAATAAAGAAAGATTGTGGACACTTTGTACCTTTTTTCTTTCTACCACAATTAGAAATGGCGCCAAGAATTCCAAGTGTCTGAATTGTCGGAAGAATCACTGAGAGGTATTGCGAGGACTGGAAAAGCCTACGTGCATGACTTTCTAGACATCAACAACAGACCAGTGCTCATAGTGGTACCATCCAAGCATTTTCCTGCAGTAAGTATCTATGTTAAAGTGCTCACTCTTGATATGCTTGGTAAGGACATTGTGTTATCAAATATATAGCCATGGAGTGTCGAATGTGTAACTTGAATATGCAATCGAAGTTACATTCCCAGATCACGAACTGCATTGCTGTCAGTTAGGTTGGGGGTTTCTGTAGGAAACTGGGTATGATCCATGGTTATATTGATGATTACGCTTATCTAGAGTGCCATCATTATGTATCTGTTGTGACACAACATATGTATTTTTCTAATGTCATAATTTTTCTCTTCCACTGGAACCTTAGCTTCCCCGCAGTAGACCTCGTAAGAGGCCAGTGATCACTTGACCACTTGGCTGAGCCCTAGTAGGTAAAATTTATGGGACTCGTAGAATGGCAGAGGCAAATAGAGCTTTTGCGCATTTTCGTCAATCCAAGAACTGAATCTATGTCTCTTTTAAGGTTAGAGGAACGGGTAAAGTTAAGGTTCTGATACAACATAATGTTTTTTTTATATATCTTCTTGTGATAGAACATTAATCTAGCTTTTAAATATGTTATCTACTTAAAAGAAAATTAAAAAAGAACAAAAGAAACTGTGGTTCAGAACAGTTATATGTGAAGATGCTGTCAAATTTGTGAATGATATGTCTATTCCGACTTTCTCTTAGATTACATTTTGCTTCGTGCTAGATTCTGTGGTTAACTGCTGAGGATGTTTCGGGATGTAACCATTGATTTGTTTCATCATCAATCCTGTCTTTTGATGATATCTAGATATTATGATACGACAGATATTTCTTATCTTGTGGCATTTTTATACATTCTTTCATCTATGAGTTCCATCTGGGATTTCACGCATCTGATTTTGTTGGCCTGAAATACTGAAGTTTCAAATAATATGGTTGCAGCAGCATGATCCTGTCCAAGATGAGAAACTATGCGTCTTTCTTCTAGAGAAAGCAATAAGTAAACTTCCAGCTGGAAAAGAAGACATTCTTGGACTCTTTGATCTCCGGGGCTTTGGTACTGAGAATGCAGATATTAAGTTCATATCATTTTTGGTAACTTCTATATTCCAATTCTAATCATTAGGATGAATCTACTTCTTTTATTAATTTTGTTTATAAATCTAAACTGAATTTGTTCAGATGGTTATGTTGATATCTTGTTGTTGTAGCTGTTTCACATTCTTGAAAGTACTAATCAGCTTACCCTTGTCAACCATATACATTGGAGTTTCTGAGGATATATTGCTCTCTCTTTTTTCCAGTTCAATGTATTTTACTATTATTATCCAAAGCGCTTGGGCGAAGTACTCTTTGTGGAAGCTCCCTTTGTCTTCAAGCCAATTTGGCAGATGGCCAAGCCCTTGTTAAAATCATATGCTTCTCTGGTATGATTATCAACTTCAATTCTTATTCCTCATCATCTGTAAATTTGATATTAATATTTTTTGGAAATTGTAGTTCACTACTTTGTACTAGTCATCCTTAACAATTCATTACCCTCAACATTTTCCCTTACACATTACCCCCAAACTCTTTTTCTTTTTCTTTTTGTATTTTGCATTGCACCTTTATTGACGTCATCAAAATTGCATTCGATAACTGTAATACCCATGTATGAAATTATTATTTTTTCAACTTCACTGCAAACTATAAGTGTGAAGTTTCCATACTGAAAACAACCAAAACTTGAAGTTTCTGGTAATTCAGAAACCTTTTAGAAGAAAAAAAAGAGCTGAATAAAAGTGAACTAAAATCCCCAAATGTCTACAAAAGCTAACTCATAAGAGATTTGTCAAACAACCAAAATCGAAACAAAGTGAATAAAACAATTTCTCCCAAAAGCTTAACAAAAAATAGTTAGTGAAATGTAATTTCCCCATGCTTTTCCGAATATAATTGACCTTTTTTATTCCCTTTCATATTAATGTATTGAGTACTTCTTTTGGTCACAATTTATTTATTTTTGAAGGCAAAATTTTGTTCTGCGGGGACGGTGAGAGAGTACTTTACAGAAGCAACCTTGCCGACCAACTTTAAAGATTGAGGGCATCATCACTCTCTGAACGTTCACGAGATTTGGGGTACGGACTTCATAACCATATGCCAACTTTGTCGTTAGGATGAAAGATAATAATTGTAGCCCTAGAGCTAAGAGATGATTGGCCAATCAATCTTTTATTAGAAATGCTCATCTCTATAGTGATTAGATCTAGCTGGCATGAAGACAGGTTTTCGTCTCTAAAGTGTGCAGGAATTTGGTGAACCAGAATGTAAATTTGTGGTGTGCAGTTCAGATGTTCCCGTGAAATTCAAGAACATTGTGAAATCTTCAGGCTTGAACACACTGAGGATCTTATTACAATTTTTTTTACACCAATTACTTGATTTGTTGTTTTGCTGATGGTGGGAAACTTATCCATACTCAAATAATTCATTTGAACTGGTGATCATTGTTGCACACATTTGATTTGTCATGTAATAAAATAGCGCCATCTTTGAAATAATGTTGGAATGATATTGCTTGATTGAGGTGTGTAAAGAAGATATGGTAAACCCTTTCATGATCACGTATATGTTCAAGGCATAAGTTGAAACCTACTAAATTTGAAATGGTTTAATGTCTACGCATTAGAATTTAACTGCAGAATTAGGAGGCATCTGCAGAACAACAACAAATAAGGAAAATGTACTATAGTGACCTGGAAGTAATCATAAACATTACACAGCAACAAAACTCTAAAATCATTTCTACCAATAAATGCCTGAATATATATATAGGCACAACTAATCAAGGCCACAACACAACCTGGCATTGACATTGGGATGTAACAGGTAAATTTCTCTATTTCATTTCCTCGGATAATACATATCACGGAAGAAAGGAATAATGATCATTAAATACAACGATCTAGAAGACGAGTCAAAGGTTCCACGGCGTACCCAAACCATGACCAAGTTACATTGTTCAGTTCAGATGCATTTTTAAAGGGAAACAAAGGAAAGAAAGAAACCACATCCTCTTCATCAAATGGAAAAGCCAACACCATCTTCTTTGCTCCTAACCCTGATCAATGCACACACACACCATCAGTTTATCAGATAAATTTTGCAAGTTCAACCAAAATGCCACCAAAACATAACAATACCTGAGATGTAATATGTCATGCCACTTGAGAGCCCGTGACGTGATGTGTGGCAATGACAAAAAAGTCACCATCTCAGAGGTTTATCCGCTACTCATCTACTCGAACACTGTCAGTTTGTTGTCCATAGAAGTTTGCCCCACCACGCCTTGAGTTTCTCTGGCCTCTCTCCCTGTATCTGCCATCCATATTATGGGAACCACTATTTGGCCCTTCAACATTGCCTGATGTGTTACTGTTATTGTAGGGTCCAACTGGCTGGTACTCATAATGAGCATTCTGCCTCTGCCTTTCCCGATTTGCAGGTTGGTTGTGTTGTCTGTTAACTTGCCCGCCTGAGCTCCAATCTCCACGAGAATCGTGCCCTCTTCCATAGCGGCTATTTTGGTTTCCATTCTTGCGGAAGCCTGAAAAGGGGCGATGTTCATGTCGAATGTCTGTACCACCAGAAGGTGGCTCACTTGGACCTACGGGAACCTGGTTTGGTGAGTTGGGGCGCCCTTTCAGATCTGCCATCTTTTTCTCTCTATTCACCTCTTGATGTTTTACATCTGGTGCTTCTTCCACACTACTTTTCACAGAACTGTGATGACCATGGTGAGACTGGGCATTCACATCGCCTGTCTCCATATGCTGTGATGGAAGTAGCATCCCACTTCGAGAAACAGACTCCTTTTTCTTTCCCCTAAAAACCTCAACATTAGAATTTGGAATGGCACCGTCAGGCTGGACGGAGAGTTGATCGCTACCAGAAAATGCCTGAGACTTGGGTTGCCAATGGGCTGTTGATCGTTCCCCAACACCACGACCATCTCGTGGTGAAGTTGAGTCTACCTGGCTGATCTTAGGGGGCAATAATTGAGTAGAAATCGCAGTGTCCCCACTATTTATTTTCTTGTGATCAATGTTACGACTGTTTCCCGGGTTTTTGTTTCCCCTGAACGATTGGTGCTGTCGTCTTCCCATCACTCCTTGACCTTTCACACCAGGAACTGAATCAGAGAGCTTTGGTTGCTCATTCTCCGAGCTCTCATCGGCCTTCTTTGGTTGCTGATGCTCAACTGATCTTTGGACATTCTCCTCGGTCTTCTTTGGTTGTTGAAGCTCAACTGATCTTTGGACATTCCTAATTGAGTTTGATGTATGAGAACGCCCATCACGTGATCCTTGGACACTGACTGGTTCAGATGCACCACGCTGGCGCCATGATCCATGTGCTTTCCCCTGCTTATTTTGCCTATCATCCACATTCGTATACTCCATCATGGACCCTACTTTCTCTGTATCAGAATTAGCAGGATGCCTACCCACTGTACCTTGAGAATCGAAATCTGCACTTTTAACAGCCTCATCAGGTTGTTGAATGGTTCCTAGTTGTGCCAATTCTTTGGCTACAGGTTTAGGGACATATATTTCAATTTCTGCCCTCTTGTTTTTGGCATTATTATTCTGCACTAAATCTCTCTTCACAGACGAAGTAGGTGCATCAACTATAGTTTTGTCAGTAGATTCATCAGCATCCTCTGCCCTGGTATGTGACCGGATAGGTGCCCAAACAACAGCATCACCGCTATGGACCTTCTCTGCAACTCTATTAACTTGGGGATTTCTCTGCACTCTCCGTGGATTCTGAGACCTGGATCGGTCATTCACTCTAACATGAGATTCTTCATTTGACAAACTTGAATGATGATTTGATGACTGGTTTGCATCTTTTAAAGCAATTACTGGCTGAAGTGAGCTAGGTAGCACCTCAAGCTCTTGAGGCTTTGGGTTATCATTTTCAATAGAAATTTTTGCAGGAGTTGGTTCTTTTAGTCCTGACGATGGCAAAGAAGCTGTAGATGAAACTGCCTCCACTTTGTGTTTGTTCTTGGCACTCTTATTTTTTCTCCTTTGATGCGTTGAGGACTCTGGCAAGCTTGGGGCACTTCCATTGGTATCCACCTCAGCAGATCTAATAGTGTTAACAGGCACATCATCATTCCCTTTCATTACTTCGGATGCACTCATAGAACAAACCTTTTCAGTAGCACTCTTTTCCTGAGACATGCCGTGCTTTTGTTTAAATCCCGCACGTTTCTGCTTAGGCATGCCACCATCTAGAACCTCTGAAGTAGTTTTATAAGCATCCTCACAATGGGTATCCTTTTGTGAGTGTATAGAGAGGTTCTGTACACCAGATAGGATGGGAGCACACTCTGGCGTCACCGGAACTAGCTCACTGGAAGAAAGTGTTGATCTCTCAGCTCTATCTGTGTTGCTCTCGTTAATCTTAGAAACTAAGTTTGGGTGGGAAGTTGAGCTCAGTCCTTCAAACTCGCTAGTTACTGTCACTGGCTCAGTCAACCCTTGAGATCCTTCTTTGCTATTCTGGATAGGACCACTCTTGCGACCAGAATCATCCATTGATTGTGCACGTCTGTTCAACTCTTCCAATTTAGCACGAGCATTAGCCTTCTGCCTACTTATACGTTCTTCCTCCTCCTTTTGGCGTAGCTTAAGGCGTTGTTGGGCTAGCTCTTTTCTCTTAGCACGCTGATGAACGAATCCAGAAGAATGTAAATCTTAAATGCACATGCACACACACAACTAGTAATATGCAATTAAAAGAATAGCATGTTGTGTATACCTCAGAATCATTTGGATCAAGCACGGGCACTCCGACTTCTCTCTCATCCTTCATTTGAGGGCCAGATTTCTCAGGAGCCAACATTGTATGGTGGTCTTGCATACTAACAGCAGAAGAAGTTCCACCATGTACAGGTGACACCTTGTTTGGATGGTCTATGATGGGAGGTCTCTTCTGCCAGTCATCAACCTCATGGGCATTGATCCTTCCTTTACCACGATGATCAGATCTACCTTGCATGCCATGAGATCTCCTATGGATCGGCATATCAGTATTTCCTACGAATCAGAAACAATAAAAACACAGGGAATGTGAGAATTTGAGACAAACCTGGAGATAGCTACTCCACTGTCATTAGTAGAACCAAGATTCATATCTCCAACAGAAGCAACCCCGTCATGGGATGGGGGAGTTGAGATTCTACGGGAATGATTTCTTCCATGATACATAGATCCACCGCCAGCTTCATTAGTTGAATGGTCAGCTTTAACAACTTGAGGTTTATTACTGTGCTCATCCCTATTGTATCCCGATGAAACGTCATGCCGTGCATCCCGTGCTTTCGCATTTAAACCCTCTATTTTTTTAATCAGACTAGATTCTTTCGGGGATGTTAAGAGAGGCGGCTGAGATTCTGGAATAGGATAGGCTGCAGGTTCCGATTTCTTGATTGAAATGGTGTCAGTAGTTTTCCTATTCACCATATTCTTAGGTGAGTTTACTTTGGAACTCACAGAACGGCTTCCTCTACTGTCAGAAGTCTCTTTTTTTCGTGGATTTATCCCTTCATCTATGTGATCTGCTCCCCATTCACTCTCTGCTGATGTTCTTGGTTTCTCACCTTTTTCATTGCGAGTCACGGTACTTGCCACACTGCCTTCCAACTTCTGATCATCTTTTCCACCCAAACCATTATGCTGCTTCAAAAGAACTTTATATGGCCCTCGGGTATCATGCAGATGACCAGAATGGTCATGGTCCGGAACAAACGCTTTGCCAGTAGAACCATGTCCATCAGATCTGCCATGGTGGTTACCAGGATCAGGACCATTTTGACTGGAGTGCCTATTATAAACAGCAGGGCTAACTCCCCCTCCCATGTATGGCATATCTCGTTCACTAGGATTGCAGTACCCCATTGGGGGACCATAATATCCATCATAGGGCACTGGACCCGGGTAAAAACCAGGCCTCATTGGCATACCTGGACGAATATAAGCATCGGGCATGTGAGGTCTATACATGTCTCCATTCTTTGGGTGGTGCCCTCTTGGCCCAGTTCCCGCTTGGGGAACTGGTTGTGGGTTCGCAAGTGCAGCCCCAGGCATCTGAGGGTGAAAATAAGGAAATGGTTCCATGGGAAAGCCACCTGGAGGAACTGAATTTCCGTATGGCGGAGCTCCTGGAGGTCCTCTATACCAAACGCCACCCGGTGGATTATTCATTGGAGGACCTCGCCATGCCTCATAATGGTGAGGAGGGCGAATATTAGCATTAGGGTAGGATTGGGGATCACCATGCCACCTCTCCACACTGGGCCTCATTCCATCTTCTCCGTATGCAGGATTCTCCCTTTTCCAAGAATTAGAATTGTCATTCTTCACATTTGCGTTTACAGAAGATTCCCCTGAAATGAAAGAAGCATATATTTATTACCTCTGACAAATAAAAAAGGTATGACACAGTTCAATAAAAATGGGAACAGAGAAACAAATTAAACATTATGCTATAAACATAAAGTTGAAAGCATATACCGAGACCATCTTTAAATGTGGCATTCCTCTCTTTTGCAGGTTCTACACCACTAGAAGGCGAGCCAGGTTGGTCATAGGAGTCGTGGTCTGTTAATTAAAAAATCAAAGAACTCTTACAAATGAAGTTTTAGAACTTGCTTCAAATCACAGCCACAAAACCTTCATATTAATGTAGATATAAATATAAAAGCATGGAACCTTGAGACTCAGCGTTCTTTTCAGAATGGTCCATTTCTGCACCGAGTGTTGGGAAATCTCCAGTAGCCAGAGAAAACCCATCCTTTTTAGATGATGTCACTCCCTGCACACATAACATAGAATATATAAAACCAGTCAGAAAATATAGTAACACCATAAGCAAATTCATTGTATTTTAAACACAGATACTTGCCAACTTTTCTGCAGTCCCAGTGGCACCCCATGCCCCAGAATTATCAGGGACGGATTCGGCAAAACGGGATAAGTGTGAGCTACCAGGTCTTGTTTCTGCGCTGCGGGGACGCAGAGATGTCAGTGTGGTTCGATTTGAAGTTACTAGCCCAGAAGCTGATGATGGCCTAGAATTCTGCCCCCATGCACTATTAACTGGTTCATAAGCTCTATCACTACTAGCGGATGATGGCCGAGTGCCACTTCCACCAGATGATGGACGACCACTTGGTGAACCACCACCACCATCAGTATTTGGAGACGGTGTAGATGAACCCCATGGATTTGATGCAGTAGATGATGATTTTCCGCCCCAACTAAGGGTACCCCTAAGATGTGTAAGGAACAACTTTAAAGACTAATTCAAGAAAAATGTAACCCGTGATAGATAATCAGGAAAAAAATCAATTGCAAAATAGGAATTTCATAATGATACAAGAGAAACAGGAATGCAGTGGCAAGAGAAAAAAAAAATGGAAAACTTACTTGGGAACAATTTCAACATTTGGATCCAGACCGTGATTTTCTAACCTTGAAACAACAGAATGATGACATGTAAATTCAGAAGACAAACCAACACCTCGTTAAAGCTGAACTATAACTAATTCAAAAGAGAATTAAATACCTTTGGCTAGGTAAATTAATTGGTTTTGGGACAACAACTTTCCCTATAACAGTCATGCCGCCTCTTCTTCCAGAAGAAGTCCACCTATGAACAATATACACATTGTAACACTTTTAGATCATGCCATGTACACACCACTGGACGACTTTTAAAGTTCTGTCAAGTACAGAAGCTTCATATTTAAAAATAAAAGGTGTGTTAACTTGGCATTTAAGATAGTGAATGTCAAATGTATTTTCAAGCTTTTCACAAAACACCCAAAACCAATCTTGCATAAGCCCACAAATGTCACTGATGTAGCAGAAAGGACAAAAAGGAAAAGGCGTATTACAGAATTACATAACCACAATAGAGTTATTAGTTCAAGTTGCCATGATCCAACCCATGGATACAGAACATTAAAGATAGTATGTAGGACGCTAAAGGCGAAAATAAGGTATTTTACCGACGCTCTCCAGTCGACATACTTGACGTCATTATTCAACTGTAATTTCAAGGTCATTCAATCAGGCTTTACTTAACACAGCCTGCAGTAACAAATAAACATTAAACACATGGATTCAACAGAGAATATTTTAAAGAATAACGAATTTACCAACTCATTCATGTAAAATGCAATTCCTATTCTTCTATTGAATATGTGGGAAACTAAATCTGCCTCAAATATAACAAACAATCACATCTAAACAATTCTTCCTAGTTCCTATACAACAGAGCACCATGAACTCTTCAATTTCCAAATCTATACAGACTTAAATCACAAAATATAACTAATATATACAGTTCTATAAGTCTCAAAAGCAGACATAGTCAACAAGAGATCAAACAGTTTTTATATGCCCGATAAAAAGATTTATATTGATTCAAAAAAACCAAGATAGAGAGTTGGATGTGTAGAATCAGCACACATCATCCGGCACTCATGAGAAGTGAAGATTTATGAGCATGTTTGATACAAAACTTGAACACAAGAGGAAATAAAGTTGAATTTTGATCCCTGCAGAAAAGTTCTTAATTCGTATAAGCCTCGTCAACCCATTTTCAGTAACCCATATCCTACTTCAGAATGTTCTAAGCTGGTAAGAAATGATCGAAACAAGACTAACAATCCCTGCGCTACATTCATTGTAGACTCTCAAAACGCACCTTCTTAATGAACATCTCTAACAAACTGCTCTAGGAAAAAAATATATATACTTCCAAACTAGAGATGCTACTCCACCAATTTTTTGATCAATCATATTGATTAGTGAACAGACCTTACAGAGCTTCCAAATTGTTTCCATTGGATACAACACAAAACCCAATTAAGGTGACAGTCAAACAACAACAAAAGCATTATTTAACAAAATGCAACAACATATCTCCCTCCACGCCCCAACACAACAACAATCAATCAAACCCACATCATAAATCTTCCAAACAACCCTCCACCCCAGATAATCAAACACACACCCCACAACCCATTCAGGCATAACTAGACTCAAACATACAAAATTGGTCGAACTTATTTTCATTTTCCAGTTAACTACTTTTTCTATTTTTGATTTTTTTTTCCCTTCAATTCCTCCGGAACCAATCTGACACCAACCGATGCCCAAATGATAAAGTCGAAACCAAATTCAACAGTGGTAATGACTTGCCTGAGAAAGAGATGGGTTCAAACGTGCTCCACGAAACCCTAATGAAAGAAGACAAAAGCTCGCAGCTTTAAGAGAGAAACAAGCTCGGTACAGGAACGGGATCGATCGCAGAAGATATTCGTGGAGATCTGTGTGCTCGTGAAGCGATTGCGTAGTGATATTGTTTTCCAGATCGGAGAAGATGGAGGGAGAAGCAGCGAGAAAGAGGAGAGAGAGCTAAAAGAAGAATAAGCGAACGAGTTGGGCCTATATTGTATAGTGTATAAAAATACCATCTTCAAAATCAGAAACATGTATTTGTAAAAATATTATTAAATAACAGAAAAATGAGTGATAAAATTAAAGAAATATGTAGAAAAAATACAAATGGTTGCTCTCTTTTTGCCTTTTTGGTATAAAATTAAAAAACATGTATACTTATGTAGAGATACTTTAATTAATTGTATAAAGTACAAAATACAAATCTATCCATTCAACTTCTGTAATCTGTAAGAATATTTTAAAGGTGTTAAGGTCAATGAAATATAAAAAAATAAAATAAGTAAGAGCATATAAATGAAAATGTCAGATTTCATCATAAAAATTGTTCTTTTAGCCAAATAAAAATAGATATAAGGAGAATAATCAAACCTGTTTCTCAAAATTGTTCTTGCTATTGTGTAATCTGGTAAAATTTTACAATCATCAAACCTGGAGTCTTGAAACATGTTTCAAACTCAATATAGTAATAAGGTTCACATTTCACATAGACAAGTACAGAACCAGTCTGACCAAAATCAGTGAATGAATATAGGCTACTGTGCTCTCCCCCTGCAAATAACTGATACTTTGCAACTCAGAAACATTGAATATGGAACACTTCATTTTCTACCATCATTCATCAGAACTCTGAACTGAATATACATTACAGGCTTTATAAGATTTCATGATAGGTTTTACAGAGGTTCTTTATAATATATATACACAATCAGATAGGAAATTGAGTGAATGTGCCACAGGATTGAATCTGATGAGCTCCATCAGGTGCATCAGTTCTAGGGGGAGTTTCAGTATGAAGATTTCCCGGTGTAGGCGCATCCATCAACTTCAGACGCGTTGATGTCCACCCAGACTTCATTCACACGCCCGAAGAGCTGGAATGGAGAATCGTACTGTGCGATCGAGTAAGCATAGCCGCTCTCGGCAGATGTGGAGTTGGCCCACGGAGATGTGCTCAGGCTGGTGGCGAGCTTCTGGGCCTCTTTGATGATGTTACTGTCCCTTGCAAAACCAGAGAACTTTCTCACGGCAACACAGTGACTGTCCCATGTGTAGGGCTTCAGGTTCAGTTCAGGGAGGGGAAGTGGCGGGCTGGCTTGGAACTTCACGGGGACATAGAAGCTAACAAAATAGGCTGATGAGTGGAGGGGTCCTGCTTCGGGGATTAGGCTTGTCAAGACCGGAGCTGTCATAGGAATCCGAGAGAAATTCAGATTGGCACCTTCAATGTACTGGAACAACCTGTGAGGCAAACAAGCGTATGTGTAATGAATGAAATGGTCTGCTAGGGTACGAAAGATAGATCAACTTCGAATAGTGCTTAGTGAAAATGTGTAGGATGGTTTCGCTTCCTGGAAAGAGCAGATAACATGATATCAACAAATTACAAAACCCAACAAAACAATAATGTATGAAAGGGGTAAGATTATCAATATCATTGGTCATTACCAACTTTAAAAGAGTAAGAGCTTCACATGGATTCGTAAATTCGGAGATGATGATGAACAATTGTAAGGGTTAATAATTGGGTGTGGGAAAAGGGGAAATAGCTCCACTCTTATAAAGCAAGCATCGGGAAATGGGTTTGAACAAGCATTTTACTTTCACCCACATCTAAGATCTGCAAATGAAGGCAATAGCTAGGGTATGTGGAGCACTTTAGTCTTGAATTATGCAGAACAACATTATTTCATGCAAGTGCATGCTTGATGATGCATCGAAATGTTATTGTTGTAGCATAATGATATGGAGGATACAAGTGTAAAAATCACAATACAATATTGAAAAAGAGATAGCACCAAATAGAAACATCTCCAGTTAAGAAGAAAAGTCTAAATGTATTTTCCCAATACATTACACCAAAACTTAGGTTTCTGATAATTTCTATACTCTGAGCTTGTTTTGCTTGTCCAGGACTGGACCAAGCAGACTCAAATATGCCCAAAATGTACATGTGGCTCTAGTATTATAAACCATCTAGCAAAATGACCGAAACATTTTCTTTAAGCAAATAACCCAAATATCAGCATTAATGCTTGAAGATTGTTCTCAAGTCATCTGGTGAACAAACAAACACTTTGAAGGTTCAATTTTTACATAATTTTGTTTGGTTCCCATTTCTCTACATGCTTCTGGGAAAAAAGTGTCAAAATTGAAATTTCATTCATTTTCGGTTTGGTTTCTATTTTACAAAATCCTAAGGGAAAATCAGGCCCAAGATTTATCTAAAAATTTCTCTAAATTTGTTTGTTTCACAAAATTATCATTTCCAACAATAAATTACCCCCCTCGTTTCCTTCCCACTTTCTCAGCAACCAAACATCACGATTACTTCATCAATCAATCATATCATAAAACCCACAAGGAAAAGCATTCCAATTAGGGTCAGGAAATTAAAAGGAACAAAACCCAAGACTAAAACCCTCATCTTAGGGATTTTCCTGCGGTTTCTCAGCTTCCAAACAACCAATCAACAATCGACCCAACAAGAAACTAGCAGAGAAGAACAAAACGAGTCTGGGCGCACCTGTGGAAGCCATTTCTGGTGGCTTTCTCGAAGGAGAGGTCGCGAACGGCAGGAGCAGACATCCAAGTGGAATCTCTGTAGAGCCTGATCTCGAAATCAGATTCGACATGAACCACCGTGAACTGGGGAGATTCGATGGCGCTGCACAGAGCCACGAAGAAGAAGAAGTTGAGCACTTTGATCTTCAGCAACCCAGAATTCTCCATTGCTTTCTCCTTCCTTTCTCTTTGCTTCTGTCGAGATTGAGAACACTGTAGAACAAGTTTTGCGTCTTGTTCACTTCAATTACGTGGTTTGTATTTAATGAAATTACAATTTTGTCCAGGTCATTTCCAGAGTATAGAAAACAGTGGCTGGTGATGAATCCAATGACTCACTGACTCGAATGTTCTCGAGGTTACAACGGTAAATAGTTCAAGTCCTTTTTTCACATAATTAAATTTTATAGATAATAAGACGATGGCAATTACTGGGTAGGGCGCAAATGAGTTCAACTTTTAATGAACCGTTTGCATTTTATTTGATAAATGTTTGGGTGGAGTGTCTGAACTGTCTGAACCGATATAATATTTGTACAAAATAGTAGAATATTTGGGACCAGATAAAATTTTTTGGCCAAAGTGGTGGAATGTTTGGTATCCAAAAAACACCGTTGGTCACCTTTCTGGCTACGTGTCGTGCGTTGAGACAACGCGCACACAAATTTATACCAACCCAACGCTTAAGATTGGTTCAGACGGTTTGGACTGGTTTGTACTTGCATCCCTATATATATATTAGTTTAAACATTTAATGAATATTCGTATTGAAATTCAAACGAATTTTTCTTATCTCCAACCTGTCTATCTTATTTCGATCCAAAGTGAGTTAAATTACATAAACTCGTTCGACCCTGAGCCGAGTTCGAGTCAAACACTTCTTCCACGAATCAAATCGATTCCTGCCAAATTAAGGTTCAATTTGGTTTGTTTATATACCTAATTTCGGAGCGTGGTTTACCTTTTCCGACCTGAACCGGACTCTCCCCACAGTTTCAGAATTTTTTTATTTGGTCCATGTAACTAAATATATTTTAATTTAGTTAATTAAAATAAATTATTTTCACTCATATATATATATATCAAACAAACACACGTTGAAAATTTATTTCATTCGACTCAATCCAACATTTTAATGATTTTGTCATTCTAATTAGTAATTTTTTTCACCCCTTCAAATGGGAGAATAGTAGAGTACAAATACTCCGATTGAATATTATTTGGAATAAAACGAGGGAGTAGTGATTAAATACCTAATGATTTAAAGCCAAACGAGAAGCGGCTAAAAAGGTGTGCTACTGCTTTAAAGTTCAAACCAAAACAATCAACAATCCGCCGGCAAAAGAAACCCTCAGACTCAGAGCTCAGAGCTACAGAAACCAAACGAAGTAAAGGAACGGCCTTTACTTGCTCACTCCAACTCCATAGCCCATACCTATTTTCTTCACCCCCTAACAGCATATGGGTTTGCATTAAAATCGAGAGTCAGGCTCCTTTTCTTCTTTTGACAGCAACAAAAATGGTGGGCAAAACTTGTTCTGCTCCATTCTCTTCCCTAGCAGCTTCCAATTCCTTTCCTTCTCACTCCAAGAAACGTTTTCCCCAGGTATGTTTTGGTACTTCCTCTGTGGGTTTGCCTTAAAAATGTTGTCTTTAGTGTTTTTAATAGAGACGCCGTTTGTTTGAGCTTTGATTTTGCTCTTATTAGCTTTGTCAGTGCCAAAAGAGTCTTACTTGTGATTTTTCTTGATGGGTTTCTGTGTATGTTTCTCTACTTCAGTGGCTTGACTGTCTTTTGTTCTTGGAATACCCATTGTTACTCTGTGATTGTTTGTTTTTCTATAATTTAGTGATGCTCATTACAATTACATGCTTGAATGGTATCCTAAAATCTACTCAGGTCAATTTTTAGACCTGCATTATAGTTAGTCTGTGTATTCTGTACACAATCTTACCAATTTCCCTTTACTGGAATTTATTCGTTTTCCTTGGCTAACATTTTGTTCACAACATCAGTGCTTACCAAACCGATAATTTTTCTTGAAATATTGTTTTGTGATCCTTTGGGTGAATGAGCAATCTAGGTATTATTGTAAATTTGTAAATACTTCCATTTGAGCACATGCACAAATGATGGGTGACCTACTTTGGTTGGACCAACTCGGACATTATGGCCTTTCTTCTCATTATAGGTTATGAGATAGCATAGCAAAGAAAGGCGCTTATTCCTGTCAAATGGAACTAGTCGGTTCCACAGACATATACATTTGCTGGGATTCTCTTGAATTGATGAGCATTTTGCATTTAGATGTGTTTCTGAAGTTATAGTGTTTATGTTGGAATGTTAGATCTTACCCCTAAGAGATAACGTTATTTCCTAATATATTTTTACCCCCAAAGCTCTTAAGTTGTCATTATGTTTGACAACTAGTAAAAAAGAGATATCAGCCTCGCATTTTCTCTCTTAAATACTTGACATCTAATTCATATCAAATTGGATTTATTAAGTTCCTTTTCCATCATCGTAAAAGTTAAATCCTTTTGTTCAGGGATCAACTGGAATAGTTTCAATAGATGATCAGGAACATTTTTATCAACTAGATATTTCATATGAATTGATAGAAAGTGATACTGTAGAAAGGTAGGCTAGTCATGCATCAGAAACTATTATGGAGAAGAGTGCTGATAGGAATATGGTTATCATTGGTAAGTAGACTATTAATGGTTTGGGTTTATATTCATGTTGGTTTTGAGAAGATAACTATTTTTTGGCTCGTATATCACACAATGATATTCAGTGGTTCTATTTTATGCAAAACATGAATAATGAACATTGATTGCAACTTGTACTGCTATGGAATAGCTTAAAGTTGTGCATACTGGTTTGTGCTAATAGAGTAGAGTCTCATATCAGGTTCATCTTTTATGAAAAATCTCTTCCACGTAACTCATTATATTCTTAATTCTCTACAATCATCCTGGAATCTTAAAAAATCCATTTCTGGCATTATGTTATTACATTTTTCCACTTGTATAACTCTTATCCTCTGATTTTCAGCTGGCCTTCTTACCAGGACTGTATAACAGACAGCAATGTGATGCCCAGCAGCTCAAAATTGAAGGTGCCTTTCATAATTTTTTGAATATACGTTCAACTTTAGAAATAGTAAACTATCTGTTAAGTGTGATATAGCTCACTCATAGATAGATTTATCTCTAAAGAACCTATCAAGGGAGATTGATACAATAACATTATAATGAAGCCTACGAGATATTGTTTATTTGTTGATTAGAGCTACTTCAGTCCAATATAAATATATATTTCAACTACTCTGCTAGTTTCTAAACTGGCTTATTCTACTTGAGTGTCACTCTGTTTCACGTTTTTCTTCTTCTCTATTGAGTAGTCAAGTCTTGTCACTCGACACGTGAGGGCCTGAAGCTGAAGGGAAGGTTTCTGAGTCAACATGCTTTGTTTGCTACTCCTGAGGACCGCCCAACATTCAGTGAACCTGAAACAAATGACGTAGAGGGCTTAAATGATGACCATAATATCAAGGGTTTATTTCCTGCTAGCCGTTCAATTGACCATTTGGAGGGCACTAATGGAAAATCAGGTTTTGCATCATTTTACAATCGTCCATATAAAAGAGTGGATGAAATCTCAACACCCCTTCCAACAAGGAGCAAGAAGAATGACGTGCTGTGTTTGATTGGTCCTGCTGTTCTTGTGGCCTCTTTCATATTCCCCTCACTTTATTTGCGCAAGATGATCTCGGCTATATTTGAGGACTCCTTGTTGACGGGTAAGCCTCTTGTTCTTGTTTATTTTCCCTAAAATTTTCTTACGTTGCTGTACAACTATCGATTTGTAAACTTTTCTATAATGCGCTCACTACTTCACATAACTAAAAAACTGAAGGGAATGGAAAGCTTAAATTAACAAAAACTGAAGGCAGTAAGGATTTACTGAGGGTATTGTATTATTCATTTTTTTGGGCCACGGTGCTTTATTTTCTTCTCAAGTATAATTCTTTGCATTTTGTTCGAGTCGTCATTGACATTTCACTTTAGTCAAAGTTAGACTATAGTTGCTTCACTTCTGAACGTAAAGGGAAATGATTTTGCACAATGAATATGAATTACTGACATCAAAGTTTGATGAAGATCTTTTGACGTGTAAGATATGTACAGTCCCCTGACTCGGGAATCTGAAAACTAAATCTTTGACCTTCTCTTGGACACTCTTGCTAGCCTACTTATTCGTTACATTGTTTGTCTCTTTAAATCCTCCTTTGCTTTTGAAACATTAAATCTTTTTGTTGAACAGTATTTTAATATCCATGTGCAGATTTTCTAATACTGTTCTTCACGGAAGCTATTTTCTATTGCGGGGTTGCTGTTTTTCTTCTGCTAATAAATCACGTAAGGAGGCCCATTGACCAAGATTGTAGCGCAATCAGTAACAGAACCAAGGCTCCTCGGTTGGGATCACGAATCTCTTCGGTTGCTGTTTTAGCATTAAGTCTCACTATTCCCATGGTGACGATGGGCTTGGTGTGGCCGTGGACCGGCCCTGCAGCTTCTGCCACCCTCGCTCCATACCTAGTTGGCATCATGGTCCAATTTGCATTCGAGCGATACGCCAGAAACAATAACTCGCCATCATGGCCTGTCATTCCTATTATATTTCAAGTAAGGACACTTGTAACTTAATTCCGGCCTGTGTATCGTTTAAATTCCAAATTTGGTCGTGTGAAAACAATATATGCATGTTCTATACATAACAGGTTTATAGGCTGCACCAACTGAATAGAGCAGCGCAATTGGTGACAGCCCTGTCGCTGACAGTGAGAGGAGCGGAGATGACACCGCACAATTTGGCAATAAATGGCTCTCTGGGTGTGCTTCTGAATGTCCTTCAGTTCCTAGGGATTGTTTGCATTTGGTCGCTCTCGAGCTTCCTCATGAGGTTCTTCTCTTCTGCTACCACGACCAAACGCGAGGCATGAAAATGAAGAAAAAAAGGGTTAGTTTAACTTTCATCTTACTTCATAGAGAAAAGAACTGCATTTTGAATTGGACTTAAGTTCACTGAAGAGTTTTAGATTTGTATGTCTTTTGTAGGTCTTGTTCTGGCTTGTTAGGGAGTCTGAAAATTGAAGCAAATGTAAAAAGGTTTTACTTGAGGACTCAGTGAATGATGACAACTTCAATGCAATGGCAGAGAAAAGTCCTTGAAGAATTCTATATCCAGGATAAGACTTTGTTATCAGAACTCAAAATTGTCAATCCATTATGTCATGTACATTAGCTACTTCTGTAGAGAGTACACACTTCATGTTTGTGAAACTGGTTGAAGACACTTGGAAAAGATATGCACATGTCAGATACAACTTTTGAATGAAGAGAATGGCTCTTGGGCCTCTTTTCTCTATTTTGGGCTTGTGTTGTATTCTTGCCCATTGGGCTTTATGGATTTTGCTACATTTTTTAAATCTCTTCCACGATCTTTTTTTAATCACGTCATGTTGCTACTTTACTCATAAATTCTACTCATCCCAATTATAATATAGTTAAACTTAGAACCTCTCAATAAGAATTGTCAGCTTCAAACCACTAGGGTATTTTCTTGAAGACCTTCCACGATCTTTGATATAATGCTTTTTGATAATAAAAAATACAAGAGGAGTAGATGAATCGAAACGTGTAAAAGTTCTCTTTGTTGAATGTAATTTGGAATAAAATCATTATAAAACTTGAATTTAGTTTAATTCATTAATAAATATATTAATGTAAACTTAAATCAATTCAACCATAAAAAAAGACAAATAAAAAGTTTTAAGTCAACTAGTTATGGCCCATATAATTGAATGTTCATGTTTGAGTGTATGGATGGCAGTTCGGTAATTAAGTCAACTTCTCCAATAGCTATAATGCACACAATTAAAACTTAGCACCAGAGAGCTCAGTATTGGCGCACATAAGATCGAAACGGATTAGCTCTAATTTCTACAAAACGGTAAAAAAGTTTCTTCATTAATTTATTCTGATTTAGACTCACTGTAACGTTCTCTGAAAACATGTACCTTCAATTGCTCAAGCAACGAGCTTGTGTACGGTCCTGACAGGCATGCCCACCACCTGTTCGACGAAATGCCCCAATGAAGTTTTGCATCAATTTTTTTGCAGTTAATGTTTTGCATTTGATTTGTGTTGCTAAAACACAGGTATGGATGTGGGACACTGCTATCTCGATGGCAATGCCGATGCTGTGGAGTTTTGTCCGAATATCTCTTACCGTCATGTTCTAGCTGCCTCGACTTACAACCTGCAAGAGGGCGATACGCCTAGTCGATCGGGAACCATATCATTGTTTAATGTCGATGCTGATGCGGGTAAGTTTGAGTTGTTTCATCGCGTGGACACAGCGGGCATATTTGATATAAAGTGGAGCCCCGTTGGAGGGAGTGTGAGTCCTCTGCTGGCTCAGGCTGATGCTGACGGTTGCTTGAGAGTTCACAGTCTAGATGGTTGCTCAGAGGGATCAGAAGGTACGTGCTTGTGAAAATTGCACCTCAATTATCTTGATATTGACCTCAGTGTGTGTTTATATGGTGATCAAAACTTTGCCATCCTTTTTTGATAGGAAACTGTAACGACATGTATCAAGATTAGAACTAGTGATATGATACAACTCCCGTTATGCATTACACTTGACACCCCCAAGTGTTTTGAGTTGAGTTGTACCCTAACTAATTAAGTTAGGCTTTACTTTAGCACAATTAATGTTTATTTTTTGAGAAGAAGAAACTACCCCTCGTCGCCTATCAAAATTTCAAAACTATACCCCTCTTTAACACAAATTTCCATTCTCTCCAAAACTACTCCATTTCAAACCCAATTTGGCATCCAAAAACGACATGTTTATGGAATTTAAGTGTTAAAAGCAAGCTTTTGGAAATTTGATGGGTGGTGAGGGGTCATTTTGTCTTTTCATAAAATGAAAAATTAACGTGTATGTTTAAACAGAGTCATGTTAATTTTCCTTATAACCATTTATCCAACAACCTTTGGTTTCCAATTTCTATAGAGTATGATTGACCAAGATCATGACAGTCCTTTTTCATCTGCTCCAAGGAAATCTACATAGTTTTTGTTTTTTTATTAGCAATAATAAGTTATACAAAACTATCGCCAGCGTGAAGATTGGAATCAACTACCTCATGCTTATTACACGTGGTCTCTGTCACTTCATACACAGCCTTTTGTCACATACTTTATGTTAACAACATTTATTGTTAATTCAGGTTTGTTTCTGAAAGAGATCACCGGCGAGAAAGTAAGTTCCTCCATGTGCCTTTGCTTGGACTGGAACCCCTCGGCCACATCCATAGCGACAGGGCTCTCGGATGGTTCCATCTCGGTAGTCTCCTTCCAAGAGTCCCAGTTGGAAATAGTTCAAGAATGGAAAGTCCACGAATATGAAGTTTGGGCCGCTTCATTCGACATCCATCAACCGCAGCTTGTCTACACTGGCTCAGACGACTGCAAGTTCACTTGTTGGGATTTGCGCGACAACCCTTCCAATTTGGTGTTTCAGAACTCCAGGGTCCATACAATGGGCGTTTGCTGCATTGTGAAGAGTCCCAACGACCCAAACACTCTACTCACTGGCTGCTACGACGAGCACCTGAGGGTGTGGGATGTGAGATCAATCTCGAGGCCGGTCAGTGAATCTTCGATTTCTCTAGGGGGAGGAGTTTGGAGGATTAAGTACCACCCGTCTGTGCCAGGCGTGGTCTTGGCAGCGTGTATGCACAACGGATTCACAGTGGTCAAGGTCAGCGCGGAGAAAGGTGAAGTGGTGGAGAGTTACAAAAAACACGATTCGCTTGCTTATGGAGCGGATTGGCAGAGAGGAGAGTTGTCACAGAAAGAGGAGAGAAATAGGTCTGTTGTGGCTACCTGCTCGTTTTATGACCGGCTGGTTCGGGTGTGGATGCCGGAACAAGATATGTTGACATGACTCAAGTGTCTTCAACCCCATCTCCATTGCTGAACTGTGAAGAGGACTCAATTACAGACTTACAGTTCATATCATTATTCAGACTTTGTAAGGTTTGCATCAGCCGTTTCTGTATCTTTGTTTTGACAGCATGATTAGTGATTTTGGGTTAGTCTAAAAATTATGTCTGAACTCTTAAAAGTAGGCTCCATCGGTCAACTATAACATGTTTGAATCATATTTAAAACCAATAATTTTTTTTGTAAGATTTCCCCGATATTTTAGGGAATATTTACATGTCGCTGAACAGTTAGACGTATATGATTTTTATGTCACAACGGTAAATTCAGATATATATTATATCACTATAGTAAGACCAACGGTAATATGATTACATATTATTTGAAGTGACAAAAGTACCTTTTATAAACTAAAACAATTAAAATTGAAAAAACAAAATGGTGATGACATTTTAACCATTCAAAATACATAAATTTGAAATGAAAAAAAAAATGACAATCTGCTCAATGTTTATATGCTGGAAACATCCCATGGCATATATTTAGACCCTTTCAATAAATCAAAAAAGTGCCGATGCCGTATCCTTGTTGCAGAAATTTCAAATCATCACTTGGCTGTTCCCATTGTTCAAAATTCCAAATGCTGTGTACATCATCAATTCAATTTCTGCAGGGTAAGGGGATAGGTTGCATGAGTCGGTTACCTTGGGGATAAATTCTAAACCAACGCAGTAAATTCTGATTTTCTTACCTTGGATGTATCTATCCATAAATCTAGTGTCTTCATAGCTTTTCCCGATACTTGAGTTTCTCGGGCCAAGGTTACTCCTTCGCCGAGGGTCTTCACATGACCACTGACCAAAAGTGCTGCTGCTGCATTCATGATCTGGTTGATTGTGATTTGCACTCGTTAGGTTTACCAAAGATAAGAAACAAGTAATTGTTTCGGTCATTTGCAACAATTGGAGATCATGGGAATGAAAGTAGCTTACCAATGCATCTGCAATGGGCCCGGTCTCCCCGGACAGTACACGCTTCAGAACCTCCGAGTTATACTCTGGGCCTCCACCTCGCAAGTCCTCCAGAGTGCAGCGAGGAATGCCAAATTCCACTGAGCAATGAACGGTAATATTATCATCAGTCCATTTTGAAGTATAAGAAACGATGCCTAAAACTTTTGACAGAAAAGCTAAATCTAGAAGTAGAGAGAGAACTCGCGAAGTGGTGTAGAGACTCTTACATGGATCGAATGAAAACTTTTCAATCTTCTCCGGAGTGACATCGAGGACAAATCCAGGTCCTGAATTCGAATAAATCAGTCAAGAGTATGATGAAATTTCAGCATTTAGTTCGGGAAATGCCAATTTGGTATAATCAGTAGTAACAAGAACGTTTTCATGTGTGAAAGAAAGGGAAGGATCTTACCAAGGGGGCTCATTTCATCCAAGCCCTCCGAGTGAACAACTAGAGCTCTTTTCATGCCAAATTGTTGTAGAGCACTAGCCATTTTTGTAACCTGTGACACAAACATAAAAGAAAGCTCTAAGAAACAATGTTAACGATTCTCATAAAACTTGTTGAAAGATACATCCTAATGGCTCAGAAAACGTTATCACATGTTCTTGCTGTATAATGATAGTCAAGAAAGGAGGAGACACTTACCAAGTCCTCTGTGTATACACCCACAACAGCAAAAGGTGCCTGAGCTGGATTCAACATGGGCCCTAAAATATTGAATACAGTTTTCACTTTTAACTTCTTCCTCACGGGGCGAATGATCTTCATAGCAGGATGATACTTGGGAGCCATCATAAAGCCAATCCCCGCTTCATTTACACATCTTGTTACTCCCTGGTTCCATAAAACGTGAGGAAGAAATTCAAAAGAATCAATACATACATACAAGAAAGCAAATAGAATCAAAGTTCATACTTCCTCTCCTGTGAAGATTTATAATGGGGTTTCCGATAATTTTTTTTATCTATATAGGATTACAAGGTGAAAGAAAATTCTACTTCTACCACCCAAACAAGCACCTGCTAGGATTCAAACCCCTGACCTCTTACGAGATAAGGAGCCCACTTGACCACTAGGCCAACCCTTGTGGGCGATGGGGTTTATGATATTGATAGCCACGAAACTAAGATCCTTGTGAGTCTCGCACATGGACGTTGAATTCAAAATAATATTGTGTTACTGTTAAAGGTGTGATTATCCATGAAACGATAACATTCATTGCATATCTAGAAGGACGGGTATGAGTAAAACTAGGTTTCACCTTCACGTGTCTAACGCTAGAGAATTATGTTAAATAATGGTCACCAGCATGTTAACGAGAGTTATGAGCCTAAATTGCAAGGTAGAGGGGGCAGGCTAACCATTTCCTCACAAAAAAATGTTGCAGGGTAATCAGTAACTAATCAGAATATGGTACACATGATTCCGTACTATATGCAGTGGCCTTGTCTTCACACTTTCATTATTCCTCCTCTTTTCAACATTGAAAACAACCTTATCCATACACCACAAAAGTATCTAGCTATCGAGCCCATATTCATTTTCAAACCCAATCAAGTAATTACCAGATTGGGTATTTAGGCATTCATATTATCACGCACCTACCTCGGGGTCCAGGTCAATAACTACTCCAAGTGCTTCTAAGACATCAGCACTCCCACATGCAGAAGAACTTGAACGATTCCCTTGCTGCAGGGTACAGAGTTTTACCAAGCATAGGTTATTGATTCATTTATCACCCATTGTGTGAAAACATAAGAAAAAGTTCACAGAATCAATTACTCGAAATAGAAATGCCATTTCTCAACCCATAATAGATATAGAAATGCACCTTTGCAACTTTTGCACCACAAGCTGCAGCAAGTATGGATGCCCCGGTTGATATGTTCACAGTGTTTGCACCATCACCGCCCGTTCCAACAATGTCAACCACATCACCCAAACCTTCGACTCTCCCGGCATGCTTCATCATCGCCCTTGCCAGTCCGACAATCTGTTCAAACAAAGCCACCCGCATCTCTGAACAAGACATTCCCAAATCCCAACAAAATCGAATATCTGAATCACTTCCCAGTGTAATGTCTAAGAGCAAACATTGGTTTGACTTAAATTACACTACAAATCTCAGAAAGCACACTGACTTGACCTCAATTCCTCAAAAACAAGATATCGAGTTTTGAAGAAAACATTGATTCCAATTTCCATGAAAATTCAATTCCATTACAAATCTATGGAACTCCCAAAAAAGACCATTACATCCATTTTCCACAAAAGGGCACCAAAAGATTAACTTCAACTTACTTCCTCATAGGTCTCTCCTTTAGCCCTCAAGAGCACAAGAAAAGCACTGACCAATGCTTCATCAGCATCATTCAGCAGGAAATCGAGTGAAGCTTCAGCCTCAGCCTCCGACAAGTCAACCCCTCCGATCAGAGACTCAATCAACTACCACAAACAACCCAACAAAATCAAAAATTGAATCGGACCCAATCAAATTCGGATCAAATAAGGTAAAGGGTCGGAGGTACCTACCTCATTAAAGGAAGTGATTGGTACTGCAGAACTCAAGCTGCTGTCACAAACAGTGGACACAGCAAGAACCTGAGACCTCCGAGTGACCGCGTGTCTCTGAGCAATCAAGGATGTGGAAAGGCATGGTCGTTGTTGAGGACCTGAACGGGGAGAGAGAGAAGGAAAGGAGAGAGAAGAGCACAGCGCCATTGATGACCCAAAGAAAGAGAAGAGAACCCAAGTGCTGAAACGAAACTCTAAACTATTGGGAACGATTCGTATAGAGAAAGAGAATGGTCAGTGCATTGAGGAAAAAGACGATGAGCTTGACCAACCATTGATTTGTTTCTCTGATTAGGTCTCTCTTGGGAACAAAAGGTGAAGCCTGTTTGGTTTGAAAATCCAAATTCTTTTCCCAAATGGTCTTTGTCTTTATTAATTTTGGTCTCATCATTTTGGTTATTTACAGAAAAACAGAATGATACCAAGCAACTAACTCGATATTACGTTGAACGGTTGAAAAGACATTTGTTGGGACATACATTGCATTGTTATCCCAGCTACTGTTAGTTAAATCATATCGGGGTAATTTAAAATACATGTTCTAAAAATGGATAATATACGGCAACTTTCGCTAATGATACCTCCATAGATGTTCGACTCGACCTGCGTTATATTCAATTCGAATTTGAGTATAATTCGAACTTAAGGTTAATTTATTTAATAAACGAGTTGAGATCGAATTCAATAATTTAACGTCCGTTAAACTCACAAATAAATATTAACAGTAACAAATATACGAGTAAATGTGAATTTGAACTTGAATAATTATTTCAAGCTCAAATAATACTCGTGCCAGATCCTGTTTTCTCGAACCAAATCAAGTCCTAATAATTATAAATACTTTTGTTAGATCTCTTCCTCATGGTCCCCAGAAAAAAGAACACATAAAAACAGTACATCAAAAATATTTTACTTACATGATTAATCGTCAATTAATTTTTAGTCAATTCATAAATTTAACATTATTTTTTATTACTTATTGACTAATTTTCAATTACTCATTATGTATTGACACTGAACAATCATCCAAATGTAGAGATACACCAAGAACACACCAAGAAAGGAAATATATATTACTAATAAAGGGTCGGAAATTGAAGACTGAAGTTTTGTACCAAAATGAAGAATTTACCTGATACTGAACCTTCCACCACATTCGATATGTTCTTCTGCTCCACCATATATAGTAAATATTTGTTCTGTCATGAAATAAACGTTTTTATTTGGAAATCAATAAAGAGAGATAATTTAATATTTTTTTATGAGCAATGATACTTTAATATTTGATGTTTAATTTTGGATTTCCAACTATCCCAACCCAACAACACAACTAGAGTGGTTAACTAATTAATCAAAATAAAATAATATTCTGATTTTTAAGATCTGTTAAAGTATTTTAGACATGTAACATATATGTCCTGAGTGAAGGTGAAGGTGAAGAAAGATTAAATGGTAGAGATATTGAGAGTTATGAATTGTAATATTAAAAAAAATTAGATATGAGGTATTATATATTTAGAATAGAAATCATATTAAACTATCATGTTTTAAGGTAAATACTAATTTTATTAATTAAATAACGTCAAAGTGACATGGTTATGTTTACATTAATTTATGATGTTGATTATGTTTATATTAACATGTAATTGGGTTAATGAAGTTGGCCAAATCCCTATATTGGGCCTGAACCCAAATTTGCTTCAAAGATTTTAAAAGTTTAATTATTATTGGGTATGAGATGTATTAAGTTACAAACAAGATGTTTAGGTACTAACTTACAAATTAATTATAGTCGCACGATGAGAAAATCGACGATGTTAGGCGCTTCAAGCATGCTACTGGCAGCTTGAAGGCAAAGTAATAATTATTATTTTTTTAATTTATTTTAGTCATTTTGTCATGTAAAGAAGGCAAAAATGTATTTGTGCTAAGTGTATCTTTTGAGTTAAAACACAATCGGTGTCGATTTTTTGTAATGTATTTATAAGTTTTGATTTCGATTTTTTAATCGTTCTATTAAATTCTAGATCTTTTGCTTTAAAAAAATCATACATCAATTATAGATTATTACTTTCTTTTCGTAAATCTAGGACAACTCTTTTTTCGAATCTATGATTTGTCTTAGTTAAATCGAGTTTCCTTTTAAAATCAAACGTTACATTTTCGTTCGAACATGTTTCACAAACGTAATATTTGAAACATTTTTTTTTTTTGGATAAAACGAGACGATCTCATTAAGGTGTAGAAACGTCTGCCAACAATATATGAGATAACATGCCTGGTACATCAGCATGAGAAATCTCAAGATCAGAGCTCGTTAGAGCATTTGTAGCCATATAATGTGCTGCCTTATTACCTGATCTAGGGGTAAAAGAGAAACTGCTATTTACAAAGTTATTACAATAATTTTTACAGTCTGTAATTATCAGACCAATATGGGATTGTGGTGTGGAGTTGGTTGATAGTAGTGCCCAGAGAGCTTGAGAGTCAGTCTCAAAGATGACATTGGGGACCCCAACGTTGAGGCCCACATCATCCCATCTCTGAGAATCATTGCTTCTGCAAGAAGTGGTACAAATCTACCACTCTGTAGAAAGCTTCGGCCAGCTCTGAAGCGGCCATCGCAGTCCCGGCATATGAGGCCTCCCCCGATTCTGCCTCCGTTGAAGTCCACCGCCGCATCTGAGTTGATTTTCACCCATCCTTCCCTTGGTTTGCTCCATTTCACGTTGTTTCTTTGTCTGGGAGGCGGCCGCGTCCTTGCATGCACCATTTGCCATTCAGATCTGCACATCGTTGAGGTAAAGGTGATTGTAGCTAGGTTTAGGTTCTGATTTTTCCATACAATCTCGTTTCTCATCCTCCAAATTGCCCACCATAAGAAAGCTAATTCCTCAGATCTGGGCTGGTTGTTATTGTTTGAGTTGCAGGAACTGTCGAAGATCTGAGCAATTGATTGGAGGTCCCCTCCATTCCTGCTCCAGAGAGGCATGATTGAAGATAGAGAGGAACACTCCCAGAGTATATGGAGGCCTGATTCAGCGGTCACAGAACAAAAGGGGCACTGAGTCGAGGGCAAAATGATTCCTCTGGATGTCAAAATATCACAAGCGGGGAGAGTATTGTTGAGTAATCGCCAGAGAAAGAGCTTGATCTTTGGAGGTATGTTTAAACCCAATATCACTTTCCATCTTGAGGATTGATGGGAGGGATTCCACTGACCTGTTAGTTTCATTGCTTGTCTGTAGGCAGATTTAACGGTATATCGACCAGACTCTTCGAGCGCCCAGAACCACTCGTCCCTCGCCGCAGTTCTGCTGATAGGAATTGAGCAAACGCGTCTAACTTCATCGTGAGGAAGGAAGGAGCTTAGCAACGGTATGTCCCAATCTCTAGTTCCTGTTAGGAAAAGATCTGCCACTTGGTTAATGTGCCTTCCTGGAGCAATCTGTAAGATAGAAGTAGGCTCCTCTATGAGCCAAGGGGTCGTGAGCGGGCAGAATAGCCCTGGACCTATAGCGCATCTGGCTCCAGAGTTTACCAAATCCTGGGCAGCAAGGATACTTCTCCAGGTGTAGCTTGGGTTGGAGCCTAGCTTCGCCTTCAGGATTGAATCGTTAGGGTAGTATCGTGCCTTCAAGACCCTTACCACCAGGGAGTCAGGCTTCGAGTGAAGCCTCCACACTTGTTTTCCTAGGAGAGCTAGGTTGAAAAGTCTGAGATTTAGGAAGCCTAACCCTCCCGATTCCTTGTGCACACATAGGGAATCCCACTTCTTCCAGATTATGCCCCTACCTGAGGTAGATCCTGTCCACCAAAAGCGTGCCAAAAGTCTCTTGATGTCTTCTAGGACTCCGTCAGGCAGATAAAACACATTTAAGATGTAGATAGGCAACAATTGCAAGACTGATTTGATCAGAATTTCCTGCCCCGCTTTAGAGAAGAATTTATTTGCCCATGAGTTGGCTCGATTGGCCACTTTTTCCTTTAGGAAGTCGAAAACTCTCCGTCTATTCTGACCAATCATGCTTGGAAGACCCAAATAGGTTGAAGGGTTCTGATCCATTATGTACTGGAGAGTTGAAAGCACCTCGTCACGCTCGGCCATGCTAGTGTTTGGGCTAAACATGATAGTAGATTTTAAGGGGTTCACTTTCTGCCCCGATGCTTCCTCGTAGGTAGATAATATTTCTTTAATCGTGGTTGCATCACCATGTCTTGCCCGGCTAAAAACATAACAATCGTCAGCAAAAAGTATATGTGAGACTTTCGGGATACGCCTTGATACTGAGACTCCCCTCAATCGATTTTGAAATTCCATTTTGGCCATCAGCTTAGATAGACCCTCTGCGCATATGATAAATAGGAAAGGGGAAAGAGGATCCCCTTGTCTAATACCTCTGGAAGGTGAGTCTATACTAAAACATCGGCCACTGGTGGAGACTCGAAATCGGGTCGAGGAAATGCAAGAGTTGATTAGAGTTATCCAGTGTAAACTGAACCCTAATCGACTAAGCATTCCTAGAATAAAACTCCACTCGAGTCTCTCGTAAGCTTTACTCATATCTAACTTGAGAGCCATCAGCCCTGTTCTTCCTTTACATTTCCTCTTCAAATGATGGATAGTTTCGAACGCGACTAGCATGTTGTCTGTGATTAGTCGATCCTGGATAAAAGCGCTTTGTGATTCTGATATCAGTTTCTGTAGCAACGGTTTGATCCTGTTTGTCAACACTTTCGATATCATTTTGTAGCGGACATTGCATAAAGCAATAGGTCGAAGGTCTGACATGTTCATAGGACCTTTCTTCTCAGGGATTAGCACGATATTAGTATCATTACAGCCCTCCTGGATTAATCCGGTGTTAAAAAAGTCTCTGACTTCTGCTGTAATCTCTTCCTTAATAACTTCCCAGAAAAATTGAAAGAAACCTGGTGTGAATCCGTCCGGGCCTGGAGATTTTGCAGGATCCATACTAAAGACCGCCTCTCTGACTTCCTTTTCTGTGATGTTTGCTAGAAGCTCACTGTTGTCTTCCACCGATACTAGGGGTTGAATTAAATTCAATATTGACTCTTCCTCCCCTCTTTCAGAGCTGTAAATAGAATTGAAGTGGCCGGAAATAATGTTTTGCAAGCCTGTTTCCCAATCGTGCCAAACCCCGGAAGTATCTTGAAGTTTATCAATGAAATTAACTCTTCTCCGGTGAGACGCACACGCATGAAAGTATTTAGTGTTTCTGTCTCCCTCTTTCAACCACAATTGTTTCGATTTTTGCCTCCACAAGCTTTCCTTTTTCTCCAGCGCCTGATTAAGTTGCTCTTTTTTCTCTGCGTATGAAGCGATACTCTGCCTATCTCGTTTAGGGAGAAGTGTGGATAGGGATCTTTGAAGCCTTGATATCTCAATCTCCAATTCTTTGGTTTTTGTTACCCCCCAGCTATGTAACAGTAGCCCCAAATTTTTGAGCCGGTCACCCATTTGACTGCCATCTGAATTTTCCCACGCTTGCTTGACGAACTCCCCACATCCCTCAATTTTGGCCCACCAATTCTCGAACCTAAAAGCTCTGTTTTGTGTTGGACGAGTACGAACCCCCGGATCCAGTAGGAGACAGGCGTGATCCGAGGGAGCGAACCCCTGATGGATCAGTTTAGTAGCTGGAAAACGCTGAATCCATTGAGAGGTGACCAATGCCCTGTCAAGGCGAGCCTCTATGTGATTTGGGGTTCCTCTACCCCTTTCCCAGGTGTATTCGTATCCTGTTAGAGGGATATCTTGTAGGTTGCAGAAGTTTAAAGCCTCGTTAAAGCCATTGAGCAAGATGTCTGGGTACCTGTCTCCTCCCCTAATATCACACTGCGCACAAATGTTGTTTAGATCTCCAACCACACACCACGGCAGATTGCTATTTTCCTTTAAACCTTTCAGTAGATTTCATGTGCGAAAGCGTTGGCTTCTGTTGGCTTCGCCATAAATTCCAGTTAATCTGTAGGAAGGTACACCTCCCACCATTACTTTTGCATCAATGTGTCGCGACGAATAAGACATCAAACTGACATCCTCCTTGTTGAGCCAAAATAGGGCAATACCTCCGCTTCTGCCCACAGGTTCCATTGCCAAAGCTCCCTCATAACAGATTCTTCTGCGTACTTGATCTATACGTGATTGGGCACAAAGTGTTTCTGATAGAAACACTATATTGGGTTTTATCCGGTTTATGAAACCAGTTAGGAACTGAATAACCCGAGAGGAACCCAACCCTCGGCAGTTCCAGAACAACACACTCATGATCTTTGGCGAGCCCCTGCTCGAGGGCTCGCTCCTGCTGTGTCATTCTCGTCGGTTGACTCCTCGCTATAGTCACTGTTGAGTCTCCTTCTTTTCTTTCCGCTTGATTCTGCTCCTCCTTGTTTTACCAAATAATCTTTTGAAGTTTTGAAAAGGTGCTCGCCCTCCCCCTCAGACTTACTTGTTTCCAGGCTTTCTTCTGCCGAATTCTCCTGGTTTAGATTGTTTCTTTTTTCAGAATTGTCTTCCTCTTCATTAATTTGGATCACCCTATCAGAATCTCCTTTCTCCATATTAACAAGGTTGCCATAAATATTCGACGATTCACCTCTCGAATTGCGAAGCCAAGGGTCTCGTTTCTGGATCCTATTGTTTCCTGGGATTGCTCGCAGCCAGATTCCGTAAGGCCTAGAATTTACCTCCAACTCTCCACTTGGGCAGAATTTATCGGTGTGACCCATTATGCCGCAAGAGTAGCAGAAGAGAGGTAAGCGCTCATAAAGGAAATTAGCCCAACGAGCTTCGCCGTTCTTACCCGTCACTTTTATTCTTCTGCGAAGCGGTCGAGTAAGAGGGATTCTGACTCTCGCCCTCATATATCTCTTCCAGGTACCCCTGAAGTTAGCAGGGTCGATCGTCATAACTTCCCCTAGGGTTTCACATATTTTTTGCACCGCGCTTTCAGTTTTGAAAATTGAGGGAAGGTCATGGATTTCGACCCACAGAGGAATTGAAAAGAATTTAACTTCTGTGGGTGATTCGTGGGCCTTTATCTTCTCCAGGAGGAGAGTTACTCTGTTATAAGTCCATGGTCCACCCTTTGCTACCTTTTCCGCCTCCCCTTCTTTGTGAAATTGAAAGATAAACAGATTTGGCTCTACCATTTGAATTGTGACTCCTTCTTTTGGTTTCCACAGATACGCCATATGATGCTTCATTGCCTCCAACTCGATGTTCCTGTCTGTCATGAACTTTCCTATGAGGACGTTTTCTGTATTTACTGGTAGGTCTCCTTCCTCCGAATCTTCCAGAACCAATTCTTCTTGTTCTTTTTGAATTTGAATTCCTGTCCATCTGTGTTGCAGGTCATCCATATCAGAGGTTTTCCGGCCATCCTCCGCTGTTAGATTGGGTTGCTGACCGTCGGCCTCCTCCGCCATACTGTGAAACGTTGTAAAATAACTGCCACTTTTTAACTGTTCCGATATCGGACACAAATCGCCTTCCGCGAGACTCTCTCTCTCTAACTTCTCTCTTTTATTTCCTAATATTTGAAACATGTTTCATAAATGTAATATTTAAAATATATTTCATAAAGTTCGTTTCATTTTTATAAATAGTGACTATCAAATGTTACATTTTATTTGAAACATGTATCATAAACTCGATCTTTAAAACATGTTTCATAACATTCATTTCAAGTTTATTATGAGATTCGATTTTTTTCTGAGTTTCATTTATATTATATAATGCAACGGTAGTTTCGTTTGTTATCATAAATAATTCATCTTTTGAACTCACGTTTTATTTATTTTTATATTGGTTTCATTTTACCAGACACGTGTTTCATTACGAAGTCACTGGTTATATATTTTATTTTTATTAAAACAAAGTAGAGACACTAAACACCAAACACTATCCATCAAAACGATGAATCAGATTGAACACCAACAACAAACAACAAAATACTGAATCGAATGGTTGCATAAATAAAAGTAATATTCATATACATCTCTCTAATTTCTTAAATGCACTAACTCCATCGCTCAAACCAAAAATTACATAAATAAAAATTAAATTAATCACCATAAACAAAAACGAATAAAAATGGAGCGAAAATTATAATCTACTCTCTTACTGGTGGAGTGTCCATTAAAAACAATCACCACGAACAAATTAGGTGATTGGTTTCGCGTTTTACCAATGACCGTTGTTGGAGAGAAGCAGGAGCGTAATACTCAACGCTTCCTGGACGCACACAAGTATGCATGACTGAACAAGTAATAAAAGCGGAAAGAATCGGATCGAATCTGCAATGTCTAAAATAAGATTTTCCCTATGATAATTTGTTTTGATAGAAATTTAAAATATTGAAAGTACTCAAATTGTTGGTGTGTGTGATTGTAAACAAGATCAATTGCAACAACTATCAAATATCAAAATTCGAACAAGTGCGATGGAATATAGAAAAAGTCAACAAGTAGAAATAGGCAACCACAAGTGCTAAACCTAGGCTCTTGACTAATCCACTTACAATTAAAAGTTCACACTAGCATGCTTTATGTTTAACCTATGTTGTACTTATTTTATCTGTATCTCGACAACCTAATTTTGAATCAACAAACTCTCTCGGAAATTATAGTCGACGCTCAACCGTACTAAACTCTAACAATTTTCAAATCAAAAGAAAGACTCTCGAAGTTTGGCCTCTCAAATTCTACTTATTTTCACTCATAATTAAATCTCTCGGAATCAACTAGAAATAAAATCAAGAACCCTAAGTGGCATATTTAGCATTCAAGCATTAAACACAAAGCAAATTTAAACCAAACATGCATGGATAGAACAAATAACCATAAATCTCATAGGATAAAAGCATAAATTAGGTCTAACATCCATGGCAATGGCTATTTAGCCCACAATCATGGTGTTCATACAAATAGTCATCAAAGTAAATGGGTTTGGAAACTCATAAATCCTTCAATATTGCTCTTTATTGAAGCTTTCTCGTTCTTCTTGGATTGATGGTGAAATGATGTAGAAATCCCATTTTCTTCAAATCTTGAAACTACAAAATAAGTCTTCAATAGAGGTTTTTGGGGTTTGAGAAAATCTAGTGGAGAGGACGCTGGTAGGTGGTACATATTCCTAAAACGACAAGTCAAGAGGCATTTCATAAAGTCCACAAAAATGGGATGTAACGACCTGATGTGACGAGAGTTACATACTAGTGACGTGCATTACACACTTGTGACGACCCTTCACACAAAGTGTCACATCTTTCTGCCACATTCTGACGAGCTAATTTGGCAAGAGTTGCATACTTGTGACGACTCTTCACACAAACTGTCACACCTTTATGCCAAATTGTGATGGGATGGTGTGACAGACGTTACATACTTGTGACTGGTGTCACGACTCACACACTTGTGATAACCATGATATTTTTCTCCTTTTCCCTTTGACAAATGTTATCTGAGACTCCTGATGTGGCTCCAAAATGATCTGTTTCTTCTACATTTCAGCCAAAATCTAATCCAAGACATCACAAGGTACAAACGTTCTAAAACAATGATAAAACGAAGACATCTATGCAATGAATGCGGAACATAAGTGTCGATACGAGATTCTAATGGCCCACATCAGTCGGTGAGATCGGCGCCACCGTGATTAAGTCCGTATTTCTACTACGCTTAGTGAGCGGTCTAGATCGACGAGATTTGTGTGTGGCGCGGTTGGAGAGCATATGAGAAGAGATTGAGATGGTTTTATAAAATGGGGGGGGGGGGGGGGGGGCTTGAATATGAATAAAATGTACGAGTAATAATCTTACGTATATTATTAAAAGGGTTTTATTTTATTATATTCGTTGATATTATCATATAAAATTAAATAAAACCATTAAATTTTATTGTTAAAACCGTAAAATCATAAATTTTTAAAACCACTAAATTTTGATTTATAAGATTATATAGAATCCACGAGAGATAAATGAATCAAATGATGTTTGGAGAGTGGTAAGCAATTAAAAATCAGAAGTACAAACAAGGGCATTAAATAATATTTTTAAACGTTGCGTAATTTAAAATTAAAAAATAATTTTGAAATAAACAAATGTATTCTGCTAATTTTTGAAAAATTCAAAATAGAGCAAATATAAAATTAAAAAAAGTAATTGCATTAATAATAGAAAGAAAAATTATAAACCCGGAGACCAATCCACTCCAGAGATGCTTGTGTAAAGTATTTCACAGTAAAATCACGAGATTTCTTCATCCGTATGAATTGGAGGTTGTGGCTTTACATGATGTTAAACGGATCGAGCTGAACAATTTTGAAGAAAATTATTAGCGATCAGTGTTGCGTACTATCCATTATTAAAACTTATGTTATTTGTTTTGCTCCTAATCAAACGGCTAATGAATTGACCTAACTTGTTTGAACTAACAGTAGTTGAGATTATAGTAAGAGTTCTTTCCCACCATCCGTAGTTTCAGCTGTCCGGCATGATGCCGGGTTAGTTGTTATATAATCAATAAAAAAATTCTCTTTCCCTTCACAAAAAATAGAAGGAAAAATTATTGTTTAGAAAAAAAATATTTGATGAGTATAACTCAAATAAAAAAATTGATTTTTCAAGTGTACCCAACTATAATCATAGAGAGGATTTACTTTTAAAAATTAGAAATTAAAATATGAAATATTTGTTTCTCTAATTATATATACTGGTACGTCATTATCATTACCGTATGCAATGACATATATGTAAAAAACGTACTCGATACTGATGTAAAATAGTTCCAAAACAAAAACGAAGCTAAAATGTGAAAATGAAGACCATAAAAACGCAATTAAATATCTATGAGTCAGATTTAGAAGCCAAAACAAATTAATAAAATAAAAATTGGGAATTAATTGGTCTGTCAGCAACAAGCACAAGCACCATCTTCGTGGACATCTTCTTCTTCTTTGTCTCTCTCTGTCACCGTGGACGAGCTTCCATCTTCTGCAACTACAAGGCACCAACTTCGATCCTCAGGTTCGTTTGCTCGATCTGCATCTCAATTTTGTTCCCATCGATTCTGAGTCGACCCTTTTGATTTGTGCCCCTTTTTTGTTGATCTGATCTTGTTTCTGGATCGATTCGAGTATCAGATGATCAATGGAGAGGGGACTGGCGATCCCGTCTCGAAAATGGTCTCTCTCGATCCGTTCGGTTCGTTCTCGTCCCGGCGAGGGTCGAAATCGGACGGCGAGCACGGCTCGCCGTCGTCGTCGCGCTACTCCTCTTGCGGAGGAGAATCTGAGTTCGAGCGCTACTGCAGCGCGAACTCGGTGATGGGCACGCCGAGTTTGTGTAGCTCAGTTGGGAATTACAATGATTTTGGGGTGGAGAGTGAGTTTGGGTCCGTGAAGGGTTTTGGGTTTGGGGATGATGGTGGTGGGTTGGAGAATTTCAATTTGGGTGGGAGGGTCTCTTCTTTGGCTAGGCCTGATAGGCTGGGCGAGAGGAGGATTCGGTTTAGGAGAGGTAATGTTTGTAGGGAAGAGAGGACTAATGATAGGTCTGGTGGGTTGGAGTTGTATGGGAATGATGAGATGGAGTTGCCAAATGAGCTGAGTTGTGGAATTGAATCTGGGAAGGAGGAGATTGGATCGAGGAATGATTTGGGTAGGAGTGATTTCGATAAAGGGCATATGGATTCGGGTGTGGGAGGAAGTGGCGTTAACATACCGACTAAGGAGTCTGGTGACGCGCGTAAGGATGAGGAGAACTTGTTTGATTTTGAGGATTCAAATGATTATGGGTTTGGAGAAGGTTCTGAAAATGTTAGTGGTGGTGTTAATGGGTTGAAACGTCGATCAGATCTGCAATTCGATGGGATGGATATGGATGGGGAGGAAGATGGGACCTCGTCTAGATACGAGCATTCTGAAGATGAAGATTCGATGTACAACTATGGTTCGGAAGAGGACCGTGTATATCGTCCTTATCTTAAGAGAAATACACAATTTGATCAGGAAGTGAAGAACGAGAATGAAAATCCGTTAGTCATGAACTCATCCACGGCCTTTGGTTCGAATGATTGGGATGATTTCGAACAAGAAACAGCAGGAGATCCTCTTTCTTCCTTGACCATGTATACACTTGGGGAGCAAAAAAGTCAGAATCTTGACACTGGAAGATCCTGCTCGAATTCCACATATGCACCCTCAACTGAATTTCGGAATGTTGGTCAAACAGAGCAAGGAAAAAATGGGCCAGCTGTGCAAGTAGCCAACAATCGAACTCAAGATGTTGGTGAATTGGCAGAAAGTATAAATAGTTTTATCACACCAAATGATTTTCATAAATTTGCTGGAAAAGAGCAAGTAGAAGATGTTAGTGGGAATCTTACGTCCAGGTCTCAAGTGCAAAGTGGTGATAAATTAGGACATGTAATAAATTCTTCTACAACTCCAACCAGTCGTCCAAACTCATCCACAACACTGAATGATGTCGGAGACATGGCTGCTGCAAAATATCAGGTCCAAGGTGCTGATGGGTCTGAAGCGTATCTGAATAGTTGTTCTGTTAGCAATGTCTTTGAAATGGAGAAAGCGGGAACAGATTGTGTCATGGAAAGGGAGTGTGTGAATGGGAAGAATTCCATTGACATTGATGATGGTCAAATCTTTGAAAATCTAAAACTGCAACTGGACCCTCTCTCCAATGTTGCAGTTAATTCTTTATCTACTCAACCAAGTGCGTTGGCTGGAAATCTTAAGGCAGTTTTCTCAGAAGATCATGAATCAAATTCATTTGCATCAGATTTTAAAAATAAGACCAGCAGGACATCCAAGAAGTCTGCTGTGTCAGAAGACCTCATCGAGGAACACCCCCCATCTCTTAAGGTCAGTTTTTAATTTTGATCTTTACTGAACTTTTAGTATCCGTGTGTCTGTTATTCTGTGCTTGCAACCCCATTTCCCAATCAGTCACAGTAAAACTATGCTAGAATTAAAGGTTTCTGAATTTCTCAGTTATAATTACCAGACCGCACTGAAGTGAAACACTTATGAATGCTGCAGGAGAACCAACATGATGTTGGAGTTGTGTCTAGATCAATTGAAATGAATCAACTACATTCAACTGCATGGTATCTAGTTTATCTTTACTCAGATTGGCCACTGAGTCTGCATGCCAGTGTGTCTGTGTGCTGTGCATGGGCATGTTGTCAGAGAGGAATGGACTTTATTATTTTGATCAGCAATAAAACGATATATTAAGGAATAGAGAGTTGATTCCCCAGCCGGGAAAAGGAACCTCTAAAAACAGTACAAGGAAAATGAAACAAAGAAAAAAGAGAGAATATAATACAAGGAAAATGAAATAAAGAAAAAACAGAAAGACTAAGAAATGGTTTGAAAAGAGGCTGTATAGACCAACAAAATTCACTTGTTCATTACTAGAACTCAGTCCTTGCATTTGATCAATCTAATTCAGAAATGTTATTATATCATGAAGCACATAATTACACTAGTACGTGCATTTGGTGTAGTCGGTTAGATTGTGGCTACAAAGTTCCTCTTTAATAACAAGTCATCGGAGCGTCAGTCATTTCTTTGAACTTGTATCAATCTCGTGTTGGTTTTTGGTAGTATTGCTACCATATTTGGCAGAAAGAGTATCTTGAGTGGAATGAATAGAACAAATTTTATAATTAGACTGTTGTATGTCCCTTTGCATTTACTACAATTCAAGCTAAAAGTCTTGGTATTTACTACAAATTTTATATTGATAATGTTCTACCATATCTAATATCTTGCAGACAGAGAATCTTGAGTTGAATGATCTGGGTGAATTTTATAATGACATTGTTCATGACATGGAAGAAATTTTACTCGACTCTGGGGAGTCTCCTGGACCTAGACATTCTCAGGATAATAGGATGTTTCAGTCTCAGCAATCTCCACCTTTAAGAGATGGTGGTTCAACTGCTTCCACATCAGGAATAGATGATGCTTACCCATTGATACATCGTCACCTTAAACTTGATGGGGTTGAAGTGGTTGGTGCAAAGCAGAAGAAGGGGGATGTCTCACTTAGCGAACGACTGGTTGGAGTCAAGGAATACACTGTGTATAGAATAAAAGTGTGGAGTGGCCAGGATCAATGGGAAGTGGAACGCCGATATCGTGATTTCTTCACTCTATATCGTCGATTGAAAACATTTTTCTCTGAACAGGACTTAGTTCTTCCATCTCCCTGGTTCACTGTAGAAAAAGAGTCGAGAAAAATTTTCGGGAATGCATCTCCCAATGTTATTGCAGAGAGAAGTGTTCTTATTCAAGAATGTCTGCAATCCATTCTACATTCCAGAATATTTTCAAGTCCTCCAAGCGCATTAGTTTGGTTTCTCTCCCCGCAAGATTCATGTCCAAACTCCCCAGCATCAGAGTCAAATACAGTGACACCTCAGTCCTCATTTTTCAGCAGGCAATCTAGTACAGAAAACATTTCCACTTTAGGGAAAACCATATCTCTTATAGTTGAAATCCATCCATACAAATCTACGAAGCAGATACTAGAAGCGCAACACTATACCTGCGCCGGGTGTCACAAACATTTTGATGATGGAAGGACACTGATGTTAGAATTTGTACAGACATTAGGATGGGGTAAGCCTCGACTTTGTGAATACACCGGCCAATTGTTCTGTTCTTCTTGCCATGGCAACGACACAGCAGTCCTACCGGCTAAAGTGCTGCATGATTGGGATTTTATTCAGTATCCAGTTTCTCAGATGGCAAAATCATATTTGGATTCTATACATGAGCAGGTAATCTGAATACTAGCCTTGTCTTTTCTGATGGTTTTATTTTTTCCCTTCGCGTTTTGCCCGTGAATGTTTTATGCTTAATGTGTGAAAATAAGCACCATGTACTAGTAAACATATTTTCAATCTGTGCACATTTTCTTACTGTTAAAGTTGAGTTGATTAAGTTCTCTTAAATTCCGGTTAGTTATCTGAAGCAATTTTGGATGACTTTGGTCATGCAGCCTATGCTCTGCGTCAGTGCAGTCAATCCTTTCCTATTCACAAAGGTCCCTGCGCTGCACCATGTTACGAGTGTCAGAAAGAAAATAGGAACTATGCTTCCATTTGTTCGCTGCCCTTTCCGTAAATCTATAAACAAAGGACTTGGATCTCGAAGATATCTTCTTGAAAGCAACGACTTCTTTGCACTAAAAGATCTTATTGATCTCTCCAAAGGGGCATTTGCTGGTAAGGTTTCAATTATTTGCTTACTGCCACTGATGGTATTTAATACTTAAGAGATTTTCCCCTTTAATTGAAGGAAGTGTCATACATTCACACCTCTTAATTCAGCCATATCTCTTACATAGTATAAATTTATCCGGATATTTTCTGTACAATTCCAGCTCTACCTGTGATGCTTGAAACTGTTTCACGGAAAATCTTAGAGCACATAATGGAACAATGCCTCATATGCTGTGATGTTGGAGTCCCCTGTGGTGCTCGACAAGCTTGCAATGACCCGTCTTCTCTCATTTTCCCTTTTCAGGTGGGTAATCATTATTCTATTCTTGCTTTTGTTCTGCTTTGCTAGATTAACCAGTTGCTCCAGGCTTTCGGGTTTAGAGTGTGCTTGAGTTTTCACTTTCTTAGCAGACAATCACTATCCATCTCTGTAACGTAAACAGGTACAGTGGGCGTGCTGAGTTCACTTGTCATATGCACAGCCAAATAGTATACATTATGATATGATCAATCTTTGCATGATGTTTAATATAAGATTGCGCACTTACCATAGCCAAATGGAAGTTGTACAATATGACATTATTTAAAGCTTGTAATACCTATTAGCTGAAGAGCCCAGTTCAAAGCGCATGCTCAGAAATGCTATCTAGTGACCTACCTTTGATTTTCTGTTTTCCTCGTTCTTTAACTTGAGACTTTCCTGAACTTCTGCATTATAGTGAAGTATCACATGACCATTATAAAATTTGATTTTGGAAAACTTCTTTTTATAATCAGCAGGAAGACGAGGTCACTAAGTGCAAATCATGCCAAACAGTATTCCACAAGCCTTGCATAAAGAAGCTCACCAACTGCACCTGTGGGGCGTACCTTGCAGTTGAAGCAAGAGTAAGAAGTAAATCTGGTGGTGAGGCGGTGACTGGAACTGTGGACTTGTTGGGTGGGAGAACAAATTCTGGGTTGTCCGTAGGATTCCTCTCGGGGCTTTTCTCCAAGGCAAAGCCGGAAAAGATGGACCATAGAGATGCTGACACCGTAATCTTAATGGGGTCGTTGCCTAGCACTACTCTATGACGGTATATTCTGTCCTGCAACTGCTGTACTGTAGCTTGCTCTTCAAAATGGTAGATCATTTGTTGCACCTTTAGGGTGTGATTTTAATATTTGAATAATGTGTCAAATAAAATAGAACTGAATTGTTTGAGTTCAGTATTTCTGGACTCTTCCTCACTTTTCTTCTTTTATGGATATTATGGTCTATGTTGTAAGATATGTTGTTACTGAAAGTGTGATGAACCCTTTTTGATAAGATACCTTCATTTGAATGAAAATTTCCCATTATGTATTTTTTGTGAAGAAATCAAACTACATATGAAATAAAGAATTCATATTTACATATCATAGAACAGGCACTGGGAAAAAAATGAAGATTTCTATATTCAACATTTTGTTTTTGTTAATCTTTTTCTTGTTCCTTCAGCAATCATCATATCAACAACTTCTGCTACTTCTGTTGTATATCTTCCAAAATTCATTGTTCTTGTCTGGAGAAAATATGCAATCTTTGCAGGACCCAGAAACTGGCTCTATAGTAGACTCACATTGCACATTGGTAGGACTCTGGGAACTTTTTTGACAAAACATGGTGTTTAAGCTTTACAATCAGAGCGAAAACACCATAACATGGGATATGCATGAACGCCACTGATGAGTACCTTGAAATTTTCCATAACCAGAGAAAAAGAATATCAGTACATCAGGAAATAAAAGCATAATGTTTATTTATTTAATTTTGCTGCAGAAAACTGGTTTCTCTGAACATTCAACTCAAATGAAGAACTTGGTTAAAGAATTGGTTCGTACCACAGTGGAGCATATGGAGATGACAAATCAAGAAATGGATAAGGCCACCTGCAAAATCAAATCAGTTGCCATTACTCATCAAATAATAGACAATGGAAGAAATTTTTAGTATGAACACGAAGAACAGAAACAATGGCGGTTTTGTTATACCAGATAGGCATGCAAGCATGCAAGATCCATTGGAAAATAACAAAAGTGATTGTCCAGAGGAAGAAATACGCGATCCGAAACCAAGGGAAGCGCTGCAACGAAGAAAGAGAGATCAAATTTGTGAATTGAATCAAAACTCACTGAACCAAATTGAGCAACTTACCAAGCAATTCAAAGCTGTGTCGCCGAGCAGGAACACAGCATTGATTGAATGCATATTGATAAGCAACTGTCATGAGCAAGAACAAAAACATCATCAGATGTAGTTCTAATATCATATCTATTTGGATATCACAAAGGTTGGTGTTACAATCATACACTGCACTTACAAAGTTCAAGTCATAATCTTTGATGGTAAGAAATGGAACAAGTATGAACCAGAAGACACAGTCTGTAAGCATAACAGCTCCTGCATTCATCTATTAACAAGAAAGATAGAATCAGCAAAACCTCAACCAATTAGTACCTGCTAACAAGCTTCAAGTTCAGTTCACTTTCCAATACCTGGAAAATTATTTGAAAGATATAAGCACAAGTGCCTGCAGGTTTTCGAGCAATCTCTCCTTTGCGAGGGCGCGAGCCTCGCTCTGAATCAACTCCATCGCCACCAATCCTTTCACCATAATTTCTGTTGTGATATTGGAAACATCCATACATGGACAGCAATGACCCAAGCTACAACCAAAAAGTCCATTTCTCAATGAGCAAACAAACATGTACAATTGAAGAAGACTCAAGCTTGGTGTAACTGAAGATAAAATTTATGTAAAAAAAAGATCATACCCCAAAATATATGGTCACCAATGAAAAAGTCCACCTGTTCAGAATCAAGAATTGTAAGATATATGCATTTTAGTGGGTTTCTTCAGTTAATATCATAATCAATACCAACTCCAATATTGGAGAGCAAAAAAAAGAAGAAACTTTTCATATCAAGCTCAATTGTTCCAAAAATTTGAGATGAACCCAATTGAGAAATTCTGAAATTGGCTTACTGAGTGTAATAGTAGAAAATGGTGGTTCCATCCACAAGTGCAGTGGCAATGAGAAGAGACAAGAGCACAACGAAAGCGGTGGCTCGAAAAGCCAGCAGCCAGCCAGGGTGGACTCCCTTGAGGCATGGCATCCAAACCTCATCCTCATACAAGGTTGCTGCATTCTCTTCATGGGTCTGTGTCTCTCTTTCGATCTCGGGCTTCTTGAAACCCTCATACTTCCATATGAGAATGGCTGCAAAAATGGTGGAGGCTATGACCCAAACAGCACAGAGCAAGACCCTCCAGTTGAGCCAGTAGCTGGAGGTGGTTGTGTTGGCTGTCATGACTGGCTCCCAATTTTTATCAGAACCTGTTAAAGAGCTCATATTTTCTTCTTTCTCTTGCTTTTACTCAATGATCAATGGTTATTTTCTTGACCCTCACTTGGTGGATGGAGCAAACCAAAAGAGACTCCTCAAATTTTTGAAGAATGTAACTTTACCCAAACTTAACTGAAAGAATTCCAAAAAAAATTGAAACTTGAGATAATTAGTGAATAAATGAGAGAACTTTGTATATTTTGATGCTGAGAACATCAACCCAACAAAAACCAAAGAATCAAAATAGCTTCTTTCAAAAACAGGAGCTTGAGAAACTGATCTGTAACACACTCATTGCTTTGAAAAAATGAAGAATAAAGTGGAAGAATCAATTGAAGAACAAAAGTACAGCTCTGAGTGCTCAAACCCCAGAAATGAAATCAATCACACCAAAAACTCACAAGAACTCAATATAGGACTCATGAAGAATTGGTAAAAGAAGGTAAGGAAGGAACCAGAGGAGGCTTGGTTCAATGAAAAGTGAAAAGCAACATGACAAGGAGTAGTATTTGAATTTTCACACCAATAGTTAATATCTTCTTTTAAGAGATTTGGGACCAAAACCAGGCAGAGCAGAGATTCCAAACTTTAGATGGGTTTTTGCACAGAAAGCTGAAAACCCCCAATATATTATAAAACAATAAGAAGAATAGGAATTGGAGAAGTTAAGTTTTAAGCAAAGAAAAGACTCACACTGACAAGGGAAAGCAAGAAACAACACAAGAATGTGGTGGTGGTGGAGATGTGTAAGAAGAGATGCTTTGCTTCTCCTCTTTAGAGAGAAAAGGACTATGCTTTGGTCACAAGCTTCCCTTTTTTGTTTTTGTTTTCAATCTTATTCAGACCCAAGAATAAGATCTTCTGAAATGTCTCAATCTTCTCCACATACCCATGCAAATATATACATAAAACTGACCAGACATGCCATTGCAAGGACTTGTTACCTTTTTCTTTTTGCTTCTTGATTTTGGTAGTCTTTTCCTTTTCTTAACACATTTATATAAGCACTGTTAGGGCTGGTAAACGAGTCGCTCAATCTCGATACAATAAATATTTAGTCGAGTCTCGTTATAATTGAGGTCAACCAGAGTTCGATTTCAAACATTACCTTTCGAATGCTTCCTAGTCGATTCATTTAATATGTAATTAATTATATATTTTTTACCTTTTAATAAATGTTTAATGAATCAAGTCGAGTAGAACTAAAACTTACTTATTTTTTTTCAAATTGAATTCGAGTTTAAACATATAAATTCGATTGAGTTCGAGGTCAACTATTTTTTAAAAACCAACCCAAGCCGTGCTAAAATAAGACTCAAATCGACTCGTCTACCCGGATGACACGGATGAGGATGATACATTTTTGGACTACTATGGTAGTTTTTGTGTGCTCTGATTCTGAGTAAAGTAACTGATGAGGAGGAAATGATTTGGTACATTGGAGTCCATTGGCATGTGATCATGAGGACTTGCCTTTCTGGGTGAATCATGTGGGTCTCGATCCACTTAAAATGGGGACACATTTAATGATTTTGGCAATCATGATGAAAGTTGACTTAACAAAAGTGTTTAAACCTGAAAAAAAAACATCATTGATGTTAAACTTTCTGTCTTGATCTGAGGCCATTGACCATTTGACCACGAGGAACAAACACACTCTTCCCTGCAGTGACAGCTGTCAGGGGTAGTTTGGTAATTAAACCAATAAGACATGTGTTTGGTACCATGTTGATGTCGTGAACACATGATACTTCATGCATATAATATGCACATGAATCATGCACTATGGTGTTTGATTTTTGTGGTTGACAACGTTACTTGAAACGGAAGTAAGTTTTGATACGTTAATGTAAACTAAACGAGAGACACAACAAACAGCATTTTTCGTGTTTGAATTTTGAATGTGGACATGGTCCTACAAAAGGTAACCTATGTCCTACAAAAGGTAACAACTCAATATTAACTTCCATATAATTTTTCCTTTCAATATTCAAGTAATAAATCAAATAGATGAAGGATTGTGAGTAGAGCAGGGCGGGGTCAATTTTGATCTTGTGAACTAGAGCAAAAATTAATAATTATAATATATATTAAAAAATAATACAATAATTATAAACAAATAAATAAATAAATAAATAAATAAAGTGGGAATGAAAGATGGTTTATTGAAGTGAGTTGAAAAGTCCAAACATCTTAGAGGCACAATCACGTGCAAACTGGGAGAGAGCATGCAAATTGTACGAATTTACGGGAGTGCGACACATGTGACAATCACGTGCAAACTGGAAGAGAGCATGCAAATCGTACGAATTTACGGGAGTGCGACACATGTGACAGACATTTTTTCTTTCAATTATTTATTACATCACTCCACCAATAAGGTAACACTTTTTTCTTTAAATTATAGAATGAAATCTGCCTTCTGGTTACATAGAGTCCTACGTTGATTTCTACCATACTCTCACGCGACTTTTAATCCTCACTGTAGTACATCTCTGTATATATTTTCTTTCAATAATCAAGTAATCATGAATCAAATAGATAAACAAATTGTGAGTAGACATTAATTAAAAACAAAGCAATGTAAACGGTCTAGGGAAACCGAGAAAAGAGGTTGAGATCCGTGAGGAGAGAGAATAATTAATACATGTTTTATATATATATGCATGATTTGTGAATTGAAGGTGTCACAGACGTGATAATTAATTATTATTTCTGACTTCAACAAAACGAACCTCTTGTCAATTAAAGAAGTCTATACCAGATCATGAAACCGGGTAAGAAGAATAACAAAAACACTTACAATTTTAGGTACTTCACTCACAATTAATGTATTAATCATGTTAATGGAGAAAAATCTTAATTATTCAAAAGAAGTGATATATATATATAGGCCCGTAATCAAATGAGAACTCACTCTATCTATATATATGTTGACAAAACTGGGACGATTTTGAAATGTCATCTGTTTTGGCCTTATAATGATTTCTCACCTTTATTTAATTGCTATTTATTTCCATTCATTTCGTTGGTTGCGGTCTTATTATTCTGCTATTCAAGTGAGCAATTTCCAAAAAAATAATATCACAACCGAATTATAAGCTCATGTGTTATTAGAGCCAAAATATTCTCTTTTTGAACTTGTAATTTTGTGTTGGGTGATCTTTTTGGCATAGTTTAGAGTTTATTAACACATTCATACGGGATTTATATAACTTTAAGTATATCGGTCTTGAGCTTAGATAAAAATCACCCGAACAAAAGCCGAAAAGCTATCCGAAAAAATTTGGTACCATCGATGCATATGTTTCGCTCAAAACAGAGTTCTTTTGGTCATATTTAAGCTCCGACCCAGAAATCAAAGTCGTAGAAGACAAGATGAAAAATTCAACGAACCAAAATTCATAATTTTTTAAGATATGTAGCTTTCGTTATACCATGCAAACAACAACAGTACAAATTCAGACCCTTCTCCAAACCCATTAATGTCCCATCTCCCATCTCTACCGTCCACAAATACATTTTTCTCCGAACGAAGTTTATACAGTCGGAATTAAGTTTCGGCCAAAACACGTAAGTTGCAGAGGACGGAACAAATACTACAACACCACTATGAATAGAATTCGACTACTGTAATTCTTATTATGCTCTCCGAACAGTAGTAGTACAAATTGTAACATTTTCTAAACTGTCTGTAATATTGTTTCTGATCAATCATGAATCTCGTTTATTGACTAACTCACTGTCTACCAGTGTATACTAAGTTGCTCTAGTTAATTATCTATCAATCGAATTCTAGCTAAGTTATATTAGTGTAATTTTCACATAATACTAACATCTCATGATCAGAAGATTGACAATAATTTGTAAGGTTATTACCTTACTAACTAAAATCTAATCGTCATCGCTTTATATTCTATGAGATGTAATTGGTGTAAAATCATAGTTTCAGGTATAAGCTAAATAACCAATGTGAATCACTAAATGAAAAAAAATAAAGAGTGAATTAACAATTTAGCTTTAAGTGTTCATAATTTTGTTTGTTTAGCAAAGAACACATCAATCCATTATTAAGAATGTCCAAATACCGTACACGAGTAAAAGCGGCCGAAAACAATCCGGGCTCATACTCCCGACCAGGGGCCCTATAAGACTCAACAACGACATGATGCGCTGCATTATTACCTGATCGCCCTATCAAAGATGGCGAATAATTACATATGATAGTCAACAAAACCTTCATAATTTTGTTTTAATTCTCGTCAAATTCGTATTCATTATTCTGAAAAACTGCAAAAAAATACCTTGATGTGTAATATTTTTGCAAAAAGGTATCCCATTATTTGTTAACGGCAAAAAAACGCCCTACAATACTACATGACTATACTACTAGTACTATGGTAGGTATTCAAGAATCAATATATGAGATTTTCATGAATTTGAAAGAAATTGTATTGGAAAGTAATCTCGATAAACTCTCGATTCGTCCAGCCATTTTTTTTACAAAATGTGTATTTTTATATAACTGTCTATAAAATTAAGAAACATTCCTTTTAACTAAATATTTTTTAAAAAAATTACTTTTACTTTCATCTACATACTAAAACTTGAATAATCGAATTTTGTAGTCAAATTATTTTTTATAATTATGTCATGAAAAAAGTATTCTTACTTCAGGGGCAATTTCATCGTTTTTACAAAACCTTACACATTTACAAAATTGAACCAACAGATAGGGGTGGGCACTTTTTACCCAAAACCGAAACCGAACCGGGATCCAAATCGAATCCGAACCGAAGAACCGAGAACCGTGGGTATCGGATCGGATTTGGGTCAGAAAATTGAGAACCGAATCAATTCGGTTCGGTTCCGGTTCTAAGAGTGCAGAACCGCTAATTAGCCGGTTCAGAACCGAACTGATTTTAGGGGTTTTAATTAGTATTTTTTATATTTCAATTTTATGTTTTATCCTACAAAGAGTTTTAGTTACGTATGATTTTCACCATAAATTGAAAAATGCATGAATATCACGTTAATTTAATCTAATTAGGCAAAACTATACAACTATACCAGAGAACCGAACCCTTAATTTCACTATTAATCATTTAATTGGTTCTAATTGAGTAGAACCGGGAAACGAACCGTAGAACCGCGCCCAAAATCAGACCAATGCCCACTTATTGGGTCCGGATTTAGGTCTCCAAAATGGAAAACCGATTGATTGGGTCTGGTTCAGTTCGGTCGGTTCTGACCGGTTCGGTCCGATTCCAAAACCGTGCCAGCCCTGCAAACAGAGCATATATTTTTTGGTATCAACAAACAATATGACACCTTCTTGCAAAATTGTGTAGAAACACTCTTTTTGCAATTTTTCCTTTTATTTTAAGGGGAAGCATCCCAGTCCAAAAGCAGCGGGATGCAATCAGCTAGAAACCGTGTTTCAAATAGGTACAAAGGGACCTCCACCATCCGTCGGATGCAATCTCATCAACGGTTATGAATATTAACCAATTTCTGCTCAAATTTAAATAAAAAAACATGAAAAAGGCATAAAAGTCATTTAGCGTCATGAATCTTTGCGTTAGATCTCCGACGGTTCTGCGATCTCTTCGGCAGTTCTGCGATCTCTCCGACGGTTCTGCGATCTCTCCGACAGTTCTCCGATCTCTCCGACGGTTCTGCGATTTCTTCAACAGTTCTGCGCGATCTTCGACGGTTCTGCGATTTCTTCGATCGATTAGTTCTGCAAATGTAATCTGCGACTTCTGAAACTGTAATCCATCGTTTGATCGATTCTGATTTTGTAATCAATCTGTAATGCAATTCTGATTGACCGATTCATCAATTCTGAAACTGTAATTCATTAACTGATTCGATTTTGACTAAACTTTAGTGACTGACAGAACTGAAACTGTAATTCGATTCCGTTCAACTGCAATATTTGTAATCAACTTTGAATTCGAAATCTGAAAGCCTTTCAGATACACGAGGGTGCGACGGGGGGACCCCTCTTCCGACGAGGGCTTCCTGTGTATTTCTATACCAAAACATTGATACCCGTCGGGGAAGTGGTGAGACGAGGGTTCCCCTTCAATTCGAAATCTGAAAGGTTCTCAGGTCCTTGTTCAGAATCTGAGAGCCTTTCAGATACAGTGCATATGTATTGTAACAAATATGTGAAGTCCTTTTATAAACCAGAAGATGTAACATTATATATGTGCAGACTTGTTAAAAATCTGAAACGCTTTCAGAAACACGGGGAGAACCCCTTGTCGCATAAGCTTCCAATTCCTAGTGGAATCAGAATCTGAAAGTCTTCAAATAAGCATCATTATAAAACCCTTCATCACATCTGTCCTTGTGACTTTTGTCCTCTGCAGGTCTGTTCTCGTGATGTGGTGATTTATGCCCACAAAACGAAACATCAACCCGGGACAACAGTCCAACAAGCTTTTGAACATGTTCCTCAATTTTTTTCCTCACACATATGATGTCTTCAATCAGATTCTGAATTCATAAATGAATAAATATGAGAGCATGGAAAACAGAATGAAACTCAACAAAAACATGTATCACAACATAATATGAACACCTTTCATATAACTGAAATCCAACACAGTAATAAAAAAGTGAAGCCTAATTATGAAAGGCTATCAGAAAACAGGAAAACAAACAATTGAAGACCTTGCATCACTATATCAATTCATTACAAAATCACTCTCACAAGTCAGACATATTTAAAAATATGAAATTTAAACAAAACAAAATCCTTACGTTAATGACAGCATCTTTGGCTTCTGAATTATGAATGTCCATTGGGATCTGAACCCTATCCAATATCAAAGAACCCTTTCCAAATCCCCCCTGTTTCAGCTCCTCTTTCACACGTTCCTTTGCAACCTCGTCAGTCTATCCAGTAATGGTTGGAAATATACGTTTTACACACACAATGCCCACAAAATCAACTCGATCCAAGTAAAAAAGCTGAGACAAAACAAATAATATCATGTCAAGCAAATTCATTTTAAAAATATGAAAGCCTTTCAGATACACAGAAACCGTTCAAAACAAAAAAGACAGACTTACCGTCAAAAATATAAGTGGACCATAGTATCTGCGTTTAACATTGTTTATTTGAGAGTTCCAAATATAGCTGTTTCTTCTCAAACTTTCTAATATAGGAGAACACCAATTGAAGTCCTTAACAACTTCAACATCTGCTATAACTCCAAAGTATGATAGATTGGGGTAACTACTTGATCAAAAATCTATAGAACTTGTGCAAAACATGACGAGAAAGTTCTGCTTAAACAAAATACCCCCTTCCTTCTGCCTTTCCATGGCAACATATACATATGAACTATGGATTTTTTCACCAGTTCTGCTGAACTGTGACCTCCACAACTAAAGAGCATCGCTTTCCTTATGACCCAAAATAGGGCGATGACCACGAGGTATACCAAGGGTACACTGGATATCTTCTTCTTCAATCACTAAATCACGGTCACCATTCAGTTTAATTGTTGCAAACTGAGGATTCAGATTCTCCACAATCCAGTACCCAAGAGCACCTTGAGTACGACTTAATTCAAGTTTTAAAATCCCTTCAAAACCCATCTCCTTAATATCACTCCTCTGCTTATCACTAAAAACTTTCATGCTGCAGAAAAGACCTCTTGGAGACGAACGAGTATCTATACACTCAACGATTGGTTTTTCTTTTATAGCACGAAACTTCTCCATGATCTGTTTGGGTTTCAAAATAGGCTTCTCTGTTCTAAGCTTCTTTGTCATGCACTTGTTTGTTGTCTCTTTGAGGGGTAAGTCATCGACATTACATTCTTCTGTAGAAATCGGAAAAGGTAAACAAACATATGCTCCAACATTTCTCCTCTTCTTCATAACAAAATCAATAGTTTGGTTGTCCTCAGAATCAACTTCACCTACACAAAATATCATTAAAAAATATGAAAGTCATTTCATTATACCTTAACAAGTGTTTAACATGGACATACACACACAAATTTCAAACATATGAAAGGCTTTCATATAACGTAAAAACATGTAGAAAGTTCCACAAATATGAAAGGCTATCATATAACGTAAAAACCTATAAAACCAAGCCATAATGACACTGAAACATCTTTTTCTGCATACACATTTCTTGTTTATATACAAAAAACAGCTCACAGCGACCCATTTACACAAATTAAGAGAGTTCCAAACATATGAAAGGCTTTCATATACTGCAAAAACCTATAAAACCAAGCCATAATGACACTGAAACAGCTTTTCTTGTAAACACATTTCATGTTTACATACAAAAAAACAAGTTCACAGCGACCGATTTACACAATATGAAGACAGTTCCACAAATATGAAAGGCTATCATATAACGTAAAAACCTATAAAACCAAGCCATAATGACACTGAAACAGCTTTTTCTGCATACACATTTCTTGTTTATATACAAAAAACAGCTCACAGTGACCCATTTACACAAATTAAGAGAGTTCCAAACATATGAAAGGCTTTCATATACTGCAAAAACCTATAAAACCAAGCCACTGAAACAGCTTTTCTTATAAACACATTTCATGTTTATATACAAAAAAACAAGTTCACAGCGACCGATTTACACAATATGAAGACAGTTCAGATAAATAAACTCCAAGCAAATTAAGCAATAATTACTTGTCTTCTTCTCAATGCTACGAGCCTCCTTCAACTTCATCTTCTCCGATAATTTAGCCATCACTGAAACAGAATCAACGGCACGATACAGAGATCTAGGTTTCCAGAAATCGCAACCTCTCGCAAAGCTCGAAATCGACTACTAATGCAAATCGCCTTCCCCAAATCGCAAATCACTCGCAAATCGACTTCCAAAAATCACCTCCTATGGCAATCGCAAATCACTTGATCGATCGATCGATCGCAAATCACCACCTCTCGCAACTCGACTCAGCACAGAATAGAAAACTAATTGAAATGACGATCATACCCCTGCACATGTTGGCGAAAATGCGAAATGACGAAAAGAAATTCCAACTTCGACTTATTTACGCCTCAATGCCACCGCGTCCATCTTCACCGTTGCTGATATAATCGTGTGGCTGAGATTGGTCCCTTGATACCTATTTATAGTCATGGTTTTCTGCTGATTCTTTCCCAAAAGCAGGGCCAGTGTTTACGATCATTGGGCCTACAATGGGCTGATACACAGGCCCATAAGTGTTTAGCTCTAAGATGGGCCTGAGCCTTTTCCCACACACATCAGTACACACTTGTGGACCGGTCGCAGTAATTATTACAGGCGGCTGGTTCTTCAGATTCCACGAATCTTGGACACATTTATTTTCATTTTTTCTTCATTATTCGGCACATGTTGAATCTCATATGTGTAAGTAATTAACGACGGAGCGTTAAAGGAAAAAACGACATTTTTATCGAGACAGTCGCCGTCGTTTTTGCAATTGTGCTCTTTGCTCACCTACTCCACTCATATACACCAACTTGCGGACTCTCCAACTCAAAGCTCCTTCTTCTTCTTCTTCATCGCCTCCTCTCTTTCCTGATCAAGATCTCAGAAAATGCAGAGCACAGCTTTCACTTTCGCTCCCTCGATCTCGCTCCACAAGCCCAGGGGCTTCGCGAGCACGTCGCGAGGAGCGAACCCTAGGTTCAGTCCAGTGCGATTCTCCTCCAGAGGCCAAGACGCTTCTGGTTCTTCTTCTTCTTCGTCTTCGTCTCCTCTCGATGTGGATTCTGTTGCGGCGTCGTTTCCTCGGCGTTCATGGAGCTTGACCTCTTCCTCTCTCTCGCCCCTGCGGGCGTGGAGTCCCCTGCCGCAGCTCCGGTCCGATTCGAGGACCGATCGCTTCGAGGTCAAGGCGGCTCCGGCCTCCGGGGAGGTCGAGAAGAGCGGATTCGCCAAGACGCTCGAGCTCGGGTTGCTGTTTGGTCTCTGGTTCGTCTTCAATATCTACTTCAACATCTACAACAAGCAGGTTCGCTTCTGTTCTGTTCTACTCGTTTTTGTTGTTTCTTCTGTATTTGCAGATCTTGTTTCGTGCTGTATGAAGTTGTATTGGAAAAGGTTTTGATCGATTTCTGGAAACTTATTAGATCGGAGAGGAAATGAGGGGAAATAGAGTTTTACTTGTTATATAAGAAATCGATTGCTCCGAGTGTTCTGTACTGTAGTTTGTTTCGTTGGTGCCAAAGTTCTGTTTGTTTGGTAGGAAATGAGAATAAGCCCAGAAAGTTCAAAATAGACTGTAAATTGTATGTTTACACAGCTTTTACAGGAGGTAATCTAACAGAATTTGTAAAGTTGGGTATAGTGTTTAGTGATTGAATCTAAAAGTCTTAGGGCAATCAAATCAGTTTCATCCAATCTAAATGAATAGAGAGTTATTCCTTTTGGAAAAGAAAGTTGATGCTGTTTGGAATATTACTGCTGTTTTTTTAGTGGAATCACGATCGTAGGGGATACAGCTACCAATTTGATCATGTGGCTTAATTTTCATGAATCCTAAATGAGTAGTATTGTGAACAAATTATCTAAAAGGTGATTGAAGATATTTCTTGTTGGCAGGTCCTGAAGGCTTTCCATTACCCGGTAACAGTCACATTGGTTCAGTTTGCTGTCGGGACTGTGCTTGTTTTGTCTATGTGGGCTGTTAACTTGTACAGGCCCAGAATTAGTGGGGGACAGGTATCTCCTTTCTTGCAGATTGGTTGTATCGTGATAGTTGTGTTGTTGATATGCAATGTGAGATATAATGGGGTTGCTATCTTTACAGCTTGCTGCTATTTTTCCACTGGCAGTGGTGCATTCACTGGGGAACCTCTTCACTAATATGAGTCTCGGGAAAGTTGCAGTTTCATTCACTCACACTATCAAAGCCATGGAGCCTTTTTTCTCAGTTGTTCTCTCTGCTATGTTTCTCGGAGAGGTATGTATCTCTTATGCCTCAATGTCTTACAAGTCGATAGCTCAAAATTTGTTGAGATTAAGTTTCAGCCTTTTTGTTCTGCTCATCAGTCTCCCACTCCATGGGTGATTCTTGCTCTTTTACCAATTGTTGGTGGAGTTGTGCTGGCATCAGTCACTGAGGCCTCTTTTAATTGGTAAGAAATTAAAAGTGCATATAGTTCTTTTTATTGCAGAATAGTCTTAATTATTTGGTTCAAACACATCTTTTTATTTCTGGTGTTTCAGGGCTGGGTTTACGAGTGCAATGGCTTCCAATTTGACCAATCAATCTCGTAATGTCCTCAGCAAAAAGCTCATGGTTAAAAAAGAGGTAATACATCTTAATGATACAGTGTATGATTGTTATTAGGAGTGCTTATAATAATTCAAATTGACCATATTTACCTTCGGCACATAACCAGATTGTTAGAATACACTTTTAGTATATATTTTGCTTGTCAGTTAATAAGTTCCTTTCTTTTCTGTTAACCAGGAGTCCATGGACAACATTACTCTCTTCTCAGTTATAACAGTTATGTCATTTGTATTAATGGCCCCTCTGACCATCTTCTTGGAAGGTGTCAAGTTTTCTCCTGCCTACTTACAAGCTGCTGTAAGTACTTTCAAGAGCTTTTGAGGGCTAATATCTAATGTATTCTTTGTTTTACTGAACATGCATCTTTGATGTGACTTTGATATCTTTGTCGTCTTTGATGATAGGGCTTGGATCTGAAAGTGTTGGGCACTAGGTCTCTTATTGCTGCACTCTGCTTCCATGCTTATCAGCAGGTGAGAAACTTAGCTATGACTTCTCTCTTTCTTACTTGTAGTCACAATTAGAATATCAGAGTCAATCATCCAACCATTTTCTTGTAAATTGATTCAAAAGTATGTTATCCCAAGTATTTCTAACATTCCTAGGAACAATGCTCTGATTCTCTGGGTTTGAAACCATGTAGGTTTCATACATGATTTTGCAAAGGGTGTCCCCTGTAACTCATTCAGTGGGAAACTGTGTGAAGCGTGTGGTGGTCATCGTGAGCTCAGTTCTCTTCTTCAAAACACCAGTCTCGCCCATCAACTCTCTCGGTAAATCAAATTTCTTGTGATCTATTCTTGTCGTTTTCTTTCATATCTGGGAATACTTCTTCACATACCCTTTTCCTCACCGATCGGTGACACTCATTTACGTTTTCGGATTTCGTTGCAGGCACCGGCATAGCCCTTGCCGGAGTGTTCCTCTACTCCCGAGTGAAGCGCATCAAGCCAAAGACGGCCTAAACCCCGCAAGGATAAATTTTGCTGGAGAATTTGGATGTTCAAAGATGAAATTGAAATGTAATATTCAAAAACAGGTTTGTAGATTAGTCTGCAACTTTGAATCAGTGATTTGTTTCAGGATGGTTTTTTGGAATCCACACCTTTTTTTGCTCTATTCTAATTCTACTGTTTGGTTTTATTTGCAAAGGTAGAAATTACTAAGCTAATTGACATGCTTCAGTATCTTATATACATTTATCATTGAAAATGCATTGAATGCCTTGTGCTGAATTATAATTAAAATGTCTGAATATAAATTTAAAAACTTCAAAACTCATAAATTTCATGTATTTGTCTTTGTCTCTCTCTCTCACATGTTATTGACCTGAGACATCATCTCCACCAAGTCCAACTCCTCCTTCACCTCAAACCCCATCAACGGAAGCGGAGCCACATGATCATCACCAGCCACCAACATCTGATCGTTAAACCCATCCTTCATCTTCATCTTCTCGTCATCAAGAACCCGACCGTCCACGGCGACATGGTTATCGAGGAGAGAGTCGATGCTACATGTCTCCTGGTCGAAGTCGAAGGCGAAGTCGGGGACCTCGCAGGTGAAGTCCCAGTTGGGGACGAGACGGTCGGTGGCGGCCTGGGCCGGGTTGGAGGAGGCGGAGGAGGGTTTCTTGGACTTTCCGGGGAGGAGGTTGAGGCTCTTGATGTACTGCTGGAGGATGGAGCCGCGAGGGTACTTGGAGCGGCACTTGCGCTTGGAGTTGGAGAATTGGCGGCGCTTGGTGGCGTTCCAGTGGTTCTTGATGGAGTTCTCGGTTCTTCCGGGAAGTCTCTTGGCTATCTCCGCCCATTTGTTGCCGATCTCGGAGTGTGCGTCTATCAGCACCTTGTCCTCTTCCTCGCTCCATGTGTCTTTCTGCGATGAAAAAACATATATACACAAGAATGATTGCAAGGACTATGTGCTATTACAAAACCATATATGTATCCGTTAATTATTTATCAAAAGCTGTCAACTAGGGTGCCCAAAAATAACCTATCCGACAAAAACAACTCGTATCCATCTAAAATATATAAAACCGAAAAGAATCGAGTTGGTTTAGTTCAAAATCAAATTGAATCGAATCGAAACTCTATTGGCTCGGTTTCAGTTTATAAAATGAAAATTAATAAAAATCGAATCAAACTGACAACCGATCGATTTGAACACGTGACTCATTTTAAGTCATTGATTCTCATAAACTGGGTCTAAAATATTGGGCCAACAAAAAATGTGTAAAATAATAAGTCAAAATCAACATAAAATGTGATAATTTCATGAAAATTAGTTTTAAAAAAATCCAACAAAAAACCAATACGTCAAATAATAAATTAAAAAAATCTAAAATGTGAGAATCTCGTAAAATTCAGTTCATAACAATCCGTCAAACTAAATAAAATCTGACATATTCAAAATTAAACCAAACTAGTTTGATTGGTTTTAATTTTACTTTTATTTTTAAATCAAATTGATCAGTTCAGTTCAAAACTGAAAAATGAAAACCTTAATGTCAACATAAAAAACACACAAAATTTTCCCTCCAAAAAATTAGAAGGTAGACAATTAATTTAAATATTTTAGAAACAAATTAGTTGATTTCAACGTGATTATTGATGATAACGATGTTAACATATGTTTTAAAAATTGATTGTTTTGTGAGCAGTTTTGTCTTTTCACACTTTACTTCTAAGTGTTATGTATTAAAATTAATTCACATGAAAAACAAGGTTTACAATATCCCCATATATTATATGTTTTGGTGATGTGCCGTCTACGAACGGTTAAAAGTCGATAACAAGCTTATCAAGTAATGACCAACACCTATTTTAACATTCATATTAAATAATGATCCATCTAATACTTAGAATTTGAAGTTGAAGAATTTAAGATAGCTATGTAACATGATCCACATCTTTTAGACATATGAGACGATAAGAAGGTTAAATAATATTGTTAAAATTCGATGATAATGATATTAAGATTGAACGAAGGAACCTTAATGTCAGGCCTGAGATGGTTATGCCACCTCTCTCTGCACTGCTTCCCAATCCTCCCAGGAAGCATCTGAGCTATGTTGGACCATTTCCTTATCCCATATTGCTCCACCAGCTGAATCAAGATCCTGTTCAACATTCAAATCCAACCCACAACATCAAATATAATCAATCCGACTCGACGACGATCAAAATAATTTTTTTAAATTAGTGTTCTAAAAGTTCCCGTCTTGTCTTATTAATTTTTTATCAGTTCTTGATCAGTCTCAAAAGGCTTTCTCTGCCCGACTAGTATCAAAATAATTTGTTAAAACCAGTGTTGTAAAAAACATTAACCGCTAGTCAGTCGGAGATGACTTTTCAGGGACTAATCGAGAATTAATCAAAAAATAAACCAGATTAATATTAAGGGACTAGTCGAGGGATTAACCGGATAAGTTGGAAATTTTTTACAACATTACTTAAAATCAATGTTATGTAAATTCTCGACTTGTATCAATAATTTTCCATCAATTCTTGATTAGTCATCGACTAATTTCATATAAGCATCGAAAGGTTGTCTCCGCCCGACTGGTGCCTAACGTTTTTTTTTAAACAAAGATAAAATATACACACCTGTCTTCATCCATGGTCCATTGCCCTTTGACTATATTACATTTCTTGCCACCTTTGGTAGTGATATTATAAGTCTTCCTTATTGCTCCTGCAGACACACTAGACACCTCATCTCCCACCATGAAACTCAAATGAGGCTTCATGTCCTGAAACCCTAAAGAAGACATCATCATGGCATGGCCCTGACCGCCCGATCCACCGGTCATCACATCGAACGGTGGAGCCATTTTCTGGGCTCTGAGAGTGTTAATGTTGTTGCTAGTGCTTGAAAACACATTGCCCCCATGGAAATTGTCCATGACATATCCATGTCCACATGTAACATTATTGCTGAAACTGTTCTTGGTGATGTTCAGGTCAGCAAAGGGCTTGCACTCATAGAAGTCGAATTCGGACCCGAAACTGTGATCAATAGGATCAAGAATTGGGTTCATGGACCCATCAGGGAGCTGTTGCTGGAACTGAAAGTCATGACAGAGCAACAAGCTGTCTTTTGATGAATTTGAGGTTTCTAGCAAGAAATTTTCAGGTGATGGGAACATTATGGGTTGGCTCTGGTTTTGGGGGACAAGGTTGTTGGTGTTATTGTTTTCTTGGAAACTTGTCTGAAACTCCATTTTTAGTTTTCTAATTTTGGGCATGTCACTCTGGTTAAGAACAAGAATTAAAATGAGGAATTAAGGTGCATTAATTGAATCCTCAGTTATATTCTCTCATTTATTTTGATTTGAAGCAAACTCTCTTTTAATTTAATATTTGGGGGAGAAAACTGTTATCTGATGACTTGCTTTAATAAATCTGCACTAAATACTAATTACAGTACAAAACTTTATTACAGTGAAGTAAATGTGTTGCATTTAATATGATAACTAATTAAGAAACAAAAAATATTAATTCGTCAAACATTAAAAGAAAAATGATGTTATAATTTGAAGGAACCACATAGCATGAATCCAGAAATTTGGCAAATGACAATGTAAAACAATAGCTAAATACATAGAAAGTTCAGTCACATAATAAACTTTTCGCTGATACAAACTTTTGTGCGCCACCTTAAACCATTTTCCTTTCGAGATATTTTTTACGAATTCGCTTTTTTTTTTTGAACTGCCATTGTTTTACTAACCGACCATTTATTTTTATGCGTCGATGTTGGGCATGTGGACAGTACTCCACAAGCACCCAATTACGTATAAGTGCACGCGATCATTTAAGTAATAAAATAGGTTAGACTGGATTGAATCCAAAGGGACCAATGTGGATTAACTCAATTCAACATTTATTATTGTGGATAAATTTAAATGTGTAATAGTATAGATAGATTAGTAAGTACGAAATCAGTAAATATGACATGCAAAGAGTGCAATCACACGACGACTTAGATTAACTATAAGTAAACAATCACATGTGTTAGCTTACTTTGAAACTACAAGTTAGTGAACACAAATAAAATAATTATGCAATGAGATATTATTTTATGTCTGCACAAATACTAATCTTAACTCGGTATTGGAGTCGGCCTAGATTCAGAATGTGTATTATCCCTTTTGGGTTAGAGCACAATTCGAGTCTACAAACAACACGACAATTAAGGTATGAGGATTCTGAAGAGTTGAACCATCTTAATTGCGATGTGTCGGTCGTCCACCGGCCCTCTCAGACTTGACATCACGACTCTCACGAGCACACACGATGAACAATATCGCACAATCAAATATAACCAACGATTCAAACCTCATGTGCATTAAAAACAATTCATATCTCACTAATTCAAAATTTCTAAAGTGTTTTTAACCAAACACCCATGATCATATTCATGGGGAATTAGCCCATAAGTATGGTGTTAGAATTTAAAAATATGAAGTTCAACATAAAGTCAAAATTAAAAATAACCAAACTCTAGACCCTAAGGGTTGATGATCACGTGGTCGAATCTCTCCAATAGCGCTTATCCATGTTGTTTTATCAATCCTTACACCCGAATTCACCTTCAACACCCTTCAACCTTCTCTTGAAGTCTTAAACACCATGTTCGAGTCTCTAATTGTCACTTGTGTGCCCTGAGATCCAGCCCATCCGAAATTGAAGTCAACCATTCAAGTTGTTGGAAAAATATGATTACAAATCGTGTTAAATCTCATCTAATGAAATTTAAGACCGGACATATAGGGATGCACTCCACTAAAAATTGTTGATTATATACAAATATGAGAATTGATTACATCCATTGGATAAAATCAATTAATGGTATAGATGCTACTATGATTTCATTAATTAAAAATTAATTACATCAAAAAAGGGCATAATAGTCATTGCGTTTGATTATGATAATCAATGAAATGCTTTAAAATAGGAAATTGAGAAATCAATTAGCATGATTCTAGGAATTTGATTTTGAAAGAAATGTTAAAAAAATTCTTACCAAAAATTAAGGAGAAGAGTTCAAAATAGAGGTAAGTACAAAATAGAATTTATAAAATTACGTGATGATGTGTGAAATGGAATCATGACATGCGTATACAAGTACATAATCATGGACTCATTTGAATCGACTTAAGAATGAAAATGGAATCATGGGATTATGTGCAAGTGGAATCATGAAATTTGCACATAATCACAAGTTAAAAATGGTAATGCCATGATTTCATTTTGCACAACATCACATAATTTCATGATTCCATTGCATTCATAAGTCGAATCAACTGATTTATTGATTCCATTTTAAACAAAATCACATAATTATATTATTCTATTTGTACACTATGACCACCATACAACATGCAAATAGAGTCACAGTGATGAAGCCTATTTTGCCAAAAAAAAAGATGCAATAAAGTCATAAAACTCATATTCGAACAGAGGTTGATGAGCAACCGACGAAAATCACAGAAAGATAATAATACATCACTAGCTCAGAAACCATGAAACCTCCATATAGATTTTAAATTTCACTAAAGTTCGACATAAGTATCTATACAATTGAATTCCAACTCACTCACAACAAACAAATCATTTTAAAAAAATCAAACAAGTCTCAAGAAAATACATATATCTGAAAGAAAAATTCTAGGCTCCATGATTTCACTAAAATTCAAACCCAAATTCAAACAGAGAGACTAAAACCCAAATCACAAAAAGTTTCGAACTTACCAAAATTTCATATCAAAAAGGGAATGATGGAATTCTTTTTTACTGAGGCTTACATAGAATGGAATTATGGAAATAGATTGAATACTAAAAATGGAAGAGTGGAATTGTTTCTGAATGAGATTGCATGCAATGGAGTTATGGTACCAGTATAATGCAATGAAATCATGATAACATAACAATGCAATGGAACAATGCAATCAGTATATATTGAATTGTCACTTAACATCAAAGGCTGACAATAGAGCAATGTAATATACAAGAACTGAAACAATGGGATCATTGAATCCAAACAAAGAACATGCATATGAGATTATTGTGTTAGAAGCAACAATGAGATTAACAAACACCATGAAATCAAACAAAAATCAAAAATCACATGCATCTGAACCATATAAGAATCGAAAATTGAAAATCACCATGAAATATGCTATGAACCGACAAAAATAAACAGATCGGATGACATGTAGTTCAACCGAAAAACCATCCATCAAAAATGTCGGCTCAAAACTCACATGCATAAAAAAAATTAATAGATGGGTTCAGATCAGAACTAACCTTGATTCTTAGACTTAGAGAGGTTCAAAATCCTTTGCGATTTTCTTTTTGATGGAGCCATGTTCGAATTCAGACGGCGAAAAATGGAGAACGTTGATTGTTTGTTGAAAAGGGCTTGACAAATCGTCGTGCTATGAGATGGATAGGTAGAGTTTGTTGAATCGGGAGAAAATGAAAGAAGAGTTTTTGCCACAAATTATGCAGAATAAAGGCTGAAAGATATGTTTCGAAGTCAAAGCAAAACTGAAGATACGAAATTGTCCCTGTTCTCTATCAATTTAGTTTGTTTTTAGTGTTAGGTTAATTGATATTTACAAGGCGTGCCATTGTTAATTGGACTTGATCTGGAGCGTTTAATTGTTGATCGTACTGTGGGACTTTATTCGTACATTTATACAAGACTAATGCATTCGTACACGATTTGATCCCGGACACATATAGTTTATCACGAAGTTTTTTTTATAACATCTATCCCTCCCAAATTGAATTAAGGCAAACAAATATTTAAAAAAAATTATGCCTACTCTTGCTTCAACAAAGTATTTAGTTTACAATAAAATTGTTATAGTAGTTCATAAATTATTTTGATATTAACCATTTTTATTTATATGTGGTTATTTTGGTTTATTTGAATCGATTATTTCAAGAGTTTGCGTTTTTTTCTCTGTAATCATTTTTAACTCTACGGCTCCTCTTCCTTATATTTATTGGAAGATGCTGTTAACGCTAAATTATTGATTAATTGATGTATTTTATGTTACTTAATAAAGTATATTAATTTAGTATCATCCATATATTAAAACATTAATTTAATTATATATTTCACGTTATAACTTGAAATAAATGTTTAATAAATAAATTTTATTATATATAGATATTATTATTTTATTGGAAATTTGTTTGAAACTCCACTTTTAATTGAGGGGGAGATTTTCTAATTTTGGATCTGTCACTCTGGTCAAAAATCAGAAATTAAGGTGCATTAGTTGAATCCTCAGTTGCTCTCTCAATTAAATTAATTTGAAGCAAATTCTCTTTTACAGTACAAAACTTTATCACAACGAAGTAAATGTGTTGCATTTAATATGATAACAATTAATAAATTAATTCATCAGCCATTAAAAGGAAAATGATGTTGTGATATATGAAACCACAGAGCAAAAATCCAGAAATTTGGCGAAGAACAATACAATGCATGCCATAACATACCGAAAGACAGAATTGTGTCGCCTAGAACTCTTCGGGGAGAGAAACCAGAAGGAAAATGTATACCTATAAGCCATTTTGCAGGAAAGCTTTCTCTGGATTCTTGTCGTCAATTTCCGGGTGGGGAGGGAAATCAAATGGCATTTCTTCAGGGTCAAGCGATGCTTCCTTGAATACTCTTACGAGTTCTTCGTGAACCACTGCATTGCCTTCTGGAGTTAGGTGCAGTCCATCGCTGCATTGCCACAATACACATGTAAGTGACCAAATATTTCATTTACTTTGCTTGCCAACACAGCAAGAAGAAACCAGCAAATATGTGAGAAAAATGTGAAGAGGTAATATTGATTAAAGCTGTAGGTTTGTCCTTGGGGAAAATGTCATGTCTCCTCCTAGGTATACGCTATTTTCACTTAACTCCCCTAAACTAAAAATACGTTTTCTACACCCCTAAGTTTCAACAGTTGCACTTTACCCCTCCCCGTTAACTTTTTTGAGAATTCTGCTAACTTTTTTGAAAATAACGAAAATACCTTGTATTTAAAAAAATTTAAAAATAAATAATAACTATTTTGAACTTGTCTTTTTTCTAAAAAATGAGGTTAGTATTAGAATTTTTTTGACCTGTCCTTATTTTGACCTTCTTTTCCCATTTGAATATGATAAATCATAAACCATAGAGAAAAATCTTCAGCTCAAACAAATGAATGCGTGGAAGTAGATTACGTTGTGAATCAAAGCTTTAGATATCACAAACCTTAGAAACTTTTTCTGCCAACCCACCGTCTCCTGCATCTTGGACCATAGATCAATGGAAGGGAGACCCATTTCTTTGGCTAATTCCATACAGTGTTTAGCATAAACTCCTGCCGATTCATTAGTCCTTTCTGGGTGCTCAATAGGTTTGTCGCCAGACCTGTAAGGGTCCAATAACACTTGAAGTTTCAAGTTTATATAAATAATAGCAATCTACATGCATTTTCTCCTAGTCATTGATATTTTGTTCAAACAATCAAATTTCAAGGGTTAACGACTTAGTTAACATAGTAAGGTGAATCGTCAAACCGTGCAAATTCCACGCGACCTTCTTCGTCTACTGGTGGTGGGGTAATGAGCACAATTAGCATGGTCGAGGAGCTTTCCTGTATCAAAACCCCTAGAAACATGAGTGCTGATTAATTACCGACACGAGTGCCATAGTTCTGTTACTGAACTGGTCATCAGATCAGCTCGTTTTTCCATGTTACCACTGATTTTCTTTAATGAAATTTAACTTCCATAAAAATGGGGAAAAGAGAAGAAGTTATAGAATCTAATAAAATCTAATTAGGCCCTATGACTAAAATATAATAAAATGGAAAATCGTAGAAGTGAACATTTCCATCTGTATGAAAGACTGGAATTTACACCTCGTTTTTGAGCTTTATTTTCAAAGACTGAAAAAGAGGCTATACCATGCTGTAGTAATCGCTTACAAGAGGTTCTGTAAAGATGGTGATAAATTGTAAAATGCATGACCGTTGGTGAATGTTGAGTGCAATCAAAGGTACCTTCAAATGATTAACAATTTTTTTGAGGTTCTCCTTGTACTCTTCAACGGGAACATGTTGCCGTTCACTTGTCCTGCCAAATACAGCAGCATCATTGGCCCCAAGGAAGATTGTGGTAGCAACAGGGGCATTTGTAGACTCCTGCAAAAAGACACAAATAGTTCGCGCCATAGCACTTTCTTAAATTCTTTGGTTATTTTTAACTTGTATATGTTATATGAATATGAGATGTCATAAACATTTGAATATAATACACCAAACTCCAATACAAGAGATCAACTTTATGCAACTTGTGATGTTGATGGTACACATGCGGGTTACTTTGTTGTTGACTAAATCAAATCACTGTATCTTTACTGGTTATTTGGATGGATTCTCATGCAAAATCACGATCTTACATTAATAAACACTAGCTGAATCACAATAAAGTCGTTTACGTTCATATCACAAAACTCTCCCTATTAACAAGTTTTCACTAACTCAAACAAGAATGTCGAAGATCAAGTCGAGCCTGAAGTTTCACTCCTACAAGTACAAACCCCGCCATAACTACATTTGTCAACAACCCCATACCATTTTCCAAGTTCACCAATAGAGCAACCAAAGAAACAAGAATGATTAATGAGCTCACAAGCCTACAAGTTTTCTTCAAAAATTGGATCTAAATGCAGACCAACCCAAATTCAAATTATGAAACAAACCCAAATCGCAACAAGATCAGAACCAACCAAACAAGTAAGGATCAAGAGAAATCATCATCATCATCATCAGCAGCAGATCACATCACTTCACTCCTTGTTATGCATCAACAAAAAAACCCAATCAGCAAATGAAGAGAGTGTAGAGTGATGGTAGCAAAATTACCAGAGGGAAAATGTGGTGCAGCAAGAAGAGAGCCCATCTGGTGTTGTAGCCGCCATACCCACGAACCACAACATCAGCCTGAAAACACACAAAACCTCAAAATCGATTTTTTCCGGAACAAGGAAATGGGAATAGAAATGGGAATCGAACCTTGCGAGAGAAGGTGTTGGCGAGAGACGAGGCCCATCCACCGCTCCGTACAGATTGCTCCGTAATCGAATCTCCGAAAAGCACGATTCTTGGCCTCATTCTCTGATTCGATACTCACCAACCACAGCCTTACACACACTGACTCAACAAATAGTGAACACCAGCACTTGACCAATGCCAAAATATTTAAGTTCCCATACTCTTTTAACTAATGACAAAAATACTTTCTCATTAAAAATTTAAAATTTATTTTCTATAAGAAATTATAAAAATAAAACAATGTTAAAAAGCATTTTGTTAAAAAATTACTACTGAAAAAACTTATTACTCATTTTTTACAAAAAAAAAATCTAACAAAATTTTTTATTTAAATTTTTTAAAAATTAAAAATATATATAATTGTAAAATGAACATAAATGAGTAAAGGGAAACTTTTTAAAATTTTAAAAACGGTAAAAAATATGTTTTAAGTTAATGGGAGTCAAGTGAAATTTTCCGTTTAAAATATTCTGAAATTATTTTTTTACAGTCAAATTAAAAGCATTCTCATGGGTAAAAAGGAGAAATCTAACAGCAGTAATGATAGAATCAGACTGCCTATACAACTTGTAGACAATATCAAGCGTGGAAATCAGGTCAGGAACATATTTCGCGGTATCATCTCTGCTTGTTGCCGAATTCTTTTTGTCTTAGGGGCAGGCGTTTCAGTATCTTTTGCTTTTAAATTTTGTTACTCAGTGGCTCATGAGCTAGCCAAGTATGCATTAATTAACAGTAGTTGGGATCATGGTGCGGGGTCTGTCCTACCAACCGTTGTCTTAGCTGTTCGGCTAGATATTGGGTTAGTTTCTTTTAATTAAATAAAAAAAAGTTTTGCTTAAAAAAAGCAAGTATAAGAAGGATGTAAAAGTAATGTTGAAATAATCTAGACAATCATTTGGTTACCAAATATGCTTATATTTATGGAAAACTACACATAACTACATCCAACTAAGACCAAAAGACACATAGTTATCCCATCTTTCAAACTGGACACCTAGTTACACCTAAAAATTGAAAATGGACACTTAATCCCTACCGTTAGATTTTCTGTTAAAATTTTAAGTAAAAAGATGAAAATGCCCTTGGTCAGACTTTAAATTTTCAAATCATACCATTTCTGAGTTTTGGTGTGTTTTTTCGATCAAACTTCTCCACAACCACCGTTTTTGGTCGGAGACGATCGAAGAAGTCGGTCGGAGACGAGGCCGGCGAGGAACACGGTGGTTGTGGAGAAACTTGATCGAAAAAACACACCAAAACTCAGAAATGGCATGATTTGAAAATTTAAAGTCTTACCAAGGGCATTTTTGTCCTATTACTTAAAATTTTAACAGAAAATCTAACGGTAGGGGTTAAGTGTCCATTTGCAATCTCTGGGTGTAGCTAGGTGTCCAGTTTGAAAGATGGGGATAGCTACGTGTCTTTTGACTTTAGTTGGGTATAGCTACGTCTAGTTTACTCTTATATTTATTACTCGTAAAATTGGCATAAAAAACTACTTCAAACAGATGCAGGTTTCATTTATCATCATCTATGTCCATTTATACACTTTCACAAAATAAATTTAAATACTATATTAGAAAGAACACAATAAAAGGAACATTCAGGAGAATGACGTGGCAATCCTTTAGTTAATTACTTTCTATAAAATTATTTTTTTTTTGTATAAACACTCATTTCTGTATAGGTACCAAATACATGTAGCGGTAAAAGATTATTATACTCATCACAAAATTTGTTTTACAACAAAAAGTAGCTGAGTGTTTAGTAGATACATCTACACTAAAACAGTTGATTAAACAAGTATAATCTTCCTTTTTTTTTAAAAAAAACAAGTATAATCTTGTTAGTAATGAGTTCCCAATATAAATTCAATGTCTTATATAGATAACAATTAGTATTCGACGTGTTACCTTCTTAGGGCGATAATTTGTGCGAATCGTGCAAACTCACGGGAGCGCGACATGTGACATGCGCGTGTTGACGCAATACTGCACTGACATGCGTGCTAACATTAATGCTTACATGCGGCCTCAACTTAGCACTAATTTTAGGGAAAATGACATTTTTGTGCACCTAAATATACACTTACATACCCTAACTTTTTTTTTCTCTTTTTTCCATACCTGAATATTATTTTGGACACTTTACCCCTAAAATTTTTAAAATACCGAAATTACCCCTGAGTTGAACCAAAATTAAATCTGGTCTGTTGGAGAGAACCGGTCCAACTTTTAAAGAGGGTTAAAAGACGAAATTACCCTCACATGTTCATCAAATTTTCAATTGAATGCCCCTCTCTACCTTCAACCCTAAATCCTTCCCGTCCCCGCCTCCATCAATGGCCACCAGGAAGAACCGCCTCGTCGTCGCCCCAGGCCACCGGCATCTCCTCTACGAGCAGAACCACCTCGTCGTCGCCTCCTTCGACACCGGCGGCGCCGAGCTCCTCTACGAGATCTGCCTCCTCTCCGCCCAACATCGCGCGCCACCGTCATGTTCCTCGTCGAGAACCGCCAGCTCCTCTACTCTTGTTGTGGTGCCGATTATGATACAAATCCACAGTTGGCGGCGGAGCCTAGGGTTTCAGAGGCGAGGTCGTCGAGAAGGGGGCGTCGAGAGGGATGCGTCGAAGGGATGCGTCGGAGACGATGCGACGGAGGGCCGGAGGCGGAGGCGGACGGCCGACGCGGAGATGGGTGGTTGGGCTGCCGGAGAAGATGATGAACAGTGAGGAGAGGGGCAAAAATGTAATTTAATAATTTACTTTTCAATTTTTAATTTATTATTTGAAAAGACCAATATACCCTTAAATTGTGTGATAATTTTGTTATTCAATAGAGGGTAAAAAAGTAATTTCATTATTAATTAAAATATGGTTGGATCTGGTTGAAATTGAACCGGCTTAATTCAGGGGTAGTTTCGGTATTTTGAAATGTCTGAAGAAAACTGTCCCAAAATGAAACTAAAGTATGGAAAAAAGAAAAAAAAAGTTAGGGTATGTAAGTGTGAAAAGTGTATATTTAGGTGCACAAAAGTGTCATTTTCCCCTAATTTTATACCGAATTCCTTTTGTTACATGTATCAACAAGATGGCTAATTGAAATGAGTAAAACGTGAAACGAACCTTATCTACTTTGAATCAACCAAATTGTGCAAATGTTTTTTTTCCTAGCCATGTCAAATAAGACACGCTAACCATAATTTCTTTATGTAAAACCCACTTGATTTAAATAGGTAAAATCATACTGTTTCCAACTTATGCATGATTTGAAGAGTAATTCACCATTTGGGAAGTCGTTGCCAGCAAGTTCAAAAATAGAAATAGACCCTAATGCATTTGACCATTTGTGACTTTTAATTAGCTAGTTTATGTGTTTAGATTATATTAGGTTTCTTAATTATAGTGAAATGACACTTTCAAATTCTAACTACTTTTTTTAGTACCATGACAATTTTTTTGTGACAAAATATGCTGAAATGACTAAAATACCCTAGGTTTAAGAAATCAGAATAGAACTGGTCCAATTTATTTTATCAAACCATATTTAAAATGGTTCAAATTTCATTTTAGATTTAGGGAATAATTGTAACTGGATCTTAAATATAAACCAAATTGAACTAGAGATAAACAAAATTGAACCAATTCAATTTATGATTTCACAAACTAAGGGTAGTTTAGGTATTTTAAACATCTTAGAGGTAGGTTGTCACGAAAAATTATCAAGGTATTAAAAAGAAATAGTTAGAGTATAAAAGTATCATTTCACTATAACTATAATTATGTGTAACAAAATATCATTATCCCAAACAAAAATACTCTACACATTATTACAAAAACGTTAATATTTTGGGTCACGTGATTATCACATGGTTGTGCTCTATTTTATTTTAAAGTGACACAATTTCCTTTAATCATAAAATAACCAAATTATTCTTTAAAAAGTTTTAAATTTCCAAAGCATTGTCATTTATTGTGCACCATCATTAAAAAAAATGTCTAAACTAATCAAATTTAAAATTTGTTTTCATTAAATGAAATAAAATGAAAGTTTAAAACATATATTAAGTCAAACTTCTCTTCGTTGACTTACATGACCAATTTTTTGGTAATTTCCCACTACAGAAACATTGTTTCATCAACGATTTCATATCAAACTTTTAATTTTATTTTCTATTTACCGTCTCATCCCATCAAGTCAAATCCACCCCTATTATTTAATACATAAACACTAAAATTACAATAAACCTCAAATTTTAAATAGCAAATTCAGCAAACGTACTCAAATAAAGAAATGTGGCTGTGAGTCAAAGTTTGTGCAAAATTGAGGTTGTATAACTTGAGAGAAAGAAGGTTTCAACAAAATAGTGACTGTGTCATTAGTCCTAAATTATATTTTGATTGTTGATTATATTTTGATTGTAATGGGCAATTTTGTCTTTTCACCTGCATTTTAACGACAAACTAAAGTTAATTGAGACAAATATTGACAATTTTTTGTTGATAAGGTTTCATCCAAAAAATGTAAAGTTATTTGTGATAGTATATAATTCTCCTTTATTTTACTTTTCGGAAGAAAGATTTTACATGCGTATTCTGTTAAACTTTGTAAACCGGTGCACTTCTTTTGATCACTTAAGAACAAATAATGGGGCAACATATCCTACTTTCAAATTTGCATGTTATGCCTTGGTATCGATCCTTGGCAATTATCAAGTGATCATGTGAAGAAAAAAAATGATCAGAGTTATCAAGTCAAAAAAGTAGCATTCAATTTCATCCTATGAATTTTGAAATATAAATTCTCCATAAATTACTGATCATTATTTCTTTGATGAAATCAAACTGAAATGATAATTCTTGTGCATCACACATCTGCCATCCAAATTCACATTATCTCTATGATAAATTGGTTTTCATTGCTAATCAATACCAATCATTACATGACCAAAACCCCAGATTCATGTCAAAGAATGTGTACCATTGATACTCAGACTGCATCATCAACTGAAACAGTAGCATGAATCTGTAAAAGGCTTCTCTCTTTCAATGGACACCACACTACCATGGCTTATCTCAAGAGTGACTTCCATGGAAGAAAGCACTTGAAAGCATGAGTGGCTCTCAATCTCAATCTCCATCTGATAGATTGGTACCATAATGGAAAGATAAAAGCATATACAACAAACTTTTTCCAATTATCAGAGACTCAAATGATTTCCAAAGTAGAGACACTAGTGGAATAGATTGTATGCATTCCACTACCTTGTTCTTGTCTCTCTGGTACAAAAAATAAAACACAAACTCTCTCTGTACTGAAAGTGCAGTCACATTCAGATTCAACAGTCACTGAGATTCTCCAATTCCAGAACAGAGATAAGCATACAAAATGCTTGAATTTACCTTCAGTTTGCTCAAAATCGATCACAGTAACGATGAATCGAGTAGTAAGTAACGAGCATGTTAGTCCATTATTGAAGGCAGACATGAACAGCATTTCAGTCACAGTCAAAAACTAGGATTTAGCTAGGAGGGGCAATTTTTCATGGAAAAGGTTTTGGATCAGCAAGTGCATGCACATTATGGATGATAAGACATGGTGGATACACAGTATCACCTAACTTCTTGTCCCCGACTACTTTCAAGATGAGATGCAAAGAGAAAGCACGCGCACTACTATGGACATCACTAACACTAGGATGTCGCGCTTTCTAAATTGGTATTTGTTTGACGAAAAGAGCATGTGTGTGTGGGACACCTCACCTGAAGGAGATTCGCATTTCCAAACTCGAAAATATCTCCATAAATCCAACAAAAACTAAATTCTAATATATAAGGATGGTTGCACGAAAAACCATCCTTTCCATTATCATAATAATGTTGACTGCCCGAAACTACACAACAACCTATGCTGCTATTGAAGGTTAGAAATAAGAAAACAAAACGAAACATTGCTGCATGAATATAAACAAGTCACCTCCTGAGCGCCATTGAGATTTAAGGCGAGTTTGGTTCACCTCAGTTCCCTTCCATTTCCAGTCATTTTAGGGCTCCTTCCCATAGCGATATCATTACTACGAGGATAAGGTTTCATATCCTCCACAGATGTTGGGGATGTGCTTGTAACTTTTGAACTCTGAGTTCGGCGAATCTCTCCGCGGCTTCTTGTGATGATTTCATCAAGCATTTCACCGCTTTCAAAGCTAGTGGTACTTGCCTGATGATTTTGATCCTGCCAATTTCACAAACACCACTGATTAGTACAAAACTTCTTTATGGACAGTTAAACTTGTGTATAATAACAGTGTCACTTTTTTTGTCCCAAAATAAATGTCTTATTTATAACAACTTAACATGAATAGTGGGGACATGAGAGCAAAGGAGTTCAAATGTGGAAAATCAAGCACAAAACATTTGAATTTTTAGTTAAAATTTTTGGTTCATGCTGATGTCCTTTTAACAAGAAAACTTACTTCAAAAGGAATCTTGTAAGCAACAGCAGGAGCCTCTTCGTATTCAGCAGCATCCAAGTCCTGAAGATGAGCGCCTTTGAAGAACTTGGGTAGGAAATACTGACGAACTGGAACAAGAAGCATAATCAACAGTGGAAAGAGGACCCCGGCTATTGGGATCCATGTTAGGCCAAAGCACAGAAGCAAATAGGCTGTCTGAAACACGGTGAACAATGCAATAGTTTTGAAGGGCACGGTTTCAACAAAGGTTGCATGATATTCCTCCAATACCCTGACAAATTTAATAACAGGGATCAAAATCTCGTCCAACACAAATAAGTGAATGGGGAATGAATACGAGCGCAAACTCACTTGTATCTTCGACTTGGAGCAGTGAACAGCAATAATATCCTCTCCCAAAACTGGTTTCCGGGCAAGCTTTCAATCGCCATAAAAGCAAAGTATCCCCAAAGAACAGAAGTCGGGATCTTCTTTAAAAGTGGCATAGCGGCAATGCAGCCACCAACCATCAATGCCTGAAGCAGATTGCTGAGGCGTTGTTCTTTGACCTCAACAGGTAAGAGATCATCGATATCCTTGTCCACATCAAAAATAGTCTCGTCTACTGGAGCATCCGTGTAGCCTCTTCTTGAAGCCAGCTGGATTGTAGATTCTTTCAGCTCTTTCAATCCCTGTTTGGCACAAAGAAACAGGATCAACAGAAAATGCAGTTTGAATCAATAACAAAATCCTGTGATGAGAGATATACCAGGACGGATGGATTTTGATGGACTAGTGGAGTCTGCATTCCAATGTATGCTTCTTGCATGCTACTGTATAACTGACCGAGGTTTGCATTTTTCTGCATGCTTTCCTTCACTGTAGATGCAAGCTTATTCCGTAGAAGCTGTTCCAAAGGCAACAAAATCCCATCTTTTAGACACCAGAACAGAAGTAAATAAGCGTGGGTATATATATTTATCTCAAGAAATGCTCAAAGACTAATTGGAATATAGAGAGCAGTTGAGCACAGGGTCACGGGTAAATAAGACTATTCCTTAACCGAAAGGACAGGAGGAGAATGGTTGCAATGGTCCTTATAAGGCCATTAGACATTGTGTCTTGAATCCTTACTTTACAAGTTAACTAACGTAATCTCGGTTTTTTTCTTAAGGAAAAAGAAAAATGTCATGTTAAACACTAAATAGAAGTATAATATAGGATTCGTTCAGTTCAAACATATCTTACTAGGTGTTTCAGAGTAGCCAAACTTTTTGTGTGCATAGGAGACTGGGGGATTACACCATTGGAAGGAGGAATGCCGAGAAGGCCGCATAAGATGACCTGAATAAAAGAAAAGATTAGCAATGCACAATTGCAGATCAAAGATAATGTAGAATTACGGACCACACCATTAAATTCAAGGTAAGAGGAATACCAAGAAACCAAGAAGAAGAAGATCATAATGATATGATGCAGGTTTCTTCAGATTGAACTCATTCTGCTGCGCAAGCTGAGAAGCAACACTGTGGTCAAAGTAGTATAGCACAGCAATCATTGTTGCGGGAATAAATGCTCCAAGAATATACAGTGGGGGAACATCCAACATCTCCTGAGAAATAAATAGGCATTACTTACATGGTTTTGGAATCATAAGTATAAAGCGAATTGGTTTTGCACTGCAGTGGAGCATAATATTTCATATTGGAACAAAAAAACGGGATTAGGAGACACCTTGATAACTGTCCAATTTGAGTATGCGCCAGGTGACCATGGGTTTGGACTGAAAAGCCGCCTTGGGATCCCTCTCGGAACATCATTAACTGGTATGTAAGATACAGCCGTCCATACAACCACCATGAGTGGGACTCCATAATCCGCAATAAAACCTCTAACCCAACCTGTGGTTTTAGAATCATAATGAGACATGAGTAGAAGACTAAAAGTTAGAATAGATAAACAGATCCCAAAAACACAGTAGACAATTAGAAGATATATGTTATTCTTATCACAGTAAGAAAATGGTTGAGTCTTTGAACTGTTAAGATATTCAATAGTTTAGTGTCTGAAATTTTATACCTGCCCCATACCGCCAAGATCTAGCTTTACGACTCCTTAGTGCAGTAAGAAGAAGACCAAAGGACAGAACTATTGCAAACATTCCATTGCCGAATCGCCAAGAAGGTAAAAATGCAGGCTGGTTCGGATTTTCACTCCGGGGTATGCCAAATTCCTCCACAACTCCCTATAAGATGAAACTATTAGATTGAAAATAATAAGACTGCTGAAATTAGACATGCTAAGGGAAGATAAAAATTCTCTTCTGTTTAGATTGCTGCATAACATTCCGATCATCTTCACATGTGTATGAACGTAACTTTAAAAGACAAGTTCATGTGTGTACTCACCTTTATTGCTTGTTGCATAAACAGCATTGCAATTAGCGAACCAAATAATTCACCAGCAACACGTGTAAATCTATTGATTAGTGAGCATGCGCCAAGAACAGCTAACAAAAAGAGCAAAAGAGCCGTCCACACACAAACCCTATGACGAAATGAGTAACTGTTCAGTGTCATTAATGAATCAATTATTTCATACTGAAGTAACAGAATGTTGAGGAGATACCATCCTGTCCAGGCTAAGAATAGTTCCTGCCCCAAATCCTTCCGGTCTTTCACAAAGTTAAACATAAATGTATACATCAAAACTGTTGGCTCGGCCACCCCCAGTATTAGCAGGGGCTGTCCTCCAATAACGGAATGGATGATGCCACAGAGTGCAGTCGACGCAAGAGTTTGCACTGCCGTCAGAGTTCCATCTGTAACATTTACTCAATTTAAAAAAGATGTTAGCAAATAAATAGGGATCACCAACAGTAAGAAAGCAATGGATAAAGAATGCCTACTTGTTTCTCTATCCAACTGCTCTCCAAAGGATATAACTGGAATTGCTGAAGCGAAGAATATGTAAGTAGTGGGGGCTAGAATCCTGAATAGCGGATAATAAACAACCTCAATATGACATAAATGAGAGGTAAATACAGGCTGGAGAGTTTGAACAGGGGAATGAGCCAAACAGAAGTTTTGAAGTGCAGATGCTTAACAAGGATTCTAATGAGAAAACTAAATTTTGTAGTAAATAACATATCTTTTTTACATGTCATTGAATATGTTATGGCAGAATCGCATACCTGACACCAGCTCTGAAACCACCAGACCAGTCTTGTTTGTAGCAAGAAAGTCTTCCTTTGAGATCATTCTTGATTCCTCGAAATGGAACAAAGGTCTCTTCCATGATAACCCGAAATTTTTGTGAACTATTTTTTAAAAATTCTAATTCCACGGGATGACACGGTGAATACAAGATACTAACGTAAGCTTAACAAACTCGAGAGGCTAAAATGGCAAACCATACTTGCATAATTTAAGGCAAGTAGTGAGGAAAGGCGGGCAGAGATAAGAGATAAGGACTTCTTAATTCATAGTGGTTTGGAAGAGAGAGAAAAAATTATATGGATTCATTCTTTTCCCTGTATAATGGAAACTTGATGAGGCCCGTGATAAACAAAATGTATGTATATGTCAAACTCTTACATTTGAACTTATACTGGATAACAAAGGATTGAGGTATGTAGATATGAAGAACAAAAGAATTAGTTAGCAATAAAGCTGACTCAAAATTGAGTATCAAAGTAAAGATCAGATATACTAAGGAATAGAACTCATGGTGTACTGTGAAGTTCTATATATGCTGATGAACATGCAATTTCCATGTACTCAGATCACAAAATTGCAGCTGACCCTAACAAGCATCAGATCCATCACCTACCCCTTTTCTCTCTTGATTACCAAAAAGCTGCTTCTACCCATCAACCAAACCCACCCCAAAGTTCACTAACAACAGCAGATTATAGCAACAAATCAGTTACATGATACAAGTTTACATGCTAAAGCTGGAGGCTTGGAAAAACTCAAGGGAACAAAAACTGATCAATTAACGAAAACCCATCATCAAAAACCAAAATTTGAACTGCTTACAACAATCTGCAGCAAATGGGTATCACCAGAATGCAGCAGAAAAGACCTCAATGTCTAAGACAAAAGGCCCAGAAAATTGCATACAGCAATATTAGCGAGAACCCATAATGGAAATGGCAACAGAAGCGATTCAGAGCAGTTTTGGGCAAATGGGCATTGATCAAACAGAGAAAGGACCAACAAGAACACCTTAAATAGTATTACATTATTCAGAAGAAGAAAAAAGGAGACTCTTTTAATGGAAATCCAAAACGCTTGAAGAGGAACTCACAGGAAATACGTGTTGTGGTGAGCAGTTACATAACTTGACAGCACAGAAACACAATTTCAGAAGGAAGGTTCAGATGTGCCCTGACTTCTCAGGAAAACAAAGAGAGTTTCAGAGATTTTGCAAAAACAAACTCTGCCAAAGGGAAGGATTTGCGTGTGAGAGTGTGTGTGCTGTGTGAGTGAGTATAAATAAAAAATTTCCCATAGGCTGAATAAAACAAAATTAAGATCAAGTGAGAAAGATATGTAATCAATGACTAATTTAATTATGGAGAAGTTACATGTCACTACGGTGAATAATACACAACTATTCTATTATCAAGGTAAATTTGAAAGTATATCATGTCATTTCAGTCGAGAACTTTTTAGTATTAAAATCATTAAAAATGGGTGGAAAACATTCTTTTCTTTTTAAAATGACACATATGTAAGAATATAATTATACATAATGACCAAATTGTCTTTTATTTAAAAATCAAAATAATTTCACAGTCGCTATCTCCTAGTTCTACTTCGGCCGCAAAATCAGGATGCAGTAAAGCCTATCGTCTTCGTCGTTCACATTTTAAAATTTTATTTTTATTTTTTGTTATTTGGGTGAAGGATATTTTTGACATTTCAAATAAATTTAAACATTATTAAATATGTTAAAATATCAACAACAAAGATTGAATCGTCTATAGTTTATGGTGGTGACAAGTGATTCTACTTTTAAATAATGTGTAAGATAATATTTTCTTGTTGTTTCATGAGAAATCAATGGTTTCCATGAAAATTTACAAAGAAAAAAAGTTGAATTAATATGGGTATATTTTAGCCACCAAAAATCAGAACTAACATTCTTTATTGGCATTAATAATTGGAGGGTCACACTGAATGGAGCATTATGTGTTGAAGGAATGGGTCATGTGTTTCAAATCACATTGGTGAATTTGAATAGTCTATTGCTTTATTATTATATGTTAAAAATTTATAAATAAGTTAAGGTTTATAAACGAATAAAAAATTATAAATTTGCACCTTACAATTAAATATTAATATATTTTCACGTAAAGCCTCATATAATACGAAGGGAAAATTACAAAAAGTTTCCTTACATTTACTTATTTTTGTAAAAATTTCCTTCACTCATGTTCAAATTTGCACAATTTAAACAAATCCATAAAAATTAACAGACACTTAAGTGTTTGACGTTTGAATTGGGCATGGGGTCTAGAATCGAACCGAACCAGACTCCTTGGTTCTCCATTTTAAGGACCAGAACCTAAACTGTTACTTGCGGTTCTCGATTCTCCGGTCCCGATTCCGATTCAGTTCGGGTTCGGTCTCCGATTCAGTTGCCAAAGTGTCCATCCCTAAGCACGTTTGAATTAACACTTAAGTGACACTTTCGTTAATTTTCACGGATTTGTATAGAGAGTGGAAAAATAAACATGAGTAAATGAGAGTTTTTGTAAAAATGAACATGAATGAGGAAGAGTTTTTGTAAAAGTACAGTGAAGGTAGAGTTTGTGAAAAAAGCCCGTAACTATAGAAAAAACTTTTTGCAATTTTTTATGATACAAATGTCTTCAATATCATTAGTAAAATCATGTTATAATCCAAACTAGTGACTCATCTACACTACCAAATATAATATATGTAACTCTTTCATAATCTAAAAAGCACATACAAAATTAAAATCTTTTGAGGGGAGAATGCACATTGTAATATTATTATTTAATAAACATTTTTTATATCCGTTTTCGAGTAGACAATGCAATAATTTAAGCCTTATACTATTAATGAATAGAGATTTTAAATCTAGTTGTAATCAAAGTATAATGTAATTAAAAAACACAGTTTATACCATTTTTTAGATTTAACTGCTGCTCAAAGGAAAATTTATTTCATACAGGGTCGTTAGTTGTGCATTATTAATCTTTAATTAACACTCCCCTCCTCGTACGGACAGATAATGATGGTTATTGACTTATTATAGTGACATACAATTTTTTTATTCGATTAGATTATTGTTCTCTTTAAAGAAACACATAGTGCCCATTTTCTATTAATTAAATAAATATATATATATATACAGTGTGTGAGCAACGATCAATGAAGATGAGCCAGCGAGACAGGATGATGATTGCAAAGCTTTGGTTCATAATGATATTTATCCTTATGTTTATAAATTAATTATTGAAACACCAACGAAATGACCCATTATTTGTAGAAACTGACATATATTTAATAGTTATTACCAAAAAGTAAAGCATAACTTTTTTTTTCAGATTCACATTGTGAAAAAGGAAGCATATAATCCAACAATAATAATTTATGAAAGTAGATTTTGGGACATATTTTTCTTTTAAAAGATATATGTTTTTTTTATTTGAATAGAGAATTTATTTAATAAATAGTAACTATTGTTAGGTAAAGTAAATTTGACCAATTCATGAGCCACTTTATTACAAGATTTACGAGCATAAAATAATAAGACATTAAACTCGGGAGTCGAGATTAAACGTCTACAATCGTAAATGATTTTTTACGATTGTCAATTAGAATACTCTTAAAAAATTTATAAGCAATTGCAAAAATATTATAAACATAAGTAGTTAAAAAATAATATTCTTTTTATTTATTAATTTTAAGAGTATTCTAATTGACAATCGAGCATATTTTGCAAAAAGATATAATAAATTTACCACTACTTTTTGCAAAAACTAAAATTCATGGTCACTTTTTGCAAGCAACCTTCCAAATTTGAATCATGCAAATTAGAGCGGTGAAATCTACCACTTCAATTAATTTGTAACAGAAAAATTAATTTTTCTTACCCTTTAAAATTATATTTTATATTTATTTTGAATTGTATGTATATATTTTTAATAGTTAAAACTTTCTTCCGGGATAAAAATGAATATAAAGTATTTTAAAAGTGAACCGTTGTAAATCACTGATAAAAATAAAAACCCATACCTATACACAGCTCTAGGCTCTAGTTATTGCTACAATTACAAACAATAGTGCCACTTCCAACGAAATGAACGAAATTTAATAGAATATTATGATATAATTATAAACAATAAAAGACGATGAAAAGTTTATTATTTAATTAGTGTTAATTGATTTGAGCATCATTTTCAACTACATGCTTTATTGACGTTGGCGCTCCTATTTTGTATGTGATCACTGTTGTGAATTGCCCCCTTATTTCTTGTTAAGCGACCCTAAATTTATCATATAAATAATACATTTCTTCATCATGCTAATTAGTACACCTTTTAAGTTTTTTTATCGCGAATTGTTTGTTTTATAATCTTGGGTTTTATCCATAATATATTTAAAAGAGTATTATTGTTTTTTTGTAAATGAGATTTTGATGGAGGCGATCTCGCGTGGTTTGAGAATGGGCTGAAACGGTGAGGCTGGAGTTGCATATGGGTCACGCTTGGGTTGCGACGACAGAGCATAGAGGGCTGGGGGTTTTGCTTTTGGTTGGTTGGTAGGCTGGTACTAGGAGGGAACCAGAGCTATCTAGCGTCGGTGGGCAAACTCATGCAAGCATACCGAACTAGGGGGCTCGGCTTGCTCAAGATTCAATACGTGTTTTATTGGGATAAGTACTGGAAGGAAACGGGGGGTCTCTGGTGTCGATGGGTTGATCCGGTTAAACCCAATGAGCTGGGAGGATTTGAATTTCGCAATGACCATATTGATCGCATGGTTGATCGAGGAAGTTGATTTAAGTCGGTCTGCAGCAAGATCACAAGGTTTCTTCATCCGCATGAGTTGGAGGTCGTGGCTCTGCATGAAGCTAACTGGTTCGAATCGATTGCTCTCCGGAGTTATCATGGATGCCTGTGTAAAGCACTCTGCAGTAAGATCATGGGGTTTCTCCATCCGTATGAGTTGGAGGTCGTGGCTCTACATTATGTTAAACGGGTCGAGTTGAACAACTTTGAAGAAATCATTAGCGATCGGTATTGCGTACTACCCACTAGTAATCAAATGACTCACGAATTGGTCATGTTTACTTTAAATAACAGTAGTTGAAATTATGTTGAGGGTTCTGTTCCACCAACTGTAGATTCAGCTGTCCGGCTTGATGCCGGGTCAGTTGCTATTTAATTAATAAAATTTGTTTTTACCTTCAAAAAAAACATGATCTAATTTAAAAATTAGGTAAGGAAAGGTGGAAGAGGAAACGTGACCTGATCAAAGCATATGGAATATTTAAATGGTTATGCATATACATATCTATTTATTTTACGATTTGTGCCCTAACTTGTTTAATGAATTACTTTTCAATGACATGAAACAACTCACGTTAAAAGTATCATAAATTATTCTATAACAATATTTATTTTAATTAAAAAGTAAAATTTCAAAATTACATATATGCTAGGTTAAAGGTACGTATCACATATTAAAATACCAAAATATATAACAAGATGTTAGGTTATTATGTATCCACTCATCAATATCGTATATATATGTCGGCAAGATTATGAGTATATATAAAATATATTTTTCTTTATTTTTTTTGAAATGATATATTTTTCTTTATGAATCTTGACCTTCGCACAATAAAATAGTTTAACTGATATTCTACGGAAATATATTTAGTTTTGAAATTTTTCTCAAATATTGTAGTATATTTTGTATTATTTATTTGATAGCTAATGGACTACACAATTGGGATGATTAGACACATATTTCTAAATCAAATAGTTTTTCTTTATTAATTATCCTTTTAGAACATTGTACACCAGGACAATGACATTTTGTTTCACTTAACTACAGTGAAATAACACTTTCATACCTTAACTATTTTTCTCTTTTTTTAGTACCCTAACAATTTTTTTGTGATAACCTACCTCTTAAATGCGTAATATACTTAAAATACACCTGATTCAATTGAAAAAAATAAATAAATTGAACTAATAGTGAAATCAAATTGATTCAAATTGGACGGTTTAAATCAAATTCATTTACCCCATCAGGGGTATTTTAGGTATATTAGGCATTTTAGAGGTATTTTGTCACCAAAAAATTGTCAAGGTACTAAAAACGAGATAAAAGTAGTTAGGGTATGAAAGTGTCATTTCGCTATAATTATGTGTAACAAAATGTCATTATCCCTTGTACATATAACTTATTCATCCCTAACTCTGATTTGTCGTATATTAATTTTCAGTCTACGGTACTAAAATTTCTATTTGAGTCGCATATAATTTTGTTTTACGAACTTGAATTGCATATATGTTGTAAGATAGAAAGATCAATATCAAATCGAACTCCTCTATATCATATGTAAAGATAAGTTTGGTGAACCAGGGGCTCCTCTAATTGAAATATTGGGTCCTTTTTTCATTGCCTAGGTTACACTTTCGGATTACTCCATAAGTCAGTCTAGCGACCCCCTCAATCTAAAATTTACACCACGTCGACTCCCCTTTTGTCATAATGCGTGAAATTAGACTTATGTTCTTTAGCGTAGTAGGGTCTTACATCTGACGAGAAAGGAAACTTTCTCTTATCAACTTTCAATTTCTCTTAAGTCATGTTCTTCATTTCGAACGGGTTGTTAAGGACAACGCACACTGCTATAACTAAGAGCAGCATACAAATGACTTATGCGTTGCCCATAAAATTTGCTCGTCGTTTTCGAGACGGTTCTTGGCTTCTTGCAACGGATTTGCGGGGAGTCTCAACTCAATCGAGTTGGAGGTTGCGAGAATGCAACAAACACTTGTATCATTTATTTTGCTCATCGTTCTTGTAATTCCATGGCTCATGATTTAATCATATATATGTTTTGACTAACGATAGTTGAGATCACGGTGCAGATTCGTCCCATCATTTAATGTTTTGACTGTCCACTATAATGTCGGACTTGTTACTTAATAATTCGATAATATGTCAGGTTTTTCCTAAAAATAATAATGACAAATGAACAAATAAAATAGCTTTACATCTATAGTTATTAATCGTATAATGTTTCTTTATAAAGTGATCATGGAAATTAGGTCAAAGGTTAGGTTCCAAACTCATGTGGAACCCACTTGGTCTCTAGAAGAAAAAGCTACATCATGCACACTTCATTGGCAACCACAACCAAAATTAAAGGAAACTATATATATATATCCATAGAATATAATGGACCTAAATTTTATCTAATAAATCTATCCAATTATCAATCAGATTATAAGATGATATGCGTATTGGAATTAAGGTTATGAAATTCGGAATTCTGGCAAAACTCCTCGAACTCGACAAAACTCGTTTTGCATCAAAAAATAATTTCACATATATATTAATATGTAATATTTATTATAGAAAAAATTACCTATACATAATCAAAATTTATCGTATATGTGATAAACACTTCCAAAATTTACCGGATTAATTATATATAGATGTAAAAATTTTAAGTTAATTGTATATACTTATTAAAAGTTATGTTCTAGTATTTAATATTTATTCGATAAATTTTAATGCTAAAAGATTAAAAGGCTCTAGTTTATTGAATAATATCCCGAACCAAAAAGTTCTAACATTTAATATTTATTCACCGAACCAAAATGCTCCAGCTGATTGAATGTATTGTAAAATCTAGCAACTAGCATTAATTTAATTTGAAATTATTGAGAAAGAGAGACTAATTATTTTTTTTGGAAAAAAGACAAAAATAGACCGGAATTGGACTGAGACGGATCAGACAAAACCGGTCTGAACCGATTTAACCGAGTTCTGGCCGTTTTTTAACAAACCCGACTCGATTGAGCCTAAAATTCTGGATTCCGGCCGAAACTCGGCGAGTTTCATAACACTGATTAGAACACACAATTATATTAATAATTGATCATTCTAAGCTACTTGTTTATTCAAAGTCTAATTAATGATCAATCCTGACATTGGATATGATCTATGTGTCTTGCCCAAGTTAATTTCGTGTCTTACCATGGTTGTTTCTAGCCAAAAGAGAGAGATAAATAATTTAGCAAATCAAAAATATCTTTTGACATTACAGACTTGACTGTAACTATGAGAAAAGACTAAACCAAGAAATGTTATCATGTGCAGTATGGTTTATGAATGTTTCTGATTGTTGCATGGTAACAAGGTAGTTATTGCATAAGCATAATGCACCATTCTCTTAGCTGGTTTATGGTTATGACTAGAACCTAGTTCATATTACAATACATGTTTCAATTTGAGATGAGAACATTTCGTGAACATTAAGGTACAGAGCATAGAGAGACTAATAGGCATGATGGGCATTGTCAAGAAGCTCATCACATCTCACATTTCCTCCCTTCAAGAACTTGGAGTACCATTGAGCAGACACCTTGGGCTGCCTCTCAGCAATGGGTCATCCAGATCCACATGGTACAACCCGAAACCCGAGTTGTACCCGTCCAGCATCTCAAACACGTCTAAGAACGACCACGTGAAGTGTTATGTCTACACGCGAGTTCAAAGTCCCACATCGGAAAAATATTGAATATAAGAAGGGTTTATATACACATTGGGCTCTAAACCCATTATGTTAGTCTTTTGGGTCAAAAGTGAGCACTAATGTGTATGTGGGCTTTTCTTAAGTGCTCCTCTTGAGTAATGTCCGAATCTCCCCAACATTAAGTACCCTCTTCGGCCCGTTCCTATCGAAACGAAACAAGCTAGGAATCAGGTACCAAAAATTGTGGGTGAAGTGACAGTACCCTCGTGTATGTAATAACCCGCTCGGACTCAGAGCTGGGGAAGGAAGGAATCGACCCAGCATTCTTCTTCGTTGTCTCGGGATAGTCCCCGAACACTAGGGGATGAACAATCCTGCAGCGGCACAAACCAGATACAAATGAACTCGTTGAGTTGGGGTGACTTTTTAATGGAAAAGTTGCAAAAGCTTTCTGTATACTATTTCATTTTTACATAAAGTCTCCGTATACTATGTTTATTGTAAAAATATTAAATTTGTATTTTTTGAACCGGCACTATACTTCTATTAAAATAATAGACAAAAATCTTGAAATGATTTCTCAATACTGAAATCCACCCTCACCATTTGGTAGAAAGAAATAAAAAATGTAACACTGGACAAGGTTGAGAATTTCAGGTTTAGTCATTGAAATGTACTCTTCACTGAAACTGATGGTCTTTTGCAGTAATTGACAGCTTGATTATCACTTTCACAATAACATACACTAAACAAACATATCAAACCCTATGCAGCTATACCCATATTTTCTACTACAATGAAAATGATTATTTTTCGAGTTTACAGGAATTTTGATATCATAAACAACTCAGCTGAAAGCTAAAGCTACCTATCCAGCAGTAAAAATTCCTTCTTCCTCAAGAAAGTACTGTCACACCAATGTTTGTGCAAATTTTACAGATATAGCACACAAAGGATCAGTGTTCTAAAAGCCACGTCTTGTCTGATTAGTCCCCGACTAACCCTCGATTAACCCCCTGACTAATCATCAATTAGTTCTCGGTTAGTTCTCAATTAACCTCCGGTTAGTCCCCTAATTAGTTCTCTATAATTCTCGATTTGTCTCCGATGATTTCGATTTATCCCCCATTTAGTTCCTATAAGGAAATCTTCGTCCGCCCGCCTAGATAGAGTCTTCTTGAACCACTGCGTCGTCAAGTACGCTCTCTGTGAATCCTAACAAACATGATCATTAAATACATCTAAAGATAATCTAAATTCAATTTTGGCATCCAAAAAAACATATATATTAACCATAATCAAGATGTGAAAACAAATACACTTAAAATAATCTATGTCTCATAAATATTTTGTAAGATAAAATGTTATGTACCGTAAAAGCTATGAGATATAAGGATAGAAATTCAAATAATACCCATGATCTATACAACAGTTATGTAGTGGTTATCTTCAGAAATGCTCAACAGTTAGCTAAATGGTAACATAGGAATAATCAGAAACCAATCTTTTCCAGTTATTCAGAAAAACAAACAAAAAAACAAAAATTCCGAGCAACTCTCTCTCTTTTGCCTATAGCTATTCCACAAAGGTTTGATTTTACTAGTTTTTGTGATAATTTTTTTTGAATAATCTATAGTTGATTGCTTATTATGTAACTAAAGTAAAGAATTGTGTTTGTTGTTTGTATTTGATTAGAGAAGAAGAGATAGTGAAATGAGCAGAGCAAAGATAGTGAAGGTGTACAGAAGGAAGAGAGGAGAAGCAAGAGAACCGAGTCTTCACTCAAGAATGAAGAGACAATTTGAAATAGAGATTTTGAGTTTAGTGGTGTACGTAAGGGGGAGGAGGACGAGGACGAGGAGGAGATCGAATAATCTAGAAGATTATTTGGTTCCGAACCCAAAAAAAAGAAGAGGCCGGACAAGAAAGCGCAAAATGTTGATATTCAATATTCGCATGCCGTGCCCGGTCAGCCCGGACTGTGGCAAGGTTAACAAAAGAAAAAAGAATCATACAAGACCCCGAAACTTTGGTATTTATTTTTACGCTTTAATTATGTATTATGTTAGATGTGACGGTATAATGAAAATATGTATGTAACATGAAACAAACAGATTCGAAAATGAAATGTAAATGTTACTTAATGTGTAATGTGACGTGATGTGACGTGATTGATTTTCTTGTGTTTTTAGTAGGCAGCGATGTGGATTTTGACTTTCACCTCACGTTCGTTACACATAAATTTATGGGTCTAAATATTCACCCTCCAACTCCTACTGAAGTCATTAACAAAAGAAAGTACAAGTACAAGATGAAAATAATCCGACCGGTGGTTGAAATCGATGCGAGCACATATCGACAATTGGAACGGATTGAGAGACAGAAGAAGAGTCTTTTGCTCTGTAACGGCGAGGAGACGGGCGCGGAGGAGGAGGAGGATCATGAGTGGATTAACGAGAGAAAGTTGTTCTGTGGGAGAGTGGATTTATTCATTAACAGAATGCATCATATTCTAGGTACTTTATTTATTTATTACAAAATATGAGCATGTAGCTTTAGTTTCATGCTACATATGTGTGTTTGTTTGTCTGAAAAGTTTTCATTGACAGGCAATAGAAAATTTAAGCAGTGGAAAGGTTCGGTTCTGGACTCCATTGTCGGAGTGTTCTTGACTCAGAATGTTTCCGATCATCTATCCAGGTAACATGTAATGTAATAAGTTAGTTGCTAAGGGGAAGCTCTCGTGTTGTCACATTAAGCTCAATGCCATATTTAATGTAGTAATGCATACATGAGACTCGCGGCCAAATTCCCCGTGCGCACGAATCAAGTACTTGCTCTGACAGAGACAGCAGAGACGCGGACAAGAGTGGAAGAAGCAGAAGCAAGAGTTGTGGTTGGGAGTAGAAAGAGAAAAGGAGAGAGCATAAAGGGTAAGAAAGCAAAGACGAACAAGAAGGCAGAGAAAGCAGCGAGAGCAGAGGAGTTTGATTGGCAAGATCTGCGAAGAAGGTGCTCGAGCTCGAACCCTGTTGGTGTTATGAGGGATTCTGTTGATTGGGAGGGCGTTCGCTGTGCACAGCCTAAACATGTCGCAAATGCCATCAAAGAACGAGGACAGCAAGGCATTCTTGCAGAAAGAATCCAGCAATTCCTTAACCTGGTGATCACGAAGCTAGACGGGAGCTATGACATGGAATGGCTACGAACTTGTCCACAAGAAGCAGCCAAGTCAGTCCATTCCCAATCCCATGTATACCCAGATCGTCACTTTGTGTTAATTATTGTTATTGTTATTGATTCTTCATTTGTAACTATTCACCGCAGAGAGTTACTTGGGGGCATTTATGGGCTAGGCCTGAAAAGCGTTGAATGCGTTCGCTTATTAGCCCTTCAACATGTTGCCTTCCCGGTAACTTCAATTTCAGCTATACATACATATGTACTGACCTCTCCGGGTTAGATTGTGATTTGTGTTGGTTGGATATAAGGTTGACGTGAACGTTGCAAGGATAGCAGTTCGTCTAGGATGGGTCCCTTTGAAGCCACTGCCCGGAGATCTCCAATTTCACGCTTTGGAAGAGTAAGTATATAATGTATGTATATGTGAATCGATAGATCGATAATATACAAGATTAATGTTGATGTTAGCGTTATGAATCTTTCAGCTACCCGTTACTGGATAAAGTTCAAATGTACCTGTGGCCGCGCCTCTGCAAGCTTGACCACAAAACTCTCTATCAACTCCATTACCATCTCATAACCTTTGGGAAGGTACAACAATGTCAAATTTTGTTTCGGGTTTGTTACTATGCGGTTTTGTTTCTTCGTCAATGTGATGTGTTTAAACAGACTATATGCACAAAGCGTAAACCAAGCTGCAGCGTGTGTCCGCTCAAGGGACAGTGCAAGCGCTATGCTAGTTTAGCAGCAAGGTTCGTCGAGTTCTATTCAACACACACACAAATATATAATTGTTAATATATCGTATAAGTTATATAGTGCTATTTTATCGATGCAGCGGGAGATATGCTTTACCAGCAACAGGCAATGTTAATACTAGTAATAACCCTGAAGCTCACGCGACCAACAATATGATTATTGAGTTTGGGTCGACGAATGTTGAACCGATCATAGAGTTTCCAGAGTCGCCGCAACGTGTGGATGTGGGAGACATTGAAGACTACAATCCGGCAGCTGTTGACGATTCCTTGATTTCTCTGAATCACGAACCGGACTATGATGACATGCCCATGCCCAAGCTTAAAGACGCTTACACATTGAAGACAGTGCACAGAGTGTAAGTGCAAGTTTGAGAAAAAATACATTAATTCTAAGTATCTAATTTCTCGCCGCTGATTTTTGGTGTCGATTCTCGCGCAGCATTGAACTTCAAGACGATCACCCTGTTCTTAAGCAGCAGAATGTGAGTGACGTACGTGTAACTTATTTTCTATCTATCTATTTATCTATCTGTCACATTCATATTTATATGTTATTCGATTATTTTTGGATTCGGTTGCAGTTTGCAAGAAGAGAGCCAAACGACGAGACGCCGTATCTTTTTGCTCCATGGACGCCGGGTGACATACACATGATCATTAATCCACATAGCTTAAGTTAATAAGTTACACAATTTTGTTCGTGCTCCTACTAAACAAATGTTCGATCGATTAACAGGGGAAACGGAAAGTTCAGCTGAAGCACCGAGCGGTCGATGCGTCTTGAATAAACAAAAGGGTAGCTTGTGCGATGATCATACGTGCCATCAGTGTAACAAAATTCGAGATAAAAGAGAACGAAGGCTCCGAGGAACGATTATGGTACTAATTGCTTTCTTCTTCCATTAAACTACAATTAACTCCTGATTAATTAACTGTGAATCATGAGCAGATACCTTGTAGAACAGCCGTGAATGGAGCCTTCCCGCTAAATGGAACTTACTTTCAAGTCAACGAGGTAAGTAAATTTAAGAGAAAATTACAACAACAAAAAATAGCCGTAAACTTTTTTAATTTTGCAAAAAGTGGCTGATTTTACCATTTTTTTGCAAATTTTATACATTCGCTCAAAAATGACAGCACCAGCTTGAAACGATTTTTTTAAAATTAAAATTATATATATATATTCAGCTCGAGTTTGTCCAGTTTTTTTTATTTTCTCGCCATTGATGTCCTTTCACGAAACTTTAGATCTAGATGAGTTCGGAATAAAAAGAAAAGCTGACGAGGTCGAGTAGAAAAACATTGTTATTTTTATTTTCAATACACTTAATTTTAAGGGCATTTTCTTCATTTTTATGACAAATTTACTCATCTTGCGAAAAAATAATAATGTTGAGTTCAAGCCACTTTTTGCAAAAAAAATATTAAAAAATCACGGTTTTGCAATTTTTCCTAAATTTAATAATACATTATTATTTCTTCTCCGAAGTATATATTTATTTATATTTTGGTGATGCAGGTATTTGCTGATGATAGTACAAGCAAAAGACCCATTTATATTTCCTATGACTCAATCCGTGGGTGTAAACAGACTCTCGTCTACGTCGGAAGCATAACCTCAGCTATATTCAAAGGTAATTAATTAAATAAACCTATAAGTTTCTATTTAGTGTAGCTTGAAATTAATTATTGGATGGACAGTTGATATATACGTGTTGTGTTCGTTGGCAACTACAGATTTATCGGAAGAAGAAATCAGCAGATGTTTTGCCGAAGGTATCAAAATTATTAAATATGGTTGATGATTAAATTAATTAAACATGGTTTGGTTTGATGATTAATGTTAGTTACAGGTTATATATGTTTGAGAGGGTTCAATAGAACGAAGAGGACACCACAAGCTTTGGTGGACAGGTTTCACGTGACGCCCGCCGCCAAAGCTTTCTACAGGAAAAAACGAAGAGCCAAAGCTAAAACTGAATACGATTTCTCAGAGAGCTATCAGAAAATGCTGAGGTTGATGAGTTCGAAACCATCTACTTCTTAATGATATTGATATTGTAATATTATTATGTTGGAGAATCCAAGTTATGTTCAGTGAGTACACTAACGGTGCATAAGAAAAAGATTCATTAACACCAAAATACCAAAATCATGTGTAAATTTAGGGGTGGGTACTTTGGACCCGGAGGAACTAGAGAATCAGGAACTGTGAATAATGGTTTCGGTTCTGGTTCTAAAAGTGAAGGAGCTATAAAGTTTTGTTCGGTTCTGATTCTTAAAATATAGAACTGACGGGTTTGCGGAACTGGACCGATTTACTAAACAATCATCAAACTACCATCAACTTATATGAAGGATAGAGATAAAGTGCGTGAACCGAATAATGAAGCGAGAAAGATATATTATTTATATTTTATTATTATTAATTTATCGACAAATTTTATAATTCGATTGAGTTTAATAATTAAGTATTAATGTGTTTTTTGTTAGAATCTTTAATAATTACAAATTTCATGTTTTGCCTAAATACCGGATTAAAATCGTCTAATTTGTACCTTAAACTGTATACGCTTCTAGCGGGTAGAACTGGAGAACCGAACTGGAGATGCGGGTCCAGGATCAGAACCGGCCCATTATATAATGGTTCGTCTCTGATTCTCGATTTTTGAGAACCGGAGACTCCGGTCCAGTTCTTGACCGGTTTGGTCCAGTTCTGGACCCTTGCTCCACCACCGCTTCTCTATTGATGGCTTTGCCACCACTGGAGTGAAACCCACCGTCTCGATCTCCTCTGAAACATCACTAATAGGGGTGTAAACGAGTTAAGACGAGCCTCATTTTGGTAGGGCTTGGCTTGGCTCGTGAAAAAAGTGTTAGACTCAAAATAAGATAGACTAGCTCGAGTTGGAGCTCGGCTTGATTCGGTTCACATAAATTTAAATACAAATATTCACTAAAAATTAAATAAATAATAAGTAATTCTTTAAATAATAAATGAGCCCACTTGAAATTAGTTCGACTTGTCTAATTCTATTATAAGTATTTTATAAATATATTAATTAATATAAATATATAATTCAATAAATATTAAACGAGCTGACTCGCGAACCTATCGAGCCTTAAAAAGTTAGGCTCGAGCTCGACTCTTTTATTAAACGAGCCCAATCTTGAGCTCGAATTCGGCTCGAACTCAATTATAACGACCCCAAACCGAATATTTAACTGGCCAAAATGGGCCAAAAAATGAAGTGTTCGCTCCGATGCCAATTTTAAAAGCAGCCCACTCAGGCCCAAAATCACATGACAGCGCAGAACCTATTTCTCAAACCCACACATCGTCCGCCACGTGTCGTGCCACGTCATGTTCACCACGAGCCGAACCCTATATCTGGTCAAAGGCTTAAAGACCGAGCGCGTCGATAATAACCTGACCGCGTTGAAGCTCCTCCACCGAAACGACGTCGGAATGTTGCGTTTAGCTTCGAGCAGGTTCGTGTCCATGGCGTCGCCGTCGCCGGCGGCGAGGGTCCTGCCGCGGCTCTACCACGAGAGGGTGGTCGACCACTACGACAATCCCCGAAACGTTGGGTCGTTCGACAAGAGCGACCCCACGGTCGGGACGGGTCTCGTCGGCGCTCCGGCCTGCGGCGATGTCATGAAGCTCCAGATCAAGGTCGACGAAGCCACCGGCAAGATCACCGACGCTTGCTTCAAGACCTTCGGCTGTGGGTCGGCGATCGCGTCCTCTTCTGTAGGTAGGTCAATGAAAAATGAAGTAATTTTAATTTAATTTATTTTTTTGTGATTTTGCATATTGATGTCGTGTTTGTTTTATTTACTGGGTTTTGAGTAAAGGGTATAAGAGCTTCTTTTGAATGGAATGATGAATTGATTAGAATTGGAGAATTGAAAGAATGGAGATTTTGGGTTTTTGTGTATTTTGTTTTGTTGTTTTGATTCACGGGAGTTATGGAAGTTTGATTTGATAATATTTGTGAATGGTTGGTTCCAGAGGGAATGAAAGGAAGAGATTTGGGGATGATAATATGGCCCTAGATGTAGTGTATTTTGCCTTGTGGTTTTATTAAGGCCGAAGGAGAATTTACGTAGAGAACGAGCTTATATGGATTATGCTGATCAAGTTGCTATCAGACTTCAGTTCCAGGATTTTATTTTTATACCTACTGAAGGTGTAGGAAAATGAGAGTGAATTGTGTACGTATTGATTAGAGTGCTTAATTTAGGTGTGAAGCTGGTGTTGTTCATTAGGTTTTGGGTATGATACGGGATTAGAGTACTTAATATTTTTTGTTTGTGATTTTGCGTATTGATGTTAGAAAAGGGAATAGAATTTTGGGTGTCATGTTTGTTTTAATTAGTGGGTTATGAGAATTGGTTTTGAGTAAAGGGTATGAAAGCTTCTTTTGAATGCAATGATGGATTGATTAGAATTGGGGAATTGAAAGAATGAAGATTTTGGATTTTGTATTTAATATGGAAGTTTGATCTGATGATATTTGTGAATGGTTGGTTCAAGAGGGAATGGAAGGAAGAGATTTAGGGATTATGCGATGGAAAATTGAGAGGAGAATGAGCTGATATGTTTTGTGCTGGCTCGGTTGCTTTTAGTTCTACTTCTAGGATTTTCTTCTTATACCTACTGAAGGTGTAGGAGGATGAGAGTAGATGGTGTACGTATTGATTAGAGTATACTTAATTTAGGTGTGAAGCGGGTGTTGTTCATTAGGTTTTTTGGGTATGTGACTTGATATTCTCAATTTGTCTTATCATGCTTGTATGCTTTTTTATTGATATATACTGAACAAGGACATTTATGAATGATTGTGGTTTTGTAGTCTACGTTCTATCCCGCCAAGAAAAATGATAATAAGGTAGAAATTTGTAATATTTTTCTATGGTGCTTTAGAGTAAAGCCAGAATTATATTTTAAGAATCAACAAAATAGTGCAAACTTACAAGTGATTTAGTAGAATCATTGCCTGTGTTCTTAACACTGGTATTCCTCCATTTCGAGGTCAATGCTAGATTGTTATACTTATACATCTCCCAAAATAAGTTTCCTACTTACCTAAAATTGATGTCCAAAAATACATGTCCCATTTGTATTTTAGATACTTAATTAGCCATGGATTGTCCCATAAGCATGTCGAATCAACTTTCAAACAGTTGATTCGTCAATGGAACGTCTTCATAATATGGGCTCAAAATAAGAAAACAAAGAAGGCACACACATAATCTGTCTAAAACCAAATTGCTCCATGTCTAGGATTCAACTGAGCCTTCTGAAGTTGGGCTGACCAGAGTCTAATAGTCGAAATTTGGTACCTTAGTGATGTGGACTTCACTAATAATGGGATTTCTCTCTTTTTTTAGCCACCGAATGGGTGAAAGGCAAGCAAATGGAAGAAGTCTTGACCATCAAGAATACGTGAGTTTCTCTTTCTTTCTACATCTCTAAATTGGTATAGACATTGTTTATTAGTAATTGCTTTCCGGTAGTCCATATTGGTCTGATGCCTTGATGTTATTTCTGTTGACTAAGGATGCCAAGTGTATATTGGAAATATATATATTTTTAAATTGAAAATCAAGATCCTGTCTCCTTTTTACTGGGGAACACAAGGTTCTTGTTGAAAAAGAAAGGACTCATCTTTCTTTTTCACGCACCAATCTCTTGTTTGGGAGCACGAGTCTCTCGCTCTCATGAGATAGGTGAAGTTATTCACTCTGAAATTATTGTTATTCTCGTAGAAAGAGATATTGCGGTCAAATGTAGAAAGGCTTGTTTCTTACGGTTCAATGTTTTCTTCTTTCTTATGATGTGTCGTGTTCCTGTATCAAATACAGAGAGATTGCGAAACACCTGTCTCTCCCACCGGTGAAGCTACACTGCAGCATGCTGGCAGAGGATGCCATCAAGGCAGCTGTTAAAGATTACGAGACCAAACGCGCCAAATCCTCCTCCGGTCCTCCGGAGAAGGCTGCCGAAGCCGTGTAAATCATAGTGCTGTATGTCGATAAAGAGTATCTGATATTCTTAGAACTTATGTAATAAGAGACGATTCTTTTTACCGTTGACATTTGTTTGGCATGAACGCTGACACGCTTTTGCTGTGTGACAATGGGCCTTTTTGCCTCTTGGTAATGTTGTTGGTGATGGTGATACAATTTAAGAAACGCAGTTACTCTGTCACCTAAGAAAAATCAGCTATATATACGTGTGTGTGTGTGTGTAATATTTGGTTAGCTTCGCCAACACCTTGAAGTATATTAAGGTTGAACCTACTGTCTTCAATTTGCAAGTAGCACGTCAGTAGCTGAGACTGAGAATTTTACTAATAAGTAGTTGAGATGATAGTCCTAAACGATTACATTTCGTTAAATATTCTGCTCGAGCTCAAATATATGCATGTTTAGTAAAAGGTATACTAACCCTAAGTCACCGTGTAGCTATACCTAATTAAGGTATGGGTAAAAAAATAATATTCGATACTTCGATACTTAACATGCTTGGTAACTGACTTGTTTAATACATATTGGTTTTTTCTTCTCATTACCCTTGATTTGAGTAGTTTACATCATAGGAAATCAAACAAATTAAATGAAATTAAAACAGAAAAATAGTAAACAGAAAAAGATCATACTCAGTAAGTAGACTTGGTTAAAATTAGGAGTCAAGTCATGCCGCTAAACTAAGGTTTGGTTGTGGTATGTACCCTTCGCTCGTGGCGATTTGAGTTGTTCGTCGAAAATCGACGATGTCTCACGAAGGCACGGCTTTGCCTGTGAGGGTTTCTAGTACGGCGACGGTTCTGAGTCTTGAGGTGTTAGTTGCGACGGCAGTTGAAGTGAAGAAAGCATACCTAAGGGGAGTGCAGGAACGGGGTCGAGGACATTGGGTTTGAGGTTAGAATTGAGGACGGAATTGCAGGTGAAGCGAGCTTGGATTGTAACGGTAGATCGGTACTGGGAGGGAACTGGGGTTATTTGGCGTCGGTGGGCAGACTCATGCAAGCATACCGAATTAGGGGGTCTCGGCTTGCTTAAGCTTCAATACGTGGGAATCGGCGGTTTTGGTTGGTTGGTAGGTCGACACTTGGAGGGAACCGGAGTTATCTGGCGTCGGTGGATACACTCATGCAAGCATATCGAACAAGGGGTCCTCGGCTTGCTTAAGATTCAATATGTCACTTGGGTGTCCTATTGGGATTGCTACTGGAAGAAAACGGGGGGTCCCTGGTGTCGATGGGTTGATATGGTTAAACCCTATGAGCTGGGAGAATTTGAATTTCGTGATGTCTATACTGATCGCAGGGTTGATCGAGGAAGCTGGTTTAAGGCGGTCTGCAGCAAGATCATGGGGTTTCTCCATCCGTATGAGTTGGAGGTTGTGCCTCTGCATTAAGCTAACTGGTTCGAGTCGATTGGTCTCCGGGGTTATCATGGATGCCTTTGTAAAGCACTCTGCAGCAAGATCACGAGGTTTCTCCATCCGTATGAGTTGGAGGTCATGACTCTACATGATGCTAAATGGGTCGAGCTGAACAACTTTGGAGAAATCATTAGCGAATGGTGTTGCGTACTACACACTATCAGAACATTTGTCATTTAATCAATAAAATTCGCTTTTATCTTCAAAAAGAGACCATACTCAGTAAATGGGATGATAATAACGATATTATAAAATTTTCGACTTATTCTATTAATTATCAATTAATCTTTTAATTATTTATTTTATTAAGGGATAATTCTAGGTGACTACATCTAGATATTGTTGTTTTTCACTTTGGTACATCTAGATTTTTTTTTTCAGCTGGCGACGTCTAGAATGTGCAAATTTTTCACTTTGCACTTTTCGTCCAATTCAGTTAGTTTTGAACGTTTTTTACATGTGAAATGACTAAAATACTTTTAAGGGTTAATGAGTTATTATAATTGAATTAAAAATACTAAAATGCCCTCACATATTCATCTAATTTTCAAACATATGTCACTTTCTCTCTTTCTCATTTCATTCGTCCTTCCTCCTCCCTCTCCCTCTCTCACACCGATTCTCCCCCCTCAAGCAATGGACGAACTGAACCAGAAGAAGAAGGGTCAATCCCCAAATCAATAATGTTCGAGAAAGTGATGGAGAAACACATACAAGTCATTGCTAGAGGGATTGATTGTAAATAATTGTTTGAGACATAGATGGTCATCCACACCAGCGAACGAACAACTATTTAACTGTGTGGGATTGATTGTAAATTGGCCACAAAACACTATTTTTCTCAGAAGTGATATATATACCAATAAAAGCATTTTTATTTGACATGCCAACCAAAGTCTCTCACTGTCACTAACCGTCTTTTGCATTCATTTCTCAACCAAAAAATCTTCTCTCAGAGCAAAGCAAGTAAAGTAGACACTTTGGTTAACCAATAATCATGGTGGACGTCGATCAGAGAATGACCCCATCCCACGCCGCCGGACTCCGCCGCCTCTTCGTCCGCCCGCGCCGCCGCCCCCTCCTCCCTCCCCTTCCGATTATTTGGTTAACCAATAATCATGGTGGACGTCGATCGGAGAATGACCCCGTCCCACGCCGCCGGACTCCGTCGCCTCTCCGTCCACCCGCGCCGCCGCCCCCTCTTCTCTCCCCTTCCGCAACAGCCTCCTCAATTTCTCCGCCCTCGCCGCCAAGGTCACCGCCCACCTCCGTCGCTCCGACGTCGAGGTCTAGCCGGGCCTCTCCGACCCCGATTTTTCCCACGTCGAGGCCGAGTTCGACTTGGACTTCCCTCCCAACCTCCGCGCCGTCCTCACCACCGCCCCCGGCTTTCCTTAGTGGCGCTCTCCCGGCGCCCGCCGCCACCTCCGCGCCTCTCTCGACCTCCCCATCGCCGCCGTGTCGCACCAGATCGACATGAACGCCTTCTGGTCCAAATCGTGGGGACCTAGACCCGTCGGGGTCGACCTCGTCGAGTCCCCGCCACTCGTCGACCACTCCAACCCCCACAATCTACTCTTCTTCGACGGTGTTTTCGACCTGTCGTTCAGCGCGCACCTAGCGGACGCGCTGTTCCCGCCGCGGTTCGCGACGGAGATAGTGGTGGCCCACGGCGGCGCGTGCGTCGTGGTGGAGGATTTTGAGGAGGTCGATGTTAGGGAGGTTGTGGGGTTGTTTACGAGGTCGCAGCTGGTTCAGGTGAAGAAGAGGAGTTTGAGTGGCATATGTTTGAAAATTAGATGAATAGGTGAGGGCATTTAGTCTGTTTAATTCAATTATAATAACTCATTAACCTTTAAGGATATTTTAGTCATTTCACATGTAAAAAAACGTTAAACTAATTGAATTGGACGGAAAGTGCAAAGTGAAAATTTTGCACATTTTAAGTGTAGCCAGCGGGAAAAAAATTCTAAATGTATTTAAGCGAAAAACATTCATATTGAGGTGTAATCACCCGAAATTATATTTTTTACTAATCCTAAGAGTGTAAAACACGCTCTCTAGTTGTTTCTTACAAGACTTGGATAATACACCAGATTTCTGAATATACACCAAAAGCTAACACTCTCGATTTCAGAGAAGGTATATGCAATCCGATTCTGATCTGACCACAATTTTTTTCGTATACGAAAGGTTTGATATACAGTTAATACCAGAATCGACCCATTTCTAGTTCATACTCCATACAGGTTGCTCTCGCTTCACACAAATTCAATTCCACCGTTCGATTTTTCCCAAACATTCCGAAATTGATCTCTTCTTGTATTTTTTTCCCACCGTAATGGGTCACTTGGAAATTCCAAATTCATTTCTGGGTCTGCAATAATATTTGTAGTTAATTTAATTAGCATTCACCTTTTGTTTGCTCAGTGGCACGGTTGTCATCATTATTGGCTGCTGGGTTTTTTAGTTGGCCGCTATGCATTCAATTTCCAGTGAAAATGATTACCCTTTGTTTTTGGCATTGACCCATCAAGTGGTTCCATCATAATTTCCAATTTCAGCTCCTAAAGATTTATTTTTGCTGTTCTGTGCCTGGGTATTATTTGTCAATGGCTTGTTTTATTATTTGATTGTGAGTGTTTGTACACATGTTTTTGTTGTTTCTTTATTCTGAAGTTAGAATTTGATGATTAAATAGTAAAAATCAAATGGGTGATTTGTTGTTTGAGTGTAGGGTAGGTGACCAATAGAGGGTGGTCTGGGCAGTGACCACCAGAACAGTTGGGGTTGGGTTAGGCAGGTGGTGAATATTGGAGTAATGGATGAGTTAATAGAAGACCCAGTTCTTGGAATTGACGGTGCTATAAAGGATGGTGATAGGATTGAGGAAAATAAAAGAGTCGTTGCTAGTGTGGACAAAGGGCTGCATAGAGAAGAGGGTGAGAGAGATATGGCTCCCTCTGGCAATTCTATTCACAGGTCGGGTTCCCGCCCACAGCTCGACCTCAGCAAAGCAGCGATTCAAGGAAATTCGGAGGAGAGGGATCCCACAATTCTGCTGCCTAATCAGTCTGATGATATCTCTCACCTTGCCCTTGACATTGGAGGTCACTTCAATTTCTTATTATTTTTTCTTTTGTAATTCAGTCGTTGGTTATCATCTTTGTACTGAGGAACATGAAAAAATAGTTGTTTTCTTGTAAGAATTGTAATTATGCATGCTATTCTTTGATTGCCAGCATGGATTTACTCAGATGCTGTTTTTCTCTGTTTTTGTTCATTTATGATTGTTGTTCGAACAAGAAATCTTTTACTCCATCTATTCATTGTTTTTTTGTTGGGAAGTTCTTGATTGTCAATATGGCACGTGCAATCAGCATTTCACAATTCCTTTTAGTATAGGTCATATTGCCATAAGCATTTATATACTTCAATGAGTCATTGAAGTAACCATTGTCGCAATTACAACAGTAAATAAAGGAAAGGATACTTACTTTTGCACCTTTTTTAGTAGAAAAGAGTACTGGCATTAACATTTTTGTTTACATGTTGTCTTCAACTTGAGAAAACATAGCTTCCTTAATGGTGTTTCTTTGCAGGATCTCTGATAAAACTGGTGTACTTTTCAAGGCGCGAAGGTCAATCAATTAATGATAAGAGGAAACAAACTCTCAAGGAAAAATTGGCAATTCCTAATGGTAACAGGAGAACCTATCCTATTCTAGGTGGAAGGCTTCATTTTGTAAAGTTTGAGACGAGCAAAATTAATGAGTGCTTGGACTTTATTCATTCCAAGCAGCTTCACCATGGTGGTATACACTTTTTTGCCTTCACAATTTATTTCTTTTCATACTGCTAAACTTCTTACGTTTCACCAGGTCGTTGTATAATTCTGCTTTAATTAATACTAGTTTTTGTAACCACATCAAGTTTTCCACCTCTGTTCATGCTCGTCACATTTTTTGTTGACAATTCAGCTTGTTGATAGGTATTGAATCAAATCGCTGGCAAACTGAAGATACCACTAATGATGATGCCGTAATTAAGGTAATCTTTGTATTTGTAATTACCTCTCAGAATTTGGTCAATACATCCATGTATGAACATGTTCATTTTGTGAGAAGGCCACAGGTGGTGGGGCATACAAGTTTGCCGATCTTTTCAAAGAAAGGCTTGGGGTTAGTCTTGACAAGGAAGATGAAATGGACTGTTTGGTGGCAGGAGCAAATTTCTTGCTTAAGGTGGGTGACTGACACAAATTTGTAGTTCTTTTATGCTTTAGTTTGTATGTTCTTTACATGTATACTCATTTGACATTTTTTCTTGTTGTCTATACTTTATCCAACAATTCAATGTCAATATTAAAAATTTCAATTTTCACTCCATTATGTGATTCCTTGGTTTTATTTGCAATGTGTTTCTCACTCCAGTAATATCAAAAGACACATTTTCTTCCTTTTCCATATCAATTGGCATCTCATAAAATATTTTACATCATCTGTTCAACTGAAAGACCTTTGACATTATTAAAATAGCAGGGAGTCAAACTGGTTACATGATCTTATTTTCCTCTTCTCCGCTTTCTTAGCTGTTGAGTTTAATGTTTTTGAGTGAAACTTGTAATTGGTTGTTCTTTTATATAGATGATTGTTCAAATTAGAATGTGTAAGAAGTTGTGTGGGTCTGATTAATAAGTTTTCAGCTTGAAATACTATTGCCTGTTGTAGACTTATATCTTTCATTACATAGATACAAAGTTTTTAATAGAGAAAAGGCACTTGGCTTTACATGTGTCTGGTTCTGATTGAAACACATAAAACTGGATGCTTTCATTTACCATTAATTGCTGTCTTTAGGCACAATATTTAACTTTTCTGCTTTAATATAGAACATAATTTCATCTTTATTCTTGGGTGGAGTAGGCAATTCGTCATGAAGCTTTCACACACATGGAAGGTCAAAAAGAGTTTGTGCAGATAGACCAGAATGATTTATTTCCTTATCTCCTTGTTAATATTGGATCTGGTGTTAGTATGATCAAGGTATATATACTTGTTGTTGTCTTCTTCCTCTACTTTCATCTTTGAGCACTTGAGCTCTATTCTGTAATATGTTATGAAGGCCTGATATGTCCTTTTCATTTTGAATTGCAATAGGTTGATGGTGATGGGCAATTTGAGCGAGTTAGTGGGACTAATGTTGGTGGTGGTACTTATTGGGGTTTAGGAAAGCTGTTAACAAAGTGCAAGAGGTTATATGGTTTTCTAGTCAATTATTCATTATTACTAGCCTCTTTTTTTTATTAGAATAATAATTGATCCCTTGTACATTATTTTTATTACAGTTTTGATGATTTGCTAGAGTTGAGTCAAAGAGGGAATAATAGGACCATAGATATGCTTGTTGGGGACATATATGGTGGCACGGATTATAATAAGGTATGTTTAATTTTGTTCTTTGATTATGGGGATTTGAATTTTCGCTTTTAGTTCTATGTTCCTTTACATTGCTCAAGGAGCAAAGTTTTTGTAATAATAGATGATTTAGAAACTTGTTGATTGATACAAGTGCATATTTAAATGATTGCTTCAAATACACCACTTATAAAAGGTTTTAACACAGTGAAATGGGCATCGTTAGTTCTTTTTTTATTTCCTTGTGGCCTTAAACCGTTAGTTCTTTTTTTATTTCCTTGTGGCCTTAAACCTGCATTACTGTTGAACTCTTTATTACAGAAAGATTCACATTAAATCCAAATCCTTGCCCCAAATATCAAATTTCTGATGTGTTTTATTATATTAAAACACACAGTAGATATTCTAATTAAACTATAACCTGACTCTGTCAGTTATTCACCAAAGAAACATAGTGCTAGCAAAATGTTTCTTTTATGCTTTATTTCTTATATAATTTAGAGTGACTAATATCCGCTCATCGATTACTCATAGATTGGGCTTTCTGCATCAACCATTGCTTCTAGTTTTGGAAAGGCTATTTCTGACAAGAAGGAGCTTGAAGACTACACACCTGAAGACATTTCCCTGTCTCTTTTGCGAATGATTTCATACAATATTGGGCAGGCAAGTTGCACAGAAAATAGAATCTAACATGTACAGAATAACCAATATAAATGTGTCTATTTGGTACTCTTACTTATTTTAATTTTTTGGCGCTTCTGTTGTGTAGGTAGCTTACTTGAACGCGCTTCGGTTTGGGCTTAAACGGATTTTTTTCGGGGGATATTTCATAAGGGGTCATGCTTATACCATGGACACAATCTCCTTTGCCGTTCATTTCTGGTAGGTATTACTTTATTATGATTTGGTTTGGGAATTGTATGATACATGCACAGAATCCTAGCCATCTTCTCATGATGCAAATTGCAATTCTTCATGGTGTGCCTTTTTTTCCTTGACGACAGGTTTTTTATTTTCATGAGATTCCATGTTGTGATCTTTTGTAGGTCAAAAGGGGAGGCACAGGCAATGTTCTTGCGTCACGAAGGGTTTCTGGGAGCACTAGGGGCATTCATGAGCTACGAAAAGCATGGTCTTGATGACTTGATGGTCCATCACCTAGTTGAAAGGTTCCCGATGGGTGCACCATATACAGGAGGGAAGATTCATGGCCCCCCATTAGGGGATTTAAATGAGAAGGTAAGTATAGTTTCTGATATGATCTGATGTAGACATGCTAAAATTGGCGTACTTCTCTTTTGCCATGAACAGTGATATTCCAGCCTGTCACCTTTACTTCTACACCTAACACTAACAGCATTAAGTACAGGTTTTATACGATATATAGGGAATCTGATGTAGTAAAATGTCTTCCGATATTTTACCCTACATTTTTGTGCAGTTATGCTCTTACCCTTCAGCAACAGAAGCTCCTGTGTTTGTAGAAATGTTTTTGCTGACTTCCTATAAAACTAAAATGGTTCGTCTGGTTTCAAATGCAGATTTCATGGATGGAGAAGTTTGTGCAGAAAGGAACTGAAATTACAGCTCCTGTACCAATGACTCCAGGGGGAACCACTGGACTAGGAGGATTTGAAGTTCCTTCATCCATAGGAGGTACTCTGCGTTCAGATGCAAGCGCTTTGAACGTTGGTGTTCTTCATCTTCTTCCCAATTTGGAGGTGTTTCCATTATTGGCAGACCCAAAAACGTATGCAATACTATGTTTAAATTATTTCTTTATTGTGTTGGGTGAAACTATTCATCCACATACTTCAATTTTGATGGAAGTTGGACCACCTATATGGAGATAGAACTAATATACATGTTTTGCCTTTACTTATCTGATGCATTGCCGTGTAACAAACTCAGAAGAGAAGCTTGCATGTGCATTTGATTGGTATATTTGATAATGTCATATAGTTTTCTAAATCTTTATGGATTCGGTTTTACTCATAGCTGTACGCATATTTAAATTTACAAGTTTTCTTCTATTTATGTCGTATAATAGAAATTCGTCCAGGATAGTTGTTTCTATGTGTATCTATTTTTCTGACACCATGTTGACTTGTATGTCTATAGGTACGAGCCTAACACTATTGATTTGTCCGATCATGGGGAACTAGAGTGAGTACATACTGTGAATATGCAACTTGTTTTAAAATACTTTGGTGAGCAAACAAGTTAATGATGGTTGAAATAGTCACACTTTAACTTAATATGTTTTATGTTTTTACAGGTATTGGTTCACTGTCCTTTCAGATCATTCGCCTGACCTTGTTGATTTGGTAGGCATATTGTTCTCCCGAAACTTCTAGACCTTTGCTTGGTCTATCTAACATGTTTTCACTGTTTACTTCCATATGTCCTTCATGCTTTGGAAATTCATTGTGAAAGCTTTAATGTGGTAGGCAGTGGCAAGTGAAGGGGGGACTGATGATGCTAAAAGAAGGGGTGACGCCTTTGCCCGTGCATTTTCTGCTCACTTGGCAAGGTGATTTTATAATAACCTGCATCTTATACATAAGTGACATACTTGCATGTGAACTTTAACAGGTTAAAAATTAAAACTGGTTCTAGCTTATAATCCTTTTATAAAGCAAGGTTCAAAGAGATGTATGGAGACCTCAAGACTTTTGGTTATCTCGTCTCAACATTGCTCTCATTCTCATTGATAATGGTAAAATGTGGGTTATAATGAAAAAAGTAAGAATAGTATAGATTTTTTTGGTAATGAACTTTTATTTTTTGACTGATCAAAATGGAAAGAGTGACACTTTATGGGCATTATTAATTGTCTTCCCAAAAAGGTAAAAGGAATAGAGAGAAAAAGAATAAGGGTAATTAACTCCTTAATTTGGTCAGTTTTGAGGTATGTTAATATTCATAGGTAAATAGTATAATATTTCTTCTCCATATCTTAACTTCCAAGTTGCTAAATAGGTTGATGGAGGAACCCGCTGCGTATGGGAAGTTAGGTTTGGCTAATCTTCTAGAACTAAGGGAGGAATGCTTGAGAGAGTTCCACTTTGTTGATGCCTATAGAAGCATAAAACTGAGGTAACTACTTGATCAGATTGTGAACATGATTTAGAAATTAGTTATTGTTGATTCTATTATACCATCTATTCTTAACAAGGCGTAGAATTTGGTCCCGGCACAAAGCTTACTGTCTTATTATGTGTATTAATATGCTTTTGATGTACCAAGTACTAGAAACTGTTTGCTGATATAAAAATGTACTATGAACTGTTTCCCCACAGTGTCTCCAATATGGAGATTCTGTTATTTCATTTTGTTAAAAAAAGAGCAAATTATATTCATCAGAATACCATTTAGCTATAAGAATTGGGTATTTTGGTAGCATTGCAAAAGATGAATACCATGAAATGCTGTTGCAGGTCTTAGGAATTACCGCTTGAGGCCTCATCTAATTTTCGATGTTTTCAGACATTGCAGTGTTGGATCATGGAATTTGAATTGTTCCGTGAACATAAATTACATGTCACGTGTATCAGCTTGGTTCATGACAAGATTGAAGTTGAATTCAGTTAATATTGTACCAACTAAGTATTCCATCAAGTAAATTTTGTTGTAGTATTGAAGTCTTGAAAAAGAAGGGGTCGGTTAGACTGGAGTGATTATAATGTCTTTGGGATCTTGACCTCCTCTTACTGAATGTGACAGGGAAAATGAGGCATCACTTGCTGTTTTGCCTGATCTTTTGATGGAACTGGATAGTCTGGACGAGGTATGCCTAACTGTAACTTTAGCCTTCATGAGTTGCTCCTTTACAAGGGGTTATGACATGTTGTGATTATCATGTTCTCTCTCCTACATTTCACTCCTCCTCTAAACAACGTTTACCTTATGCTTGGATCATGGTGGGTAGTGTTCAGGAACATAAGAAACATGTGGTAAGAAAATTCCGACTTAAGATTTTCCTCCGCTCCCAAGTTTCAAAGTGAAAACCTTACTGTAGGTAAAGTAAAACAGTAGAAACCCAGAGTGGGATGATTCCTAGAGGATGCTAAAATGCTTTATATGGCAAAATGGGGTTATTCAGTTTTTGCTAGTGCTTCACTTCTAAAGTATTTCACCATCTCTATAACCACTGTAGGGTGATCTTTTTTTACCCTCGTTTTGCAGGAAACCAGACTCCTTACCCTAATTGAAGGCGTTCTTGCTGCAAACATATTTGATTGGGGATCCCGTGCTTGTGTAGATCTCTATCATAAAGGAACTATTATTGAAATTTATAGAATGAGTCGCAATAAGATGCAGAGACCATGGCGGGTAAGTAGAGCAGAAGTTGGACAATATCAGAGAGCTTAGTTAGCCGCAGTAGAGAAGTCCAAATTAATTTGATAAAGTTTTGATGCATTTGGATGATTTAGGTGGATGATTTTGATGCCTTCAAAGATAGAATGTTGGGTTCTGGCAACAAGAAACCTCCACCACATAAAAGAGCATTGCTCTTTGTAGACAACTCAGGTGCTGATGTTGTTCTGGGGATGCTCCCCCTAGCACGGGAACTCCTCCGACGTGGAACTGAAGTAAGTTCTTATTTTTGTAATGCTAGCAAAACATTTGAACTTGCATGCCAATGGATAACAATACCATGTTAACGAAGAAAAATATGAGATTTGGAATCAATTTTTGCAAAGATTAAGAATTCAATATTTAGTATTTAACTTTGCACCATTTGTCTTTATGTGCTCTCATGTCCCCACTTCACAAGTTGATATAAATAATTCATGGCTAACTAATTGAGTAAAATGGAAATGGGGCACTTAGCATGGGACATTCGTCATAGGAAAGTAGGAAAGTTATTTATGGATTGAGAGAATATAATTGTGTGGTAAAATTTAGTAACAAATCACTTTGCAGGTTGTATTGGTAGCGAATTCCCTTCCTGCTCTGAACGATGTTACTGCCATGGAGCTTCCTGAAATTGTAGCTGAGGCGGCCAAGGTTTGTTTTACATCTGTGAACATTTTTATACATCTTATCAGCTAGTTTTGTATTGGTGTGTTTGGGTTTTATATAACAATCTGCCACCTTAATGTTTCCTAATTATCCAACGCTGCCACGACTTTGTATGTCATTCTTCGCATCGAGTAAATCCACGCCATACTTTCCAAATCTACTTAAAGTCTAGATGCTCACATTGTACGTGTTAAAAGGTGTAATTTAGCATTTAGTAGTACTAATAAATCAATATGGAAATCTTCAAGTTCACTAGAAAAATCGGCTTCTATGACTTACATGTGAATATGTAGACATGAGAAGATGAGAAAGTTTTATTCAGTCTGTGTTTCCCCATTTTAATAAGCTGCTTTCATCGCTTGAAATTCTTGGTTCATCATATTCTCAACACATTATTCATCGAATCATCCAATGAACAAGCAAGAAAACTAACTCTTTTGGAGCACAGCATTGTGACATTTTACGCAGAGCAGCAGAAGCAGGAGGCCTGCTTGTAGATGCGATGATAAACACACTTGATAACTCTAAAGAAAATACATCTTCTGTTCCGTTGATGGTTGTTGAAAATGGGTGTGGAAGTCCATGCATAGACCTACGCCAGGTCAGCTCTGAGCTAGCTGCTGCTGCAAAAGGTGCCGATTTGGTAAGATCCTGATTCCATTCACTGAAACTCATGTGTACACACTGTGCATCGACCGCGTGGTTAGGGAACATTTGTTTTTATTTTCTACTTTCCCATGTTTACGCTTACATCAATTGAGATAAAAATCTTACAAATTTAAATTCAAGAACGAAAGAAAGAAGGAAATAGACTACATAGAAATAGTTCGGAAAGTGACATTTTCTATTCACGCAGGTTATCTTGGAAGGGATGGGCAGAGCTCTCCATACAAACTTTAACGCCCGGTTTAAATGTGATGCGTTAAAGGTACGATTCTATTGCTGGTGAGAGTAACACTGGAAGATCATGTAGTGGAACTGCTGAGCAATACGAGCCCCGCTTATCTTTGTTGATAGTATTCGGGAAAGAGCAATATTCTTGAAAGGAACTCCTTATGATAGACGTTAACGATTTCATTTACAAATTATATAACTTGGGATTTACTTTGCAGCTGGCGATGGTGAAGAATCAGAGGCTGGCGGCGAAGCTGATAAAAGGAAACATTTACGACTGTGTTTGTAGATATGAGGAAGCTACAAGTTGAAGTGAGAGTTAGAGTAGGTGCGGACTTTTTCCTTCACATTAGGGATGTAATCATAGCATAGCAGAAAGTTAGGTCTGCCCATAACTATATGGATTATTAGTGTTTCCATTTAGCAAACTAAACTATGGAGTTAACTGTAAGTTGACTTTACTCAATAAGATTATTACAGTGATTTGTTCTAAAAAACGCTAGGCGCTAACTGGACAAACAACACCCCGAAAAGATTAATCGGATTAGGCGGTGATTAATCGGATTTTTTTTTTAATATAAAAATAAATTATGCCATATAAAAACATTCGTTTGAGCTCAACTCGTTATCAAAAACTCACACGCTACTATTTTTTCATCAAACTCAACTTGATTTACTTTTCATTTTTTAAAAATACCTAAAATGCCCATGTCCCTATCTCCTTATCCACTTCAATCAATCTTTGAACCAGTCGTTGCCCTCCAATTTTCAGGCCAATTTCTCAACACTTTAGGAATCGACCGTTGAATTTGGTATATAGATCTACTATTTGAAAATTGAATATATATTTGGATTTGTGGTCCAAGATTGGAGCTTTTAGCGTATTTTCATCATTTGAGTTTCTGAATAATGTTTTCGAATTTGATCAATTGGGGAAAAATTCCACTTAGCATCACTATAAAAGATCATTTTTTCACTTACCACCACTGAAAGATAAAATTGGTCTGTGGAGCACCTGTGATAGATCATTTTTTCACTTACCACCACTGAAGTTATCGATTTTTTCACTTAGCCCCGAAATGTCCAAAATGCCCTCTATCACCTTCTCAATTTTTTTTAATGAATGGAGGGTATTTTGGACTTTTCATTTACACAAATAAAAAATTAATTTAATAATCTAAAAAGACAATTTTACCCTCAAATGAATAATGATTATAACTTATGGGTGGAGGGTATTTGTGTCTTTTCACTTAAACAAATAAAAAAAATTGATTTTGATGAGGTGGGCGGAGGAGGGCTGGTCGGAGGTAGAGTTCGGGCTGGGCTGGGCTGGAGGGGAGAGAGGTGGGGTCGAGCTGGGCTGAAGGAGGGGAGGGAGGCGGAGGGTCGGAGCTCGGTCGGAGGAGGGAGGAGGGGCAGTCGGCTCTGGGTTTCGTCGCTGGAGCTCGAACCAGTGGTCGGAGGAGGGAGGCGGAGGGTCGGAGAGCGCCGCGACCTCCTCTCTCCCCTCCAGCCCAGCCCAGCCCGACTTCCACCTCCGACCACCCCTCCTCCGCCCACCTCCTCAAAATCAATTTTTTATTTGTTTAAGTGAAAAGACAAAAATACCCACCACTTATAAATTATAATTATTATTCATTTAAGGGTAAAATTGTCTTTTTAGATTATTAAATTAATTTTTTATTTGTGTAAATGAAAAGTCCAAAATACCCTCCATTCATTAAATAAATTGAGAAGGTGATAGAGGGCATTTTGGACTTTTCGGGGTTAAGTGAAAAAATCGATAACTTCAGTGGTGGTAAGTGAAAAAGTGATCTTTCACAGGTGCTCCACAGACCAATTTTATCTTTCAGTGGTTGTAAGTGAAAAAGTGATATTTTACAGTGGTGTTAAGCGAAGTTTTCCCTAATTTTTTTATTGTGATTGTTTTAGATCTGATTTGGATTGGTAGTCCAATTTTGTTCTCTATGGTTTGTTTGCATGGACCAATTAATCGACGCCTAATCGCCTCCCCTGTTTTTGACCGCCCAACTAATGAAAAACGGAACAATAAAACCAAAATCAGCGCCTTGACAGTTTTTTTAGAACATTGATATTTATTAGCTTAAGTAATGTTTGGATGGATGGTCAATGTGCAGCGACTCATTAATACAGCATTTTGCAAGTATTTATATAAATTGTTAAGAACCACATATAATATGTGGGCATTTGGTCTAGTGGTATGATTCTCGCTTTGGGTGCGAGAGGTCCCGAGTTCGATTCTCGGAATGCCCCTATTTTTTTATTATTTCCACAGTTCTAAACTTTATGTGATTTGTTATTGTTTTGGTTTGTTGCATTTTTTGTGTGGTACCCAATCACTGTATTTGAGTCAATCAGTCATGTATCTTTTATTTTTTGCAATTTGATGGTTAATGCCTAATATTAACCTGCTAGAGGAGCTCTTAAATCCAGAAGTATATACAGTTCTCCTTGGCAAAAAGTTTTCATGAATTCATATGTTTTACATATATTCTATACTGATTTTGATATATGTATATGAATAAATATGTGCTGGAGATGATGTCCTTATAAATGTTCCTTATGAGTTTCAATATAGAATATATCTGATTCGGTAGATATCACAGTGATCAATAACCAGTGGCCATGTTGTAACTTTGTAATATCATTATCTAGTCCAGCAATGTGATACAATATATAATTACAAAGTAGTTCTCACATATTGCATGAACCCTTAATATCATAAATCTAAATAAAACAAAGCACACTTCTGCATTTATGTAAAATAGCAATCTATAAGACCCTGGAAATCATGATCTTCAGATATTGGCAAAGATGACAAATCTAGAATTTGGCTTTCAAGATTCATCAATTATGTATTCAAGAGTGCAAAAAACAACTGAGCACGTTCTTCGGGCGATAGGTTTGCAATTCGTTCAGCAAGCTGAAAAACTTTTTCCGATGGCGGGGGTTTAGGGCCATAAGGATCGTAAAATAGTGGGTATTTGTACCTTTTAGGCTTGGCTTTCGGGTCTCTGGGAACAAAGTCATGTTGGAATGAACGATAATGCATAGGCCCAGTTGTTAAAGGGAGAGCGGGACGAGCACGAACGGATCTAAGAAGAGCAATTATCTTCATAGCTTTAACGAAAAAAATGATTTGTTATGGTGGCGGGCTTGATGCGGTAGCGGTATAACAGGATGAAACTAGAAGACAACCGAAACTTCAAAAAAAATCTTGAACAACCCTGTAATCTAGAAATGAAAAAAAAAATGTCAATCCACATTATACATATGCACAGGACTCAAATATAGGTACAAAATTATGCTATGACTAACATTGCACCGAATGAAATATCGAGATTATCAGATACAACATTGATCCCTCGTAGATCAATGACCCTAACTTCCAGACATTTAGATTAATGTGAACTTCTTGTAAAAGTGTGGTTGAGTCAGCTAAAAGTGTGGTTGAGTCAGCTTCAGGCTTCAGCCATCGTGTTCTAATGCATTGGATTATGCTATTTAAATTCAGTACTTTTTACTTGATTTCTCATTTCTCATTTCCCATATCAACTACTTATTCAATTTTTGCTACATATATTCTGGGTTTGTCTATTATTATAGTGTCAATCATTAAAAACAATTTTGCTCTGGAGAAAACACCATCTCAAGCTACAGCTCCTAGATCATCCAAAATTGAGCTAATCAATGGGTTTTCTTCTACCAGGTGTGAATTTCTAGTTTCTACACTAATTCATGATGCATAAATGCAACAGCAGATCTACCATCATCAACATATTGAGAAATTAACCCCAAAACCTACACCTGAGATTCAGAAATCTATACACAAGCTTAAAAGAATCTGAAATATGCATTGATGCGACGAACCTGCCAAAATTTGGAGAAGATCGCGACGAATCCAGGAGAAAAATAGGTTAGTGAAGGTGTGATCGACGGAGGATTTTGCAGAGAAGAGGATCGGCTAAACCCTTCTGGTGGTCACTCAAGAACTAAGGAAAAAAAAAACCTATGAAAGTGGGCAATTGGGTTCGGGACACTAGTTTTGATGGGCCAATAATTATAAAAAGCCCAATATAGGAGAAAACTCATTATCCTTAATTTTCTTCGACCATATTTATTTAATTGGTGTGGTTTTTATTTTCTATCCAAAATGGTGTGCATATATTACTATTTACTAATAGGCAGTGTTATGGATATCGGATCGCATGGATATATCAGCCAAATGAAAAAAAAAAGATTTAACAAACTCAGCAAATAAATAATATTCATATTCATATTTATTAAAAACAAAATGAATGATATTTAATCATTTTCAAATGCATTGGACCGGAGGCATAACCTAAATGAACGGTATTTAGTTTATAATGTATATGGAAAATGAATGATATTTATAATTTATAACATAAATGTCAAACCAGATTAAGTGTGTGGGAACAAAATCGATCGAATAAAACCAAAATTAATTAAATTCGATAGTAATTAATTGGTTTAAATCAAAATTAATTGATTTAAATCGAATTACACTAGAATTAATTGATTTAAATCAAATTAGACCGGAAATAATTGATTTAACCCGGATTAAACTGGATTTAATTTAAAATTATCTGGTTTAACCATAGTTGACCGGTATTTGGGGCGATTTTTTCCGTATCGTCGCGGATATATGAAAATTTCCGCGATCTTGTCGCGATCTCCGATATCCATAACACTGCTAATAGGTAATGGGGTGTAAACGAGCTGAATCAAGCCTCTATTTAGCAAGGCTCGGCTCCGCTCGTAAAAAAAGTATTCGGCTCGGGCTCGAACAAGCATGTGTAACTAAACTTGAGTTCGGCTCGAGAAAACTTAGATAGGCTCGAGCTCGAATCGGTTTGCTTGATATCCAATTCAAAAATTCATTCAAATTAAATAAAAATATATAATAATTCATTAAATAATATATGAGTCAGTTCGGGATCGGCTCAACTTTATTCGAATCGTCTAAATTTATTATAAATATTCACTAAAATTTTGAAAATATATTAATAAAATATGTAATTCATTAAATATTAAACAAGCCAGCTCGCGAACCTATCGAGCCTTAAAAGGCCAGGCTCAAGCTCGTTTATTAAACGAGCCCAATCTTGTGCTCGAATTCGGCTCGAGCTCAATTATAACGAGTCCGAACCGAATATTTAACGAGCCGAGCTCGAGCGGCTCGTTAAAAACTCGACTCGTTTACAGCCCTTGATAACGACGAGTGGATGGTTCTCGGATGAAACTTCAGCTATTTTACATTGCTAATTTAAAAAATATATATTCTTAAAATTGTGATCACTGAACACTATTTTAGATTGTAAAAATTGTGGTTGTTAATTTTTTAATCTTTAAAATATTTATTTTATATTAGAATAAAAAGATACAAATACGCTTAATCCTCTCGAGGTGTTGTCCGTCCGATTAACACCAAGCCTTTTTTAGAACCTTACTATTTACTAGTGTCCACTCTATTTTTAGATCGAATACAGTACGCCCCTCCACGTTTAGTCCAAAACAGTATTTTTTAAAACGGACGCATAGGCCGCATACACAGCGCATAGGCGCTATTTTTCATCTCACCGCCCTGTTTTATGCTAATCGAAGGGTGGAAAACGTTTTGATTCATCAGGCGGTCCAGCTAGGCGGCCGCTCATATGGCTAGGCGGCCGATCAGGCGAACCAAAATTTTATTCTTTTAAAAAAAATCAATTAAAATTTAAAACGTTAAGAATACAAAATTAGACATAGTCGATTCGTTCCTTTATCTTGTTCTAGACCCTTACGCTATAAACTTGAACGCCTCCGACGCCAAAAACTTGTTTGGCCGAAAACTGTCGTGCAAACGTCACTCTCCGAAATCCTCGTGCAAGTATACACGAAGAAGCAATAATATTTGTTACTGGCAAGATACCGGGTCGGTCCACAAGAATTAATTAGGGTCGTTGATTGTTAAGTCGAATGAATTAAATGTACGAGATTGCTATTTTTTGTGTTTTGAAGGTTAATTGTCGATTTTAGACTACAATAAAATAAGGGCCTAGGGTGCTAAACATGCATTTTAATGATAACGATCATGGGTATTGATTCATTGAGATCGAGTCTATTGTTGAGCCTATGTCCTAAATATCAATCTCCCCTCTCGACATTAAGATTGGCCTAATCTTGAGTCATCCCTTACCCTCTCGGGTTTGTGATCGACTCGAGAACGCAATGGTCCAACAATACTAGGCTAAGAGTCGTTTTGAGGTGTCAAGACTCGGTCTAGAACCTCAAACTCTTGGTAGTTCCTAGTTCCAAAACTATCCCTCACTCTCGGTCTAGTTTTAGTCTCTAATCATGCATTCTAAGTGGCCAACTAAGAGTACAAGCATAGTATCAAACATATTATAGAACAATTCATCAAAATCTAGAATTAATAACTCATTTAATCATAGAAATCACTTCATACAATGTTTAGCACACATGGCTAAGGGTTTCAGCTCTCAAACATAGGGTTCAAATCACAAATCATCACACAAAGCAAGAAAACTAGAAATAACAGGTAGCACAAATCTAAAGTAAAAGAGAGAACAAGGGGAAGAAACAAGTAAGCTCTAGGCATTAAGTCCCTGATCGAATGCATGGTTCTTCAATCTCTCTTCCAATCTTGTGGCTCCTTGCTAGTCTTGATGATTCGAAGTGATAGAAGATGAAATAGGGCTTGAAGTGAGGGTGTTGGGAGCTGAAAATGAGGCTGCACTGTTCTATTCACGAGTTCCTCTTCATTTGGGTCAAGTTTGCTTTTATAGGTTCTGCAAATCCTTGGGGAGTGTCGATCGACACCTCATCGCCAATCCATCGCCATCTTGTCGACGAAAGTCTTTGTTGTGGTGTGTCGATCCTGTGCCGATCGACACACCTATCGACACATGGGTTTCGATCGACACCACCTCTTCTCCCAACACTTGATCCTTTGCTCCTTGTCCTGAAACTTCTCGTCTTGCTCAGTTTTGGCACCAAATCACCTTCATCCTGCACGATTACACCAAACATATCCGAAGGCGTAAAAGTAGCGTAATTGTAGCTCTTTAAGTCTGATAAGAGGGACAATTTGGCTACAAATGTGGGAAATAAGGTGTCGAAATGAACTTCGAAGAGTCCACATCACCAATTTTTTTAAAAATTTAAAACGAATGCCTAAAATTTTTAATTTGTTCTTAAAGTTTTATTAGGGATAATTCCACGTGGCTACACTTAGATTTTGCTGTTTTTCTAGTGAGTACACCTATAAAAATTTTTTTCAGCTGACTATGTTTAAAATGTGCAAAATTTCCACTTTGCATATTCCGTCCAATTATGTTAACTTTTAACATTTTTGACATGTGAGTAAAATGCCCTCACATATACATCTAATTTTCAAACTCATGCCACCCACTACCTCTTCTCTCTCTCTCTCACCCATCTCTCTCTCTTCTCTTGCTACTTATACGGTAATTGTAATTAAATATGAATGAATCAGCTTTGTTTCTGCAAAAGGGTCAGATTAATTACTCAAAAAACAAGAAATACATGTCAAAAATTGAATCAAATAAAAACAAGGAAATGAAAATGAAGACAAGTGTTGTGGAAAACAACACATGGAAACAAGGAAAGCAACAAGTCCAGCGAAACTCCATTATTACAAAATAAATAAAATATTTCTTTTATGACAATCACAATCAGAAATGAGTAGGGCTGGCCACGGTTCCGGAACCGGACCGAACCGGTCAGAACTGATCGGACCCAATCAATCGGTTCTTTATTTTGGAGACCCAAATCTGGACCCGATAAGTCGGTTTCGGTTCGGTTCTAGGCCCGGTTCTACGGTGCGGTTCTCGGTTCTACCCAATTAGATCCAATTGAATGATTAATTGTGAAATTAAGGGTCCGGTTCTTTAATATAGTTGTATAGTTTTGCTTAATTAGATCCAATTAATGTGATATTAAAACATTGTTCAATTTATGGTGAAAATTATACATATTTAAACTCTTTTTTAGGCTAAAACATAAAATTGTAATACAAAAAATACTAATTAAAACCCCCAAAATCGGTTCGGTTCCGAAACGGTTAATTAGCGGTTCTACACTCTTAAAACTGGAACCGAACCGAATTGATTCGGTTCTTTAATTTTGAGATCCAAATCCGACCCGATATCCACGGTTCTCGGTTCTTCGGTTCGGTTTCGGTTTGAATCCCGGTTCGGTTTCGGTTTTAGGTAAAAAGTGCCCACCCCTAGAAATGAGCACCCAGAGCAGAAACAGAACAAAAAATGACATAAAAGAAATATTTATGTCATTTCTTTTAAAAAAAATTATAGGTGTACCTACTTGAAAAACGGCTATATCTAGGTGTAGTCACCAAGAATTATTTTTTTTTATTATAAAATTAGCATGAGCAAAATAAACTTTTTAAAAGAATTTTAATATTTTAAATGCTAATTTCATTTAAATTTTAGAGTACTTGAATACTAAATATGGACCCAAAATATTTTAAACATTAAAAGTTAATGTGTAACCTTTATTTTAAACTTAAATTAGGCATAATATGAATAACTTTATAATTTTTTAATGACCCAAAATAATTTTGGGGCCTGTTTGATTTGGGAGACTAAGACAAATGTCTGATTTGCCTTCCCATTAAGTCGTGCATGCTTGGTATATATACATAAATAATAATAATAAATTAGGTCTCTTTTGTGGTCAGTTGATGATTATTTGGGGCCTCTTTAAGGTCGGGGTCTAAGGCAAAAGTCTCTCTTGTCTTATGGACGGTCCGGCTCTAAAGGCGTGTAAGATGAATCATTTTGAATTGGTTGTCTTTTTCATTTAATTGATAAATTAATTAAATATGTTAAATTGAGTAACGTAGACATTTTATATCAAATTTAATTAACCATGTGTACGGAATTGAAATTTAAATTAGTACACCCTAATGAATATAACATATTGCATATTACACCAGAGTGAATTGAATTTTCCCCTAACAACATGTTCGCTTCTATATATATTTCTTCTTCGCACAGCAGTAGAATCCGCATATACGAGCTTCGAAATGTCTTCATTCACACAGGTAAGCAAAAAAAACACTGAATTATAAAAAATCCACTATAGAAAGATAGACATTGCAGTCACTTTTGAACTCTTAGTATTCTCATTCACACACCCTTCCACCACCAACAACAACAAAAAAACACCAAGAAGACACTTGCTAATAATTAAACATAGCCGCATCTGGTAGTACAACCTAATCAAACACTAGTAATTAATTAATCAACCAACAGAACAGATAAACTCAGATAATTACCGCGATTAGACTAACGGATTTGCCGCCGACGACCCGTACCCGTTGATCATGCCGCTCCAAGACCCCATGTACCCGGAAAGTGAGTCCTGCCACTGATCAAGAGCCAACAGCTTCGGCTTCACATCGATCGCAACGTTTTGGCGCTCCTGCTCAAATGCTACGTCGTATGGTACCATATACCTCTGATACGAGTCCACGTGTTGATCCAGTCCCATGATCCCGAACGGAGAGCAAAGCCCCTGAAAGCTCGGAGCATACGATGTTGTCTGATCCATTCCCATGTGACTATGATGATCATGTCCACCACCATTGTTGTTGTTATTATTGTTATTAATAATATTAATATTTCCCATGAAATCATAGTTTCTGAGTGCCTCGATCTGCTTGGGGTCAGCGAAGTCAACGGCGCCGTACCTGCCGTCCAAGAAGCTGGGAATGTTGCTGTAGTGGTTGTTGTGGTGGGCCCCAATGAGGGTGCTGGGGTGGAGGTCGGTGTGGTTGGTGGCGGGGACGGTACTGGTGACGTGGAGGTCGTTGATGTTGCCGTTGCTGTTGCTGTTGGAGTTGGGCCTCTTGTTGTTGTGTTTGTTATTCTTGTGGGAGTTGGTGTTGTTCTTGCGGCAGCCGCCGCCGACGGGGATGTTGCGGAGGGTGCCGCCTTTGGTCCAATAGCGACGGCAGGTCTTGCAGAAGTAGCGGGGCTGGGAGAGGCTGTAGTTGTTGTAGTAGCAGAACTTGGTGTGGGCCGAGTCGCACCGGGGGCACTTCTGGGCCTGGTCCGAAGGGGGCTTCAGCCTCATGGGCCCTGACGAGCAGCCCATTATGTTGTTGCTGTCCCCACCACCACCGCCACAAACATCCCCTGACGGTGACGAGGAGGAGTTATTGTTCATGCCTCCTCCTGTTCCTGCCGATGAGTCGTCGTCGTGCATCGTGCCCTGTTTATGGAATGTGTGTCAGTTGTGTGTTTTTTTGTTGGTTCCAATGTGGTACTATTTAATTGGGCCTAGGATGAGCTAGACATTAATTCCTTTGTCGGTATTCAAAATTAGATCTTATGTTCCTTTCAAATTAATGTACATATCCCAACACTACACACTTCTCTAGGAGATGGGTTCTAAACCTTGATAATTCTCTTCCATCATTGTTAATCAGTTATAACTTATGTATCATTAACAACGTGTCTTAATTCTATGTCGCTCAGAGAAATTACGCTAATTTCAAATCTAATTTTTATCGTAATAATTAAATCAGAGGACATCACACATGTAAAGTGAGTTTCTTACTACCTGACTCGAATTTTGTTAGTTACTGTTCTGTTCTGGGTTTTAACGGTTTCAATCAGTTGTGTCTGCTATAACATGGGTGTCCTAAAATGTGTTTAAGGGGGCTAAATGTTGTTAACACATTTCAAATTACATTATGGGTATAGATTTGAAGTGCATGGAGACAAAAAAAACTGCATACCTGTAACCAGTCAGAGGAATCCATGCAGACTTGCAGAGATGTGAGACCCATTTACTCAGCAAAAAACAAGCTCTACACCAAATTGTCCTAAACAAGAAATGTGTGTCAGAACCTCAATCCCACCAAATCAAGCTGATGACACCATTTTTCACTGACTCAGATCAATTACTGATATAAAAGGATTGAAGTGAAGAGAAGAGAGAAAGAGAAGGTAGAGGAAGCTGAGGAGGCTCAAGTGTGTTGTGAATAAGAAGGAAGGAAATAGAGGTGGGTGCGAGAGTATATATGTATAGAGTGGAGGTGGAGGGTGAGGTGGTGTGCTACGGTGCGGCTACGGTCTACGCAATCGTCGGTGGAGCAGCAGTAGATTGCTTACGTGTGGGTCCACACTGTGTCTGCCCACTGACCCGACACATGGCCCACGGGTACCTCATCTTGACTGTATCGTAACTCGGGAACTGACGGCACCGATGGACTCGACGTGGATCTACGCGAGCCGTGGATGTTGAGCGGGGTGGCGTCACCTGTCGTCACGCCCTCCACCGGGGAGAGAATATTTGGGTCCCCGATAAAGGGCATACCCCAAACAGCACTCCATCTTGCGGGTCCCGACCCGGTGGGGCCCACTATACCTCTCCTCCGATCACAAGCAAAGGATCGATTCCATTCCAATTACCTCTTGCCGATCGATCACGTGCCACCCAACATTCTAGTTTATTGCGAAATTAATTATATTTAATTATTTCAAATAGTAATGAGAAATGTCACTTTCATTTAAGGATTTCACACAATACACAGCTATACATAACTATATATTTTGAATGTGTAATGCACTAATTGATTTAAACATTAGGTAATAAATAAAAAGATGTTTTCGTGATTTACTAAAACTAAAAATTAAGTATTGACAGTCAGAGAAACACATTTTAACCTCTATTGTAAAAGTAGAGCTCAAAGTCAACGAAATGGAGAGAGAAATGACATGTAAACGAGTCGTTCAAGCTCGATTCTTAAATATTTGACTTGAGTTCGTTATAATCATACTTGAGTCTGACCCTTTAACACTCGATAGTCTTGCAAGCTGACTTATTAGTGTTTAATTAATTATTTACATGTCTTAATGTAATACACTAGAACTTAATTATTCGAATCGAGTCTCATCAAGCTCAAACTTAATTACATAACTTCGTTCGAGACCGAGCCGAGCTCAAGATAAAAATTTTCTTAACTTCAACGAAGTAAGTCGAGCCCTGCAAAAACTGAAGCTTGATTCAGCTCGTTCCCGTGTACGTAATTGCAATTGTTCATGATATTTATGTATCTATGTTTCTTCTGGCCATAATAATAGTAGATTTATAATTGTTACTTGTCAGGAACAAATACTGCAATCATTCAAACCTGATTTGCGATTAAAATTTTACTTTTGTTTTTATCCCATGGTTTAAATTGGCGCATGTTTCAATGATATTTATTTTATATGGTTAAAAATTGGAGGAAACAGAAACAAGACAAGATAGATTTGGATATTGCAGGTGGCGTGAGGAAGACACTCCCGAATCCAGAATAGAAGTGGGACCAAAAGTACAGCGTGTCAGGTGAATAAAGTGCGCGACCACGTTGTACCCGTACACTTAATTATGTTTTATCAGTAATAATTAATTATTGAGGTTGTTACGAATATGTCCGATCACATCCAAATTCAATAACGTAATTATTAAACCTATGCTATTGGTTGGGATGTATTTGGAGTTGTTCTTCTCAATCATGAGAATAATGATTTCCACACTAATTATGTTTTATTTGCCAAATTATTGGTTCCTATAATGTAGCTCGGCAGTGGCTTTTCATAAATATATGTATTTATTATATACCTTATAAATAAAGCACCTTATAAACGATCCTTATGATGTTTGATTCTTGTTCTTGTAGCATCGTTTGGAGGATTTTTTTTTACAAGTTAAGGTCAATTGTACTATATGTTCAAGTTCAAGAGGAAAATGATTTCATTGAATGGCGTTTGTTTTTTTAGGAAGAAAAGCGTCATGATTTTATCAATTCATCAATGTTTGAAATATAAATATTCTCCTTATTTCCTATACATGTTAGGCATTGGACAATTGAAAAATAACTTTTGGGATGGTTTAAATATAGTTTGTTTACGTAATTACTAAATTATTAGGGAATGACTTAATGCGTTGAAAATATTTAAAATAATTATCGCGTTTTTACTAACAGTTCGTTCACTATTGATATTCATTAGACATCTTTTAGTAAAAAAAAGTTGTTGCCAATTATGCAAGCTATCAAAAAGAGTAACGAGAGTTTTCTACGAAAATTTGTTACTGAAACTCATTATGAGTGAAAAAATCTAGTTAAAATTATGTTTTTTTTATTTGAAACTCACAGTTAGGGGTGTGCACCTTTTACTTAAAACCAAATTTAATATGAGATTCACAACGAAAAATCGAGAATCATAGGCCATGGGTCAAATTTGAATATGTAAATTGATAACAAAATTAATTCGGGTGGAGTCTGGTTTTGAGAGTGCAGAGCCATCGTTTAACCGGTTCATGAGGTTTTAATTAATATATTTTGTATTTTCGATTTAACTTTTTTCCTTACAAACGAGTTTAATTGTGTATAAATTTTTTCGTATACTGAACAAGATATGAAGATCAGATTAATTGAGTCTAATTGAGAAAAACTAGGAAATTGAACCTCAAAAGCAGACCTTTACCACATATTATGTTCAAGTTTGAGATTCTGAAATAAAAATCGATTGATTCAGTTCGGTTCGGCATTGACTGTTTGGGTAGACTTTTCCCAACCCTACCCATTGTAAGTGGAGGAGTATATATAGTATATATAATGCTATGAGTAATAGTAGAAAAAATCTAGTTAGGATTCAAATTTCTTTATTGGAAACTCATTATAAGTGAAAGGACATATATATATATATAAGCAATAATGTTACTAATCCATATGATAATTATAAAATGTCACATCCTTGATAAAGTAAATTTCAAAAAAAAAAACACAAACTTCAGTGTCAAGCTACTTGAGAATCATCCTATCTCATCTTTATGAGTGTCCTCACTCAGCTTGCTTTTTGTTTTTACTCTCTTTTCCTTTCTCTCTCGATCTACACATTAATCTTGAATTAAAAGCATAGGAAAGTCGAGTTAAGTTATTGCAATTCAAAAGTTGTATTTACATTGTCTCAAAATTTATATGAACTTTGATTTTTTTTAGAGGTGGGTTCAAAAGTTAATGTTTTACACATTTGATACCATATGTTATGATAATAATATTATTATGAAAATCATGAAAGATATTGGTACTCATTACGCTACACCTCGAGAGAATCTATAACAGCTAGCTATATTATCACTTGGTAGCTTCTGATGTGGCTCAAAGCTATGCTATGGTTGTGGACCATGTTAATTAGTGGTCATTGATTGAGAACCCTCGAAACTATGATGTATGCTAAAGTATAACATGCACTGATTGGTAATTGATATTTCATTTTATAAATGATAGATTATAAATTATAATAGGTTAATGCGTCCGACTTGATTTATAAAATGCAGACAAGCCGGTATAAAACTCAAATATTCATGTAAGTTTTGTAATAGAAATCATCGTCTCTGATTTATCAACAATTACTGTATATTTATACTTTCAAACCAGTAATTATATGCTTGTTTATTTATATTTTGAAACCAGTAATTGTAGGCTTGTTTTTACTATTTCGCTAATAATTTAAAGAGAAAGTTTGCAAGGAAAATATGTAAAGAATATCTAATTTGCAAGAGAAAATTTGGAACAATAATACTTTAATTATTCGATAACACACTATAATTATATGAAATATAATTTGACCCGCACGGACGAATGAACGAGGCAGAGTTAGTTTTCGTCGAAGCACGTTAGTTCGTTTTTCTCAAAACGATTATTACTACATATGGGCAACTAGCACTCAAGATACGATCACGAATAAAATCGAACCCTATTCATAATAAAAGCAAGTTACCATCCTTTGCATATTAATTACAACTGATTGAAAGTGGAAACGATAATTCTTGATATTCTGAATAACCTATTTTTCGTAAATGTATATATGATAATTTAAAGATTAATATGCAATACCATTTTGTGATGTAAAATTGATCTATCTAACGTATTAATATGATTTTTTTTGCAATGGAGGAGTTGAAAGTCGTGTAAGATTAAATTGAACCGAACCCATATGTGGGTTCATGAAAACATGGTCATGGTCCTCTAGTCATGATGGCGGTCAAGTCATGGAACCTCGTAGTGGGTGCAGTCAATGTGGGTTCTGTGGGGCCATGGGATTGGACCCTCCGATCCACAGGGTTTAATTTTATTGATCCCAAAGCTGGAGGGGACAAGCAAGGCAATGATGGGCAGTAGTCTTTAATTGGGACCATTTTGATATCTCTTGGGAAAGTTGTTAATTCATATCATGCATGCTACTATAGATCTCTTCGACGCCTCTTTCATTTCTTGGCTATAAAATAAGCACTAAAGTTTTGTTATATTGTAGTGGTTGGGCTTTGGTTTGTGTGAAGTATGACAAAGATCGGAGACTCCTATGTCGTATCTTATATTTTAACCGCCCAATCAATTTTATGGTTATGACAGATCAAAGATTTTGGCATGGAATTATAATAATGAAAAGTATAGACTAAGTTTTGATCGGTAGTGTGACTCGTTAGAACATTTTCAATGTTGCTCCTTACATTTACAAAAATGTAAGGAGTGATTTGTATTAGTGTTAAAAGTAGATAACCACTTCTTAATAATCAACTTCAATCACATTATCTATATTTGAACTACACATATAATTTTATGTTATCATCCACGGTTTAATAACATGATTTTCATGTCTAGAATAATAGTATAAAAATAACATGTTTACTATCCTTAATTCACATACTAGTTAACTTAACAATATTGTTAGAAGTTTTTCTTTTCATGTTTCAATTATTTTTGTTTAGGGCTGGCAAAAAATTTGAACTCGACGGGTACCTGATAAACTCGCCCTAATCAAAATAGGTAAAATTCGAGAAAAATCGGATACGGGTTTTTCTCGGGTGCGAGTTGAGCTACATCTGCCTCATTTCCAACTCGTGCATGTACCATATAAAAAATAAATAAATTAACGAACTATATTTAATTTTTTTAAAAAAATTTAAAACAATTTTCAATTAAAGCATTTATTTATATAAACAATTACACATGTTATAAATTCGGGACATTTTCAATTTATTTTTTCTGCAGTTTTATAATTTTCGTTTAAGGTTTCGGGTAAAATTTGTACCCGAAAGGTCTTGAACGGGGCGGGTATCCGCTCACTTTGAGCAGGTTTTTCTCGGGTCGGATACCCGTTCAAATGCTTCGGGTGCGGGTTTGGTCAAACCCGACCCGTTGTCATCCCTTAATTTTTCCTAGGTCTGTAACTCAGTGACTTACGAGATTGTCAAGTTCGTTTTAGATCAGATGAATTGAAACTATGATAAAATATTTGTCCCGCTGCTATTTGTTGTGACGGTTCCGCATAACATCAATCTTAGTTGAAAAGGCAGAGTGAGAGGTGACAATTTTCCCCATCCATGTACTTTCACTAACTATAATGTTTTGATGTAAGTGTGTATGTAGAATGAAAAAATAGTAGTTAAGTTAATTAAGGTGGTGTGTGGTGTGTGGAAGAAAAAGTAGGATAGAAAAGCACGCGCGACAGGTGAGCGGTGAGTGCGGCGTAGAGTAGCAAGGCAAGGGAGCTATAAACATTCCAACCCATCAATCCAAATCGAATGTTGGCCCTCGAATCTTGTGGGTCGGTGAACACAATCTTCTATTTCAACCCAACCCAAACTTGATTTTATTATTCTTCTTTCTCTTCCTCAGATAGAAATACAATGATATTATAATATTTCAGAATTCAGGACAAATGTCTCCTCTTGATTGAAGCAAAGTAAAGACCATGATACTGTATATCTGGAATCCATTTTGTTTGAACATGTATATATTGGTGGGAACAGTATTGATGTATTGAATTATATTCGTTAATGTAGAGTATAACCATTTGTATAAGGATTAACCGTCTTAATAGATATTTTCAAGGGAAAATGACACTTTTGTACACCTAAATATACACTTTTGACACTTTCATATTCTAACATTTTTTTTCTTTTTTTCATACCCGAATTTCATTTTGGGACAACTGGCAATTTATATACCAAAAATGGCCCTAAATTTTTGTTCAATTCATGAGTATTTGATTCAATTCATGGGTATTTTGGTTCAATTCATTTATATTTTGGGAAAATGGTCCAGAAGTTCACTGAATTTTGGTTCAATTCATGAGTATTTTAGGTATTTTGGAATTATTATCCCAAAACGAAATTCAAGTATGGAAAAAAGAGAAAAAAAAATTTAGAGTATGAAAGTGTCAAAAATATATATTTAGGTGCACAAAAATGTCATTTTCCCTATTTCCAATTATAAATCACTTTGACACTTTAGTACTATAACTGTTTTTTTTTTTTTTTTAATAACTTAATTATCAGCTTGGGACAACAAGCCTCTAAAATACATAATTATCCCTTGTTGGATTTTTTTCTAAAAGTGTGAAAAATTGGTTGAAAGTGTGGTCCATATATGGTTTTCTTATCTTCTTCAATTTACATTTTTTTAGTCATTTTCTTTCAACCAGGGATATTTTAGGGGTAAATTATCCCAAATAAAAAATAAATATTCAAAATGAGTCTAGATGTCGGGACAATGTGAGGCTAACAAACTGATAATAACATATGAATATAGCGTGTTCTTTTAAAAAAACTTTGTTGATATACTCCGTTTCACGTGTAAGTCAGATGACACAGTAAAAACTTTGTTGGTATGTTTTGTTCTCGCCTATTGGATTGATTGTTTTGGAATATCGTTCTTTAATTCTTGAAATATAGTCATGGCGTATTAAATTTGTGTATCGGTAAGGAAATAGGGTGGCACATTATTTGACCACTTATGCCCTTTCAAGCCCTAACTAGGAGATTGGATTAGAGCATAATCCATTTCCCTTCTCTGTTGTTTTGAATCCATACTTGTGAACATAAATAAGATTGTCTAATTTTCTCACTAACAAAAAAAAAGTTGATATATTACCCTCTCTTTTTCGTACATACAACATGTTAACTATACGAGTTAGAATCCACTATGATTAATCAAAATACTTTTAAAGTATTATTAGTCATATATCGAGCTTTCAAATTACGCCATTTCCTGTATATTTCTCTCTTTCTCTTTTCCCATTCTCATTTTCACATTAACTTCCTCGATCAGTCTCAATTCAGGTTGTCAGACTCACAATTTCAATCTGTAACATCCTAGTTGTTGTCATTCGACGTCAAAAGAGTTGGAAAAGATAGTATAACTGCAGAATCTGGGGACAAGTTACGACTCACCAACCGAGTCAAGCAGCGATTTTGTGTTTGTGGACTCGACGAATCACGGGTGGCCCTATGATAATTATGATTACTATAATAATAATAATAATAATAATAATAATAATAATAATAACATCAATATTGATTTCAACGATCAGCTCAGAATGAGGTGACAGATTATGTAATTTTGAACGCATGCGACACTTTATTATGGAAATATTAATGTCATATCTCTCGTGATTTAAAAATTAGTTTCATTCTTTGCGTACTTGTTTTACTTTGGTAACCAAAATTTTGTAATTTTTCTTTAAGAGAGAGTGTTTGCATAAATTTGAAATACATATCTTCCTCTCCTTCTTTTTAAGAAACAATTTTATACTATCGCTGACTCGATTTGAATTTTCATTATACACACTTATTTTAAATAGGGAAAGTTGAAAAAAGTTCTTCTTCACTGTATTTTTGCAAAAACTCTCATTCTTTCAGGTTCATTTTTGCAAAAACTCTCCCTTACTCATGTTTATTTTTGCACAGTCTATACAAACCGGTGAAAATTAACGGAAATGTCGCTTAAGTGTTGATTCAAACGTGCTTAGGGGTGGCAACTTTGACAACGAAACCAGAGACCGCATCCCAACGAACCAGAACCGGGAACTATGGGTAACGGTTTCGGTTCTGCTTCTTAAAATGGAGAACCGTTGAGTCTAGTCTGGTCTGATTCTTGACCAGTTTGGCCCGATTTTTGACCCATGACCACCCCTAAACTTGCTAACTTGAATGTACAACACTTAAATGACATTTCCGTGTATTGAACTTGATGGTTATAGGTTCTAGCACCATGATTGTGGTCTATGTCCCCATAATCATAGGTACTAGGTCGAATAATTTGGGATTCATGAGTTAATTGTTATGCGTATTGATATTTGAATTGATGGTTATATTGCAATTTTGTGTTATTGGACATGTGTGATCGTGAAAGTTGTGATTCCGAGCCCGAGAGGGTCGGTGGGCAACCGACACATCGCAATTTAGAGAGTTCAACTCTTCGAAACCTTATCCCTTAATTGTCATGCTCCTTGCAGACTTGGAATGCGTTCTATGTCCGAGAGGGATAATCATAATAGACATTCCAAGTCTATGCCGGTTCTAATACTAAGAGGTGGAGTTGGTATTTTTACGGACATCGAATAGTACTGATTGCATTATTAATTACCTCGTTTTCTCTTATTTGTAACCCGTTGTGACCTATTACCCGTGATTGTCTCAATTTGGTTATCTTTGTAGCATTATTTGTTTGCGCTCGTTGTAATTAATATTGAATAAGACTGTTTCAGATGAAGATCAATTTTAATGTCTCGGGTGGTTTTGTAATCTCTGACTGTATCTCGGGTCTTGTTTTAGTGTATAACATTACTGTTCATTGTTCGTATGTCTGCGAATACAGTAGCTCATTTCTTAATTAAGCCGCTTTTTTCAACGCTGACTGGAACTTATCGCAAGGTGTTGTCCCGACAAGTTTTGACAATGTTGTTGCCGGTATTTTCATTTTCAGTTATAAAGTTGTTTTCATTTGGTGTCAAAAACAAGTTACAATTGAATCATCCACATCTCAACCTTTATATGTACACATTAATTGTAAAACTGGGTTGTACATATTGAGTCCATCTCCACAACTAAAAGCTCAAGCTTGTTAGTTAGGTTTGTTTTAACCCTTGTCTAAGGATTGATCCCGAACTTGAACTCGAAGTTGAGCATGATGTGAAAAATGTACGACAAGAAATAATTTGAAATGATGCGATTGTGATTGAAAACACAACATACAGTGGATCTAGATTTGGTTGGCGTCACCAACTATTTGGCTTAGGACAATTAAGCCGACCGTGCGTCCCGCGGACTGTCCTTAGCGAAGCACATCATCTTCGGTTCTCTTGTCTTTGTCGTCTTGATCTTGGGCTGACTAATAGCGACCTATATCTTGTCCGATTAATTAATGTTCATATTTGAATGTGAAACCTCTTAATTTCATATTCATACCCTTCTTTTTTAATTTTATTTATATGCTTGTGTGTGTGTGAAAAAATTGTAAAGAGTGGCTTGAATATATATTGGTAGTACACATATATTGACTAGTTAATGGAATTTAGTTAAGCTGTTGTCTACAGATGCATGCATGTTTGTGAGTGTAATGCAAGCAGGAAAATTTATATATGATACTTTTATGGAAAAATCTGATGCAATAATATATAATATGGAATGAAGTCAAAGTTTAGAATGCATCTTGTTGGATGAATTTTATTTTTATCTCATTTCATTCAAAGTTTTTCAAAATTAGAGTCAATGTCTTAATTATGAGGAGTGTTATGGGTACCTGTAGATGTTGCTGATATCTGGAATAATCCATTTCTCTTAGATTATACAGCGAAAATCGCCAAATACCGGTCAACTAGACAAATTTAGATAAAATTCAGTTTAATCCAGTCTAATTTGGTTCACCTGTTTAATTTTAGTTTAACATTTAAATTATAAACAGTTATATAATCCAAAAGTCAAACCGTAGTGATTCACAGGAGAAAATAGTTATTATTGACAAGTTTCAAATTAAAATAATTACATAATGTTTATTTTGTTTCCAGTAAATTATAAATGTAACTATATGTATATTTAATTACAAAACGCATTTTGAGGCGTTCTTTTCGCAAATCATGAGTTTGCCAAATCTCATTTTTCGTCAGTTCACTGATATAGAGTTGGCTCCACGACATAAAAAAAAGCTGATTGCCGAATTAATATAACCAAATAAATATTGAAAATCTTAAAATCAAATTGTATGATAAACAATTGAAATATATTTTTCGTGGACTGATTTATGATATTGCACAAATTTGGATCGTCAATGGTTCTATATAGCAACATAATTAGTAGGCAAAGCGGTGAGAAATAGTAGGAAGTAGTCGTTGTCGTTGTCGTGTACGGTGATTTGACGGGACTTGTACCCGCAAAACGACGTGGTTTTGGTTTGTCCACAGAGGATCATGTGACGCACATGGTAGATCTGGTTAATTAATGAATATTAAATATGGTTAAGATCTAAATAATCAGAGATTATGTATCACGTTTTGTCGTGTATATCAAGGTGCACGCGTGGGTGGATCCAAGAACGATACGGCTCGTCAACATTTTGCTTCATGCCTGTTTATTGTTTTGTTTATTTTGATTTATTAAAAAAAACATCCGGCTAGTTTCGTGTGACCAATTATATATGTATGGTACATTGGAGAAAATTGTGTTGTATATGGCCGCTCTGTCATGGCGGTGTCATGGTGCTGAAAATCAAACGGGCGCAACACCGTGATATTTTGAGTTGTTTTATGTATTATTTTGGACCAATTTAATCTAATTTTGCTAAAATTAATTTTTTTTAACAACATTGCTAATATAGTAATTTTTAGCGTAATATGTATTTTTATTACATATGTTAATTAATTTACATTTAGAAAAAAATAAAAATTGAAATATGTCAAGTCTCCGCCGTGAAGTCCCCATAGCTACTTGATTGAGAAGAGACCAAAGACCTAATAGCCCTAAAAATTGTGATTCAATATAGATTCTACATTTTAGAACCAATCCAATTTTGGGGCATCATAACCTCACGGGGCATTTACAAATTTTGGAAGATAGTTTGTATAATTTTAAATACTTGACAGTTCATAAAATAAAAAGGTTGTGAAGTAATTTATACTTGACATATTTACATATATACTTTATTTTAGCAATTTTGTTGGCAAATTATTTTTTAATCAAAATAATAAATGAAATATTTTATTTTATTTTGAACTCGCCACATCTATTGTTTAAAAAAAAGATAAATTCATGGTTACTTTAATTTTACAAAATTGAAATAGCTCACATCAATTTTTTGCAATTTTCCTTAATTAAAATAATCACATATAGTAGTTCAAAAGAAAATAAGTAAACGATATAAAGTTTTGCCATAACTATATGGCTTGGAAAAATTGTTTACATGGGTCCTAGTTAGGAACGACAACATGTTGAGTTTGGGAAAATTTAACCTAAACTGCGCCCGATCATTATGATTAAACACCCGACATGAAAAAACCCACTCAATGTAAACGGGTGCTCTACCCACAAAAGTACGAATTTTTCCTGACACCAGAATTTTAAAAAACTCAAACAATTTTACATAACTTTTTGTAATTCAGGAAGCAAATTGCAAAATTTCAGGACACAAACCCATGTTTATATAACATTAATTGATAGAATATCATTTTCTTAAACATCTAAATCCAAGACAAAACATAAAAAGCAACTCCAATGTAAGTTGCAAAATTATTAATTAATTATAGTTGCTATATTTTCATCCAACTCCAACTTAAATTATCAAATTTTAATGTAAATATTAATCAATAATCATTATCACTTTTCAATATTTTTATTAATCTATTGGTTAAACTAATATAATAATTTTAAAATTTGGCCAACTTTGTTATATTGAGTTGGCAAATATGCCAATCTACTATAACAAATTTGGCAATTTGCAATACAGATATGTCAAGCCCTATTGAAAATAAAAGTGAAAGAATATTAGTAAATATATGTAATTATTTGCTAATATTAGTTTTGATTTGTTACCTTATTGTAATTATCTGATTAGCCTTAATTATAGCTAGATAGTTATTTAGTATTATTGTAATTATCTGATTAGCCTTAATTATAGCTAGATAGTTATTTAGTATCCAAAAATATAGGATGCTCAATTGTATTTATACGCTGATCTTTGGAATAACAAAGCATCCATCATCTTCCTTTAAAAAAAAATCAAAACTAATATTAGCAAATAATAGAATATTAGTAAATATATGTAATTATTTGCTAATATTAGTTTTGATTTGTTACCTTATTGTAATTATTTGATTAGCCTTAATTATAGCTAGATAGTTATTTAGTATTATTGTAATTATCTGATTAGCCTTAATTATAGCTAGATAGTTATTTAGTATCCAAAAATATAGGATGCTCAATTGTATTTATACGCTGATCTTTGGAATGACAAAGCATCCATCATCTTCTTTTATGGTATCACGACTAGGTTACGGTCTCTAAATCGCTTCCGCTCCAACCTTTTCGTCTTCTTCTCCCTCTACCCCTCTCCGACCTCACGTCACCTTCAGGATGACAAATGACAATGTTGCCACACCGGGTTTTCATCCCGCGCTCGCTGTCAATTCCATCCGCAACCGTATTACTGTTATCTTGGGTATGGATAACAATCAATACCCGTTATGGGTTGCTCTCTTCACAAATCACGCGAAATCTAATCGCGTTCTCCATCACATCATCAAGTCTAAGACCGGTTTACCGAAGCCGCCTAGCACCGCTGAAGAGAAGGAGTTGTGGGACACCCTAGATGCAACGGTTCTCCAGTGGATTTATTCCACCATCACAACCGAAATCTTGGAAATGATCGTTGAGGCTAACACCACCGCAATGAAAACGTGGGATCGCCTCGCCGCTCTATTCTAGGATAATCGCAATTCTCGAGCCGTGACACTCGAACAGGAATTTTCACACATAAATATGAGTGACTTTCCGAACGTCTCTGCCTATTGCCAGCGATTGAAATCTCTGGCCGATCAATTGAAGAACGTTGATGCTCCGGTGACAGATAGCCGCCTTGTCCTTCAACTGGTTTCGGGTTTGACAGAGGCATATAGCAACGTTGGTTCCATCATTCGCCAGCGTGATCCTCTTCCTGATTTTTTTCAGGCCCGCTCTATGCTTACCCTCGAGGAAGCCGGGCTTGCAAAACAATCAGCAACTTCCGCTCTCTTTATTAAGGCATCGACCGATAGCTACGGTGGCAGTTCGTCGGGACAACCTGCTGCAGGAAATGGTCCAGGTAATGCTCGACAAGGAGGCGGGAAGAAGAAACACAAAGGAGGCAAAGGGTCGCAGAAATCGAATTCCTCTGTTTCCTCACCGGTTTCTTCTCCTGCTGCTCCATCTCCAGCGTTCTACGGTGGCTGGCCATGGCCTGCTGGCCCGTGGGGATACCCTCCATGTCCTTATCCCACGGGTCAATGGGGTAGGCAGCCTTCTTTTCGCCCTCAAGCTGGGATATTGGGTCCAAGACCGGGTGGTGCTCAAGCATACACGGCTACTGGTGGTGTTTCGTCTCCAACTGACATTGAGGCGGCTATGTACACTTTGGGTCTCGCTCCTCCTGAGCCATGGGTTATGGACACGGGTGCAACATCACACATGACTTCTAATCAAGGTAATCTCACGTCTTTTGTCAATTCGAGTTTTCCTAATGGTATAGTCGTTGGAAATGGTCAATCAATTCCGATTCAAGGTCATGGTCATGCTACTCTCCCGAAACCCCACCCCCCTTTCGTCCTTAAAAATGTCTTTTTCGCCCCTAATTTGGTCAAAAATTTAGTGTCCGTTAGGAAGTTCACCACTGATAACAAAGTCACAGTCGAATTTGACCCTTTTGGATTTTGTGTGAAAGATTTACGGACGGGGAATCGCCTCATGAGATGTGATAGTCGGGGGGAACTTTACCCCATTTCAGCCGCTCCAAATACCGCTCTCGCTGTTTTTAATTCCTCCCCGTGGCATGCTCGGCTTGGTCATCCAGGGGATCCCGTTATGTCTTTTCTTAAGAAAAATAAAATGATTGATTGTAAGTTGGATTCTAGTAACTCAATTTGTCATTCTTGTTCGCTTGGAAAACATATTCGTTTGCCTTTTGCCATTTCTATTACGCGTACACTTATGCCTTTCGACATAATTCACTGTGATCTATGGACGTCACCTGTGCTTAGTTCTTCGGGCCATAAATACTATTTGTTAATTTTGGATGATTTTAGCAATTATTTATGGACCTTTCCTATAGCCAAAAAGAGTCAAGTAAGTTCAATTTTGTTGCAATTTCATTCCTACATAAACACACAATTTGAGCGCAAAATTAAAACTCTACAATGTGATAATGGTACGGAATTTATAAATAGCTTATTCAGTAATTTTTGTGCTACTCACGGACTTAGTTTTCGACTTTCATGTCCGCATACCTCATCACAACATGGAAAAGTTGAGCGTAAAATTCGTTCCATTAACAACATTGTTCGTACTCTATTGTTTCACGCGTCTGTACCCGTCACTTACTGGCATCACGCTCTAGAAATAGCCACATATCTCTTGAATATATTACCCAGCAAACCTATTTCTTTTGAAACTCCCGTAACAATACTCTTTAATCGAGTACCTCTCTATAGTCACCTTCGAGTCTTTGGTTGTTTATGCTATCCGTTAATTCCGTCCACTACGATACATAAATTACAACCTCGCTCTACTCCTTGTGTGTTCCTAGGCTACCCTAAAAATCATCGCGGTTATAAATGTTTTGATCCGTCTTCAAATAAATTATTTATTAGTCGACATGTTATATTTGAAGAGTCTAACTTCCCTTTCTCTAAATTAAATCAAACACCTGTGACCGACTATGATTTTTTATGTGACGATATCTCTCCGTATGTCCTTCGACATTTGACAGATAAGGCCCAGCCTACCAACCCGCGAGCCCCGACTTCCCCTTCCCCAGCCACTGTCATACCCGAACCCACCCGTACAGCCACTACTGGCGTCCCAAACAGTCCTTCTGCCTCCTCTGTTTCTGACCCACAACCAGTCCCCTCCCCTGCTGTCCCTAGTTCGGTATTGCACCAGCCTCTCCCCACCTCTAAACCCACCACTCGTGGTAATCACGGAATTGTCAAACCCAACCCCACTTTTAATAGACCAGATGAAGTTTATACCTTGACTACTGCCACAAAAATTTCGCCCCTTCCCCGAAATCCTGTGTCAGCTATTCATGATCTGAATTGGAAATTGGCTATGGACGACGAGTATAACGCTCTAATTGACAATAAGACCTGGGACTTGGTCCCGCGTCCTCCCGGTGTAAATGTTATCCGCTCCATGTGGATTTTTCGACATAAATTTCATTCTGACGGTTCTTTTGAAAGGTATAAGGCACGTCTTGTCGGTGACAGAAAAACACAGCAGGTTGGAATAGATTGTGGTGAAACTTTCAGTCCCGTGGTAAAACCCGCTACCATTCGGACTGTTCTCAGTCTTGCTTTATCCAATGGCTGGCCTATTAATCAACTTGACGTCAAAAACGCCTTTTTACATGGAAATTTGAATGAAACGGTCTATATGTACCAACCTCTTGGCTTTCGTGATAAACAGCGGCCTGATTATGTGTGCTTACTTAAGAAATCGCTCTATGGTCTTAAGCAAGCACCCCGTGCTTGGTACAAGCGTTTTGCCGACTTCATTGCTCAAATTGGTTTCGTACATAGCAAAGTGGACCATTCCTTATTTATTCTTCGCCAAAGTACGGATTTGGCTTACTTATTACTATATGTCGATGATATAATTCTTACATGTTCCACGGACACTCTTCGTACTACTATTATGAGCCAGTTGCATTCGGAATTCGCAATGAAGGACCTCGGTCCGTTGAGTTTTTTTCTAGGAATCGCTGTTTCCCGCCACAGGAACGGTATACTCCTTTCCCAATCTAAGTATGCTGAGTCTATTATTGCTCGGGCTGGTATGTCTAACTGTAAATCCGCGGCTACTCCGGTTGATACGAAGCCTAAACTTAGTGCTTCGTCTTCCACATCTCCTACCTCGGATCCTACTCATTATAGAAGTCTTGCCGGTGCTCTCCAATATCTCACTTTTACGAGACCGGACATTTCTTATGCCGTTCAACAAGTTTGCCTATTTATGCATAATCCTATGGAATGTCACATGGCAGCTTTAAAACGGATCATTCGTTATCTCCAAGGTAGTCTTGCTCATGGCCTGTGGCTTCGTAAGTCACCTCTTACGCGGCTCACTGCCTATACAGATGCGGATTGGGGTGGGTGTCCGGATACGAGACGGTCGACATCCGGGTATTGTGTTTATTTGGGGGACAACTTAATTTCCTGGGCCTCTAAGCGACAGCCTACGCTATCTAAGTCTAGTGCTGAGGCCGAGTATCGTGGCGTTGCAAATGTTGTGGCAGAGTCGTGTTGGCTTCGTAATTTATTGGTCGAACTTCATGTTCCGATGACCAAGGCTACTCTCGTCTATTGTGACAACGTCAGCGCTATTTATTTGTCCGGCAATCCAGTTCAACATCAACGCACTAAGCATATTGAAATGGACATTCACTTTGTGCGTGAGAAAGTTGAAAAAGGTGAAGTACGAGTGCATCATATTTCGTCTCGGTATCAGATTGCTGATATTTTTACCAAGGGTCTTCCGTTAGTTCTCTTTGATGATTTTCGAGACAGTCTCAATGTTCGCTCTCCTCCCGTTTCGACTGCGGGGGTGTGATAGAATATTAGTAAATATATGTAATTATTTGCTAATATTAGTTTTGATTTGTTACCTTATTGTAATTATTTGATTAGCCTTAATTATAGCTAGATAGTTATTTAGTATTATTGTAATTATCTGATTAGCCTTAATTATAGCTAGATAGTTATTTAGTATCCAAAAATATAGGATGCTCAATTGTATTTATACGCTGATCTTTGGAATAACAAAGCATCCATCATCTTCCTTTAGAAAGTTGTCATTTTGCCAAAAATATAGTAAAGTGGCAACCTCCATTGGAGTTGCTCTCACAAATACAAAGTTTCCAAATATGTATGGTCGTGCTAATTTTAAGCTGTCCAAAAATCACTTCGCATTGTTGAAACATCTTGCTCTTGTTGAACTATTGATTGGTCCTCAAAGTTTATCAGTAATGGATGATTGTCAGTTTAGTTATGATTGATGGACTCACTAGTATTATCCACTGGCGAAATATTGTTTGGTAGCATATTATGATCTATAAAACGGCCATAACAATATTATAATATAAATTAAAGATGCTAACAAGAAAATACAAAACATTAATCATTTTAAAAACCTTCAATTTTATTTCATATTCGAATAAGATTCGAATGACAATGAAATAACCAAATTAAATCCCCCCAAAAAGAAGTATAAGTGCAAGAGATGGAATTAGCAAACACATATGTTTGTTGAAGTTAATTTTATGATTATGCATTTGTTTGGTGAGAATTACAAGAGACGTAAGAATCATAAGAAAAAATATAAGAGCGCCATGTGACAAAGGAGCAAGGTTCCATACTATAACTTGGGAGAGAAAGTGTTATCCTATCGAAGGAGTAGTATAACGAGAGTTGAATTTTTTTCCGCACCTGCCAGCTCAGCGCCCCTTGTCCGCACCTACAAAATCAAGACGCGCCACGTGGCACACCTCCTGCGGTTCTCACGGCTCCATGAGGTTCTCTTCTCACTAGATCAACCCTCTTTGTTCAGTTGGAGCTTAAAGTCCACATGAGGACATGACATGCGATCAATTTAGTCTTTTGACTGAGTTGGCAAAAGCCCATGCCCAATAACTGACAGGCCTCGAACCAACGTAGCTTTTTAGCCCATTAATAATTGGCCCAATTTGAATCAACGCGACCCACTAACGAATGTAAAAAAAGTGGTCCGTATCCGAGTAAATGCAATTTTCCAGGTTACTCATTAGCTTCTGCTTGACGCTCCCAACGATCAAAATTTTCATTCCCTTGTCAAAACTCAAAACACGCCTCAGCAAATCAGTCTTTTTGCTGTCGTCTCTCCAAGTCAATGTGTGTTTCGCGCCATAAAGCTTCCTCTGCGAAACCCTAACCTCTCCACGGCGTCGATGGTCACTTCCAGGGATGTTCAGGAGATCGTCTCCAAGCTCTCTTCCGATAAAGCCAAAGCTCGCGATGTAACCTCTAACTTCTACCTTCCCTACTCTGTTTGCTTCTCGAGAAAATGCTGTGAAACGAACGAGACTTTAAGATGCTGGATTGGATACTACCGACTGTTTTTCTTATCTTATTGTCTGTTTGATTGCCGAGAAAATGCAAGAAAATCGAAAACGAAAATAAGTGAAATAGCTTTAACACCTGCACAGTGAAAGGTAGTAGCTGTGTTGATTTTTGCTTGTATGAGTGTAGGAAGGAATAAAGTTGCTGAATACATGGTTGGAAGGAGAAAGGTCTGTCAGATTTTGTACGTTTCTAGGGCAGAACACTGCAAAGCTTAAACCGAACGAAATGCCTCACTGTAAGGATCAGTTTTCATCCAAATTGCATTCTGATTTTGACGATTTGTCTTTGGATAGAACATACTTTTCAGTGATTGAGTTGAGAAATTCTGTTTGTCCCTGCAGCTGAGACATGGCCGTTTCTTATTTCATTGCTCATGCAATGTGTGTCGTCAGAGGTATCCGGGAGCAAGCGCAGAGCTCCGAAGTTAAATGTGGCAAAAACTCTTCGAATGGTCATCCAACGAGCAGAAGATGACAAGTTTTCAGGCTAGGATTGTTCTATAATTTTATGTTTCAAGTACAATCGTCTAATTAATACAATTAATTTGAAGTAAGTGATGCTTATGAACATGGTGCGTTTTTAAGCCAACAGTTAGATGGAAATGACTAGGCAAGGGATTGGAAATGTTTATTGGAAATTTAGTTACCCCGTTAATTTGTTGCTGGCCAATTTGGTAATTGTTACTTTGTGTAACTTTAGGTTCACAGAGCTCAACTGAAGAATCAAGAATCGTTGTGGATGGTTTTACTTCCCAATAATATTCTAAATCAGATGAAAAACATTTGAACATTTTGTTTCTTTGATTTATCGTATGGTGCGTTGCAATGCAAGTGGCTTTACAATTTATTGAAGAAATTGGTTTATGTCAAAGCAAAGCTAGAGCTCATGGCACTTATCAAAAGAAGATAAAAATAAAATATAATCGAGAACTGCCTGCCAATAGAACTAGGAAAATATTTGGATTTGTGAATGGTTTGGTGTATCACCAGTTGAAACCCAGGTGATAAAAGAAACTTTTGTTTGGTAAGTCTATAGTTTTATAATAAATATAAATTAGATACCTTGTGAAACAATATCCTTTTATTTTTCCCGTTGTACAAGATGAAGGATTAGGCTAGAAAGGCTAATGCTAACAACATAATGACATGGTTGTTTGTTGAGGTCATGTGTTCCATTCTTGACTGAAGCTAATGCTATTCATAATTGGTATTATTGCATCTTGATTTTCCTGGCAGGCAAGATGGTTCCATTATTACCTGTAGTTAAATCTCTTTTTAATCACATCTGGGAGATGTTAAGCAATGTTCCAAGCTTTCAGTCAGAATACGGGATTATACTGCGGCATCTTTTGGCAGTCAGAGATTATCGCTTTCACATGAGGAAGCGCATTTATTCTAGTGAGTTTATTATTTGAACTTGAGACATACTTCCTGCTATTTGTTGAGTAACGCCACTGCTGATTCACTGTCCATCTTCTCTCGTTAGGTTTTGTCATTTTGTATTTGGAGAAGGTGGAGACGAGCTTAAGTGAGAAGAGTAATAGTCAATATAATCCTAAGGAGGAGGTGTTTCGTTCCATCCTAACACTACAATCACTTTTAGAAAATCCTCCAGGGGATTTCCCTGATAATCTCAAAGATGACATTGTTAAAGGGGTTGTTGCAATCTTCACTTCTGTTAGGTACATGCACAATTCTTTCTTCCTTCCGCTCTGGCATGGTGATCGTGTTGGGCATTACCTTTTGAAGTTTCTCATGATAATGTGTACATTTTGTATTCCTTTGTATGTGAAGGGATGAGGGGAAGATATCACGCAAACTCATAGAGTGTATTAATTCATACTTGTTAAAGGATGGCCCAAATTTGGGTTCCCAGTCCCTGGAGATCCATAATGCAGTGCAGCCATTTGTTTTCCGTTATTGGCTGACAACCCATGACAGGAGTCTTAAGGTATCTAGTTATGCATTTGGAGCATCTTCCATGTATTTTTTTGTTCCTCTGATTTTAATCTTAATTTCTTAGAGAAATCTTAAATTCTTCAAGTTATATATGTACTCATATATTTTAAATTCAGGATGCACTTATTTTATATGGAAGGTTACAGCTAAATCTGACCAGAGCTGATGAGGATGGTAGTTCTCTGGTAGAACAGTTTTTGGACATTGTTTGCAAGGAACTTGATCAAAGTAATATGCTGAGCTCCAACACTGGTGGGCTGTGGTTAGTATTGCCATTTTATTTTTACTCTCTCCACGCCCTTTTAATTTTCGTTGCAAGTCCTTTATATGGCTATGCGACATTTCGTGGATTCAGGAGTGACGTTGGCAAGGATGATAAATTCGGAACATTGAGTAGCTCTTTGAGTGGTTTGGTGGACCTTGCAGCTCTTGTTTTCTATCAGGTATTTGATGGTTTATGCCGCATGGTATGGTTTCTAAAATTATTTGAGTTAATCTTGTCTTCTCCATCTTCCTTTTCTTTTTCGTTGGAGTTCTGTTTATTTAGTAAAGATATGTATTTGTTGTTAATGCTCACAAACAATGCTCTCACCGTGAGGATCATCTCGTGGAATGCTAGAGGATTAACTGCAACCCAGAGCCACCGAGCCATAGCCATCCTCCTATCTTGGCACAAGCCAACCTTCTAATCCAAAAATAAAGTGCGGAGCTTTTATTCAGATTCTTTTTCGAGCTTGCGAGCTCTCCCGCTTATGAGATTTTAGCACCTTCGATGGAGAATTTGGGAAGAATCTTGACAACTTGCTTCAAACCTTCCTTCTCCTGGCCAGCGCCTCAATTAGTCTCCCAAACATGAAGCATCAGTCCTTGAGCACTCTTATCAGTATTCCTCTCTGGCATATTTAGTTAGATCGGAACGCTCTCATTTCTTTCCGTGTCACAGCTTCCCCGACGATCATTTTCTCATTTAGCACTCTCCAAGCTTGGAACTCATCGCCACTCCAACAGACAGCGGAGAAGCCCCTTCATTAGCACTAATTAGTTGGCTGATTGTGTCATTTTCTTATCTGTTTTTCTTTAGTTTTGGGCAGTTGACTTTTAAGTATTGGCTTTCGTGCATGTGGTCTGGGTTGTCTCAGTATCTTAGGGTCTGGTTTCTCTCTTTTTTATTCTATTATTTTGTTAGTGCATTAAAATTCCTAAGCTTATCAAAAAAAAAGAAAAAAGAGTATGCTCCTTTGTGAAGTAGTTTTTCACTTTACACTTGAACGAATAGAGTCACTGAATATAGTGTTCAGTTTTCTTTATTATTTCTGCCGCTGTAGACTGACTGAGAACTTTGGTTGGCATGGTTTCACCTACAGGCATGTGTTAAATTGAGTAAAGCACCATCAACTGAGAAACGAGTTAAGAAGGAAGATGCTGCTGCTCATCTAAGGGAAGCCCTCATGAAAGGGAAATGGTTATGGTAAAATTTAACTTTAAATAACAGAATCTTATTGTACTGCCTCAAGTGGTGCAGTACTTATGGGTGGAAAATTCCATTTAAATTCTAACTATGTACAATCCATGTTGGCATCGAATTGATATTTGTCTAGGATCCAACTCGGCATGAATGAGTTATTAGTCTTAGGTTTGATGACTTATTTTGTCCCATCAATATTTGTTTGAAATGTGATCCGTTTGCTTTCCCTTCTTTAAATTTTTATAGGGTGTTAAATATAATGTTCCAAGGTGTGGTTGTGCTGAAAACACTGACTGCACTTCAGATGGTTTCATATTTCAGGCAATTTGTGTTATAGTTTATTTTTAGGTTTTGTTTTGAAATATATTTTGTTATTAGCTGTTGTATGTGCGTAGCTTGTGTGTCTTTTTCATGTTTCTTGTGTACATAAACATGCATGACTTATCCAGTGCAGATTTATTAGGAATGTCTCTAGTATGATTTTATAGATATGCACTTATTCATTAGTTTATGCAATGTTGATATTCATATGTTTTGAATTGCCTTTTCTTTTTTTTATCTCGGAATAAATTTATGTAAACCAGTTTATTACAGGAATGCTGTGTTTTGTTGTCTCGTCCGTAACTACTACACTCGTATAAGTAAAGATCTTTTCATATACTGGTTCGGCGGTGTTTATACCAGCTTTGAAAGGTAATTCAATTTGGCCATGTTATTGATAAGGACGATCATGTTATTATTGGAGCTGCCTCTTTAATTTCTCTTTGCTACCGTTTTACATGAAAAAAAAACACTGCTGGGGTTGAACTATAGACAGTTGAACTATATCTGTCTTGTCTGTTTCTATTTTGGCCCATTGTTCTTGAGTATGAAAGCAATTTTGCATGTGTTATTGATATGGATGACACACACACTATCAATTTGCATTTAACTAATCAATGCACTCGGTTGTCTAATGAATAGAAAAAATATATTCTTCCATTTCTCACCCGTTCCATTGTTTGTTCCTACACATTAATGACATGTAAGCACGCATGCAAGAAATTTCACCCACGTTAATGTTAATAGGAGAGTTTTAACCCATTTATGTCAACTGTTACAGATTACACTCTGGAACATGTTAAGTCATGTTTTAAACATATTTTCCTAGTTCCCTTAACAAAATTACTTTAAGTTACAATGTGAAGGATTTTGCTGCAAGACAATAAAGTTGTCATAATTCTTCTTTTTCAGTTACGTACTGAACTCTCTATCAACATGCTTCGCCCACACACCTTATTACCTTTTGGATATAAAGTTGTGCTGATGTTCATTATATGCCCTGGGATTAATGATTTTGGTATTATATTGCAGAATTTTGAACGATGCAAATATGGGGCATGCTTATGATGGACTACTGTGGACTTTGAGGTATGCACCTTTAGTATATTTAATAATCATAGTAATTATTTATAAATATTTGTTTCAAAGAACTTTGTGGTATTATATATCACTGCCGTGCTTCTTGTTGAATATGCATGGTTGTTTTAATGTCTTATTTGACATATGACACAATTTGTTCATTATTTCTTTTCTTTCTTCTTCATCTTCTTCTTTCCCCCCCTTTAGATCTCACATCTCTCCATTTACTTGTACTAAAGGAGTTTGCAGGAGCTTTCTTTTGCAATGCTCATTCCAGAGGCAGGAATGGAGATTTCATCTAGGTCATCTTTAACTTTGAATGAGGTTATCTTTTTTCAACCTCACACTGTTTGTATTTTCTGACATTCTTAGTATGCTGTTTAGTGCTTAAGTTTATCCGTTCTACGGTGTTTTGCCTTTTCATCTTCTTAGCATTTATTTTTAAGTAGCTATTCTTGGCTGTATCTTGTTTTTCTGTATGTAGCTATTTAGTTCATTCCCTTTACCATAAGTAATATTTTTACGTTTGTTTTTTAGTGATGGGAAATGCCCCTAAAGATGTTCACTTCAAAAACTTCTCTTCATTAAACTTAATAACTGGGATTATGTTAATGTATAACTATTGTCTTCAGGGTTCTAAATGTTAATAGCTTACATGTTATGGAATGACATTCTTCAAAAATATCAACCTAGCATGTAACCATAAAATAACAATAGATTTTGAAATATGTTATTGATAATTATGCTATAATTTGCCAGTCAGGTAGTTGATGCATGCTGGGGGTTCTTGGTATACAGTATTATATTTGACAAAAGAATGTGTTTTGAATGTTGTTTTGATATCAAGTGTCTTTCCTCTTATTGATACGTGCATTTACATGATGTTGGATGAAAATGTGCAGTTTGACCATGGTTGGCAATTGATATGGAGCTGTGCTATGCACGGATTGCCAATATTCAGTAATGTAACAGTGATAGTAAGTTTCATGCGCAAAATTATTTTTTTGGATGCCAGTACTAGTTATTTATGATTTGATTGTTTCTCTTATCCTGACCTGGTTTCCATTGTTATGTTTACCATGTATTTCACTTGGAGTTTTGCCACATTTCTTTCTTTTGATTTTTGCTTTTATGTTTTACTTTTCTTCTCTGAAGGAGATATATAGTACTGCATTTGGCAACTGGCAAGTAATTGTTAACCTTCTACATACCTAAAATCATATTTGTAATGCTTAGATGCTGGCCTCGTCTTCCTAAGAGTTTATGATACACATATTTTTTATATTCTGATAGGTTTATTGATGCATATCCGTTAGCATGAAAGAGCATACATGCGAACCCTTTTTGACATATACAAGTAGATAAAATTTCCATTATAATCTAGATCCTACAACTCTACCGTTGTAAAAGAAAAGTTAAAAAAGGCTGTCAAGTTTTCATGAGGAAGACTGCACCGTTCCATTCACCTCCATAGGACAAGACTTCATGACTAGCATATTTCTATTTAGACCTTAAACTTTTATTAGGTTGACAATCAGGGCCATAATAGATCCTCTAATAACACTTAACCAGTTCTGTCTGTTACTATTACTTGTTCAGAATTTGACGTGACTCCTATCTACCTCAAAGATATTTTAAGAAATATTGTATTTCAATCAACATTTCGTCTTGTTATCATAAGTGTAGCTTTTATTCTTCTGTGTTTTTGTAGGTGGATGCTACTCTCATACTCCTTGGCAACTTAATATCAAGTGTGAGTATAATATTCTATACTACTAGAACTAGCCTGCATGCTTCCCTGTTTATGGATAAATCACCTCAATGAGCAGTGACAGACAGTTATTTGTTATATTGCCCATTCACAAAATTCATGTACTTAATACTTTATTCATGTCTTTCAGTTTTGATCCATTTCCCCCCTTCTCAGGACCAAATAAATATGTGTGCCGTCCCTCAAGATGTATGGGATCTTTGGCTATTCAAACAAACTCCATCATTGTAAGTCTATACTTCAACTATATGTTCATGGGACGAAAGTTCTCTTAGATCTTCTGTGCTATCTTTTCGTTCATAGGCCCAATGGGATCTGGATCTATGAGTGGACCAACTATTTTTGTACTCTTTGGGTTTTCTTGTTTTCATTATATGTTTGTTTTGCCGAGGAACCTTAAATACATCGTGTTTCAGTGGTCTAAATGTTTGATCTAATTGTATGTTTTTATTTCCATTTAGGTCTGTTCTTTATTTCATTTCGTGTTACTTTTCAAGGAAGGGTTCTCAAGTAAGTGCCTTATTCTTGTTTTTAGGTTATTTTTGTTTAATCATAGTGTCTTAGACATATGTTTTATGTATATTTTGTTTTTGGTGACATTTGCTCGGTTTCTCTTTCCTAATACATTTCCACTTTCTTATACTTGTTCATTAAGGTATATGCCAATGAACTTACTATTTGCTCCAACGCCATAGTTAATATAGTATCTATAAGGCATGGGATCTTGCTATTGTAAAACAAATTCCATTGAGGGATAAATGGGCCGGTGAATTATTTTGTCTTAACTTACAACAAGAGGCTTAGTTTTTTTTTTCTTTTAAAAAATCGAGGCTTAGTTTGTTATATTGGTTTCAATGATTGCATTATAAGATATGCATATTCGTTAGCACGCCATCCAATGTGTCACTCAACACACTAGTATCACTGGATCAGTCTGAGTACATCAGCCTAGTTATAATAGGCTGTTTGTTGGCTTGTTTTGGTGAAGCTTGAATAAAAGTGAGTGAACTGAAATATCAGGGCTTCTTTCAGTAGCATTTAATAATAATTGTGCAGGACCAGTTTACTGACGACGATCTTTTGTTGGATAGGGCTTTAGAAATATGCTATATTTAGGTGTACATCTTTATGAGAAGTTAAAGAATCTGGATGTCTGTTCTGAAGCTGTCTTTCTTTTTGATGCACATTTGTGTTTGAGTCTCGTTATGAGTAAATCATGTCTACTTTTATGTGCTTCCTTTCTCTCTTTGTTAACATGCTTTCTCCTAATATCTAGAAAAATTGACAGTGAGAGAACATGTTTGAACAATTTGAGCCAGTTCTGAAGAAGTCATTTTGACTAGTCTCACTGCTGGCTGGCCCAGCATGTTTATGCACCTGGGCATGTGACCTGTCTGAAATTATTTTCATTTGGTTGGCTGATGTAGAATATATACCATATTTGTTTAAAACTTGAGCTGAAGAGTAAAAAATGGTAGTTCAGTGTCTGTCATGCTACATCTAATATGCTATTGTTTGTGCAGGGAAACCTTCAAGATGCTTTACATCTCAGGAAGAATCTTTTGAGAGCAGTTCTGGGTTGTATGAATTGGAAGGTTATTTTAGATTCAAGTGAAACATGAATTATTTTTAACCCCTTACACATATTTTACTGCTCATCAGCATCTATTATTGTATTTGCTTGTAAACTCTATTGGTGTAAAGGATCTTAGTAAATTACTCGAACATCAGTTTTTGCTGTATGAGTTGTGGTGTTAGTAATAAGTCTCTTAACCCTGTAAGTATTTAAGTTTGCCTCCTTAAGGCAATAGTGGGAAGCTTATAACTGTTATACCAAGTGAAAAGTGACACCTCTTGGAGGGGGAAGAATAGTTTGATGAGGCACTAATTTTTGTCTATTGTACCCTAGTCCTTTTACGGGGCAGACTGACACCAGAAGTGCTTCATCCCTGTAATCATGATACCGAGTTCTCCATTCTGCACTAAGCCCCTATCATCTATACCTCATTTCATTCTTCACCATATAGTTTTTCTTGTATGAACTTGTATTCGATAATGTTTTTTCCCTATAGTTTATTTTATTTGTCGTTTATTCTTCACTTTTTGTTTGAGATAACATGTGAAGTGACTAATGCACTACGCTATTATAATTTTTTGCTCTGTTGGTTCTCTATTTTGATTTCATTTATCATTGAACAATGTCATTTTTGTAGGAGTCATCCGTGTTAAATGAACACACAGTAGTTTTATTGCCAGCAGCTGTTCATGCACTCTCCGCTGGTTGCTCTCCTTTTAGACTTAATTACAGAGCACTTTGCATTCATACTTCTGTTGATGGTATTGAGAATGTGGATGACTGCTCTAAGGTAATTTTTTATGTTAATCCTTGCTGATTCCCATAATCTCTGAATCTCGTAAATAGTTTTTTTCTACTGATAGTGTGGAGTTTGATTCGGTTCTAGGCAGGACAACATGATCATGGAAGTTTGCAAAAACTATTTGAATGCTCCGTGGACGTTCTAGCGAAAATTGATTTAAGTTCTAAAGTTAAGGTATGCTTAACTATTGTTTTTATCTGTAGTCTATGTCTTTGCATTTATTTTCCTAAGCTTTGTTCAGCTTTGATTTTTTTTCTTTCAGGTTTCCCCATCTCAGTTTCACCACATTGTACGTCTTCCACGCCAGTTAAGAGAGCCAGTGCTGCATGAAATGGAGACATATATACTTGGCGTCCTAGTTGATAAAGAGATCGACAAGAGCTCTCTATCAGATGTCTTCTATATATGTGCTCTGCTATCTAATATAATATACGGGTCATTTGCATCAAGGTTACGTTTACACATCTGCATTCTATATTGTTTCTTCATAAATTACTATTGGACACATGTAATTTAGACGCGAAATATTTTTGTGAAATTCTCAAAAATGAGAAAACTTGTTTTTTAAAATTTCTTTTTGGAAGGGTTCGATCCTCACGTCTATTGGTTTTTGTTGGCATACTCACCAGTCCAGATGTCCTTGGGACAATGGATAGGTTCTAGTCTTTGGATTGCATTTTCTTTTGTCCTTTTCCTCTCTTATGTGCTCCTTAAATGCTGCTTCTTGTACTCTTTTTTTTCAGGAAAAGAGAAGAAGTTTCACCATTTCTCTCCAGAATAGCTAAATACGTGGTACAGTTGCTGGATTATGCTGCTCTTGCAGTGCAGGAAAAAGAAAATGACAGATCTCTTGGTTGTTTGGGCTCTAACTCTGCTTTTGAAGGGACACGGTCTATTTTAGTTTCGTTTAAAAGCTTTGTTTGCTCTCCTATCTTTATCAAATTGAGAGGTCAGAATGCCCTGGAGGTTGAACTTCATGATGCAGTAATACAATCCATGGAGAGGCTTTTGAAAGCATTAACTAAGATGTATTTAGAATGTTCTGAATATTCAAGGAATTTTCAGCCCGATGTGATCCTAACTGATTCATCTGTGTTGGGTAATCGCGCACAAAGTTCTTTTCTACTAGATAACACTGAAAATCGTATTGTGGATATGGAATTGGATGTTAATGAGGATTCTAAGGATGTAGATATTTTGACTGTTGGTGGCAATGTTCCTAATGGCGTTTCCTTCTCTGCTCTCAAGTGGAAATTGGGAATGATATCATTGATTTCAAGTTTTTTCTCTGTTTTACATGTTACAACATGGGATTTTCTGTTTGAAATCATGGGAGAGGAGTGTGATCCAAAGGTACATAACTCATCTACTATTCACCGATGCCTGTTTTTCCTTGTCCATATATTAATGATGATGTTAAGTCAACTCTGCCCCAATTTTCTGTTTTCAGGTGTCTGAAAATATTCTGTTTAATCTTTGCCAACATCCTAACTGGTCATCTTCTGTAAAGGTCACAGACTTGGTATGAAGAACCGGATGCTAGTTGGTTTACTAAAATAGTTAAAATTTGAAGCTGTACAAGCTCTCCTTTTTGTCTTTGTTATCTGTGTCGTGTTTGATCATTTAAATTTACATTTGCCATTTTCAGATCAGTTTAATGAATGACATGATTAAGATGCAAGCAAGTCTTAAGGTTGACTGTGTTAATATACTAGCTCCCATATGTGGTTTGCTGATGACCTTATTGTCCCTGGAGACAAATGAAAAGGATAAACATGATGGCTTATTCTTGAAAGAAAGTCAACCTGAACAGGTATTCCAGTTATTCATGTTTTATGCGATATTATTTAGTTTATATGCTTCACATGAGTTCTAAACTTTGCTCTTAGTGCTACATCTGTTATTAGCTGTACTTTTGATTTATACAGGAAAGTGATAATATAAAAGACTCAAGGCTGGGCCAGTTTTTTTCTTCTCATTTTTTGGTCACTCAACCGCTCCTGCATCTAACTGCAAACTATTTTAGTTTAGAGCTTTTGTGTATTGGAGAGATAGGGGTTTGTGTCCAATGCATTTTGCATGAGGTTGGCAGTTTAAGTAGGCCAAAACTTTGAGGGGAAGGAGTATTGAACTTTTATTCTTCAAAGCAACTTTTGGAGAGATAGTTCCAACTTCCAAGGATAAAGTTGTAGAAACAAACTGGATTTTTAATTATTATTTTTTAAATGGATTTGGGTATGGAAATAATGGGTGCATGTATGTGTTGGTTCACACAAAATTCTTAACCGGGAGTCATTTACTTTATTAAATGGTAGTTATGATTAGTATTACTATTGAGCTTGATCTTTTGGTGGGAACCCGATATATCTCTCCGCAATGGTGAAGTTGCTGCATTGTAACCTTCGAAACAAGGGGGTAACGCTCTGTTTGGTTTATCTTCTAACGTGTTTCTGGAACCTTGTAAATATGTCTAGCTTCATGCTTACTATCTATTTGCAGCACATCATTGCCTATTCTGCAATGATATTTCAATAATAATATTTGCATGAGTTAATGAAGTCTAACACATTGATGGACCTTTATTCCAAAATAAATACAATTTTGTTGTGCAGAACTTGATGCATCTTGGAAATCTTGTCAACAAAGTAGCCGAGGTCGATCTTCTTGATTGGTTTGGACGAGTTAAGTTGCTTGACTGCATATGCAATTTCGTCTTGCTCTGCCCTCAAATTGGACAGGTAATTATTTACAGACATACCTAGACAGTTTTACTTTCTTATTCACTGGACAGATTTAAGAACACATGTATACAAGCATGGAATTTAATTGAAGGCTAGGAACAACCATGTGGTAAAAGAAATATTTGCTTTGTGTTGCTATAAGTTTGAAGAAACTGTTGTCCTGTTTGTAACTAATTGTCATGAGATGCAAGAACTAAAGAAAGGGTAAAATGCATTCACTACCAGTCACGACTCACGAGTGATAATAATTTTATCTAAGTTCAGCCATGTGCGGGACATGTACAGCGGTGTCTTGAAGCTTACATGTTGATATATTACAGTAGATGCAATGATCTATTTGGATTAGAGTTTGCTCACATACTTGTCTATTATATTGGGGAGAGTGTTAATGTCATTAATGCTTATAGTGGCTGTAAGATTTGAACATGTGACCTCTAAGCCGGCAAGACCCTGATACCATGTTAAGACCGTTTGAAAGCTTAAGCTATTAGTTCAAGGCCCAACTAATATTTTATAATCTTAACACGTTTCAATCTTGATCATATGCTTTTTGGTGTAATTCCTACAGACAATGATTGAAAGAATGCTTTTGATGCTGCGGGATCCTGATTATCGAGTTAGGCTCTTCCTGGCCAGACGGATTGGTGTTCTTTTCCAGACATGGGATGGTCACGAGGACTTATTTAATGATATATGGTTGGTTCACTAACACCTCAATTTATCTTGATTTTCTAGATGCTTTGGGTTTGTTTTCTATATTTACCATGAGTGCTCTCCTGTCTTGCCATCTCATTTCTGGATCTTGCCTTATAAAATTTATGCATGTGGTCGTCCACATAATAAACTTGTGTTCCGCCTGTAGTGCCACAAAATGATTTATATCAAGTATTTTGTATTTTATTGACATTGATATCCATTTATTTTGGCTAGTATTTACATCATCAATTATAGTATTCTTACCAACTTCCTTGATAGCTTCTACTAATTTGTTTGATCTTTTGCCTAGTTTATTTGATGGGTATTTAAATTGCTATTTACATTGGTATTGTATCCCTCCTTTTGAACATGATATGTATATAGCATAGCTTCAATGTACCATTCCATTCTTGACTGGCTTTGTTTAACTTGCTTCTTTTTCTTAGTTATACTGTACACAATTTTTGATTGAAGACTGTTTTTACTGAGCTCTTCTAAGTTGTGACATAAGTTATTCCTATTTTCAAGATTATAAACTTTTGTACTTGAAATTCTGTAGTCCATGTAAAAGTCTGAGCTCTTCTAAGTTGTGACATAAGTTATTCCTATTTTCAAGATTATAAACTTTTGCACTTGAAATTCTGTAGTCCATGTAAAAATTAATTGTTGAAGTTATATTTAGCTTTGTGATAAAAACATGATTTCTACTTCAATATTAAAATACATTATTTGATTCTATTTCTAATTTCTAAGTGACTTGAGAGTGGTTTGTTGGTGTATTAGATTGTTTCCAGGTATAAATATCAATTAAAACTTTATAAACTCATCAGCGGGATCTTTGAGATGGCATCGGTAGTTGGAGTTATCAATAATAGATGAAATGGTAGAAATGTATATGGGGCAATATATCATAGTGTAAAGTGACGTGCTTACTTTCCTCGGTGGTTGGTATAGTGAAGGGCTAGATCTGTTAGATTTACGAGAAGCTGGACTCGTGCTCTTATGTTAACTTGATATTCATTATTTTGGCGCACTGAAAATATTTTTTCAGGCTTATGTCTGTCATTATCAATGTTAGTAATTTGTCATGTAGATTACAGAGAGATATTTAACTTACTTTCATGTTCTTTTGTATTTTATTTTTCAGTTCCAATTTTGGTGTTTTGTTGGTAATTTCCTCGAAAGAAAAGGTTGTCACAGCGAGGGAAGTCCTGGATGCTGGTCCTCAACCCCGCCCTATTATTGAAACTGTTTTAATTACTCTCACGCATCTTGCTCTACATAGCGAGAAAATAGAGTTGGAGGTAATTTTACCGTCTTCTTTTCTCTTATTTGTTTTGATTATATTGTTACAGGCTTGAGTGTTTTGGATGATAAGCTTCACTTTACCCATTAGATTATGCTGATTGCTGGTAAAATTAACAATCGGAGAACTTTCTTCATGCATTATTCCGACCTTTGCATTTATACCTGCCTTACTTGTTTCTGTGGATGATGTTCTAATTCTGTCACCGGTTTTTTACCATATTAGATTACATCTCTATTACATAGTAAGTGTCCTATTTGACTTGTTGTAAAAATTGAGGATAAGTAGAGTAAGTAGTTAATGTTACCCCATATGCCCCCATGCACGCAAATATGCTTGAAGCTAGATGGATCATATCTAACTTGGAGTCATATATCTAGAAAGGACAATTGTTGTGGAAAGGAGGGAGTATTATAAATCTCTACTCTGACTTATTGGTTTTGCAAAACATGTTTCCCTGATTATTTTTTGAAGACCGTTTACCTTTCTGCTCCTGATGAAAGAGTAGTATTGATTCACGTCAAACCTGCAATAACTGGTCTTGTTGATTTGGATCTACTTCACCTACTGTTTTAAACTTTTGTATGCATGGTTAAGGGGCCTGCATGTTTTATTCATGTAAGAATTCTGCATGGCAAATTGCAGGCTGTTTTCATGATTTGTGTGGTTTCTGCCATTGACCCTGTTCATAGGTACAATCTTCCAACTTGCCTTGCAATTTGGTTTTCCTTGAATTTTCTTTTGATTAGTAGTGTCTTGATATTTACAGGGAATTGGTTAATGCCATGCTTGATAATCTATCTAGAGAGCTCCAGTATACAACTAGGTCAAAGGTGAAGAGCACTCTTTCATTTAATTATGTTCTCGGACAATAATTTTGATTTCTGGAGGTTAAAACTTTTAGCATGAAATGTGATTTTAATTATGGTAATAATAAGATTTATAAAACTGTATTGAGTTCTGAAGTACTCGTAACTATGTGTCCCACCTGCCTTTTGTCTATAGTAAGGAATCAAATTTTAGTGCTTCACTCCCTCGTGTGTTCTCATCTGCATACACTCCATAATCAAGTGGTTGTAATAATTAACTAATGCAAGAGATATTATTTGTAATTCATGCTTTATTCACTTAAAATGCATTAGAATCTCATCTGGGAACAACTAAATTTAGTAAAGGGTACATCTTGGAATGGAGTATTACAGAAGTCAGAAAGTTGTTTCTTCCTTTCTTTTCTAAGTGTTCTATCAACTTCTCTCTCTTGCAGTACTTGGAGGAACTCATTGGATCTCTTATGTTTTGCTGGGTTGCTTGTGGTGTAAGTTTAGCTGCACTTGTTCAGGTAGTTTGCTTGCGTTGCTGCACCCGGATGCCTTGTATTTTGTATATAAATGAACATACCCCAACCGTTGCTAATTTCGTTCATTTGTTGGTAGATGGTACTATACATTGCATTACTTATTAGGATACCACTTGACATGTTTGTTAAAAAAAGTGGGCATGATTTCAGTAACTAATGGTAAAGGAATTAAATATGTGGAGTTTAGCTGTTTGTTTTAACTAAGATTCTTAAGTCACCACTTTGCACCCTTGCATTACATCCATCTCCAGTACCAAACTTCTTGCCATGAGATTTTTCCTCATTTGCTTGAGCTCAGCCATGGTAAATAGTGCTGCAACGTAATGATTATTGAATAACTTTTACCTGAGAATGTTGTTTAATGAAGTGGGTGGATAAGATGAAGGTCGTCATGACCAGGCTTCAAATTTTCACATAATGACACTTCATAGTTTGTAGAGTACTTCTCTATCCTTTAATGTCAGGCCTGTAGCCTTTCATTCCAGGTTGCAATTGTACCCTCTACCAAAAATTGAAAAAAGAGATAGAGGAGCAGTCTTAGACTCTATTTGCTTATGAAGCATCTATTCCCCACTTTATGGCGAATTTTGCTGCTGGGCCATGGACACACCTAGGATTAGCTCAGGACAAAAAAGTTCTGTATATTCAATTTTTTTAGAAATAAAAATTAAGTAGGATTAGTTGAGTAATGTCCTAGTTTTGAATCAAGAAATATATTATTTCGTTTTCAAAATAAAAGTAAAGCTGAACCAATCCTATCTGTCTCAGTCACTCTTCTGGAGACCACCAATCCCTTCTTGTAGTCACTCCCTCCGGCGTTTAGTTTTTTCCTTCAGAAAAGTTCATTTACGTTGACTATACAATGAAACAGGGACCATGTGCGAAGTAAGCTTTGGACCTGCAAGAGTATTATCATATTACAAGATCTATACAACATCTATACTTCTCATTGATGAGTAAACCAAAGAACAAACCACCTGATAATCTGCCTCAGTTAGCAAGGAATTTAGACATAAGGAACCCAAATCAAAACCAACAAAGAAAGTTATTTCGAACCTTCTGCATAGTTTGTTACAAAAATAACCTGGGCTCTGTTCGGATAAGTTTTTAGAGTGCGAATGGGATTCCCATTTGTGGTGTTTTTACGAAAATTGTGTAAGAATAAATAAATTTTTGTAACTTTATCTTCCAATCCCTGATATGAGTGTTTTTTTGAGATAATTCTATACAACACTTTTACCTGTCTTAACATGCTTTATTAAAAAAGTATATCACTTGTCCGAATCAGTGCTTTTTACTTTTTCCATGTGCTAACTAATCAATAAATTAGAGATTATCAGATGATAAAATAACTCTTTCCCTTTTTTGTACAAAAATAAACTATTGCATGTGTTAAGTGTTTAATAGTGTCCCATGTGTGGATTTGTTATACTCAGAAGAATATTGGCCATTTTTGTTTAAATTTGCAGATCAGACATCTTTTTGTTCCAGATGCCGAACCTAGTAATTTTATGCAGTATTGCTGCAGTTGGCTCCTTCCAGCTCTTGTTTTGCATGGGGACAACTCCAACCTTAATTGGGTTTCTAAGGTAGGACCAAATATCTTTCCACATGCATTTTGGTTATGAATCATTTCCTTGAAATTTGACACTACAGTTGAACCAAATACCCACAAGTAAAAATTTGGTTTGGATTTTTTTCTATTTAAAATTTGAACTCATATGCCTTTTGCATTTCCACTGTTCACTATGTATGCAACACTAAATATGGTTTGGCTGACACACTTATTCGTTCCAGATCGCTTGTCAACCATTGGCAGTACTGGTTAAGGATCACTTTGTGCCTATCTTCTCAATTTGCATGGCATTGCGCTGCAGTAAGAACTCTGGATCAGACAAAGGGGGAGTAGTGCTGCAGAGTTCAATTTTGCAGTTTGCTGATGTATCAGAAACTGAAAGAGACAAGCTTATAAAGAAACATATGGTTTGTCTGCTATTTGATTATTAACGGATATAATTATGATGGGTTTATATGCTTGAGGTCTCTCAGTTAGAATTATTGATTATTCTTCTGATCTAAAAGAACTTATACGATCTCACTTCAACTGAGCTAAATGAACTTATATGATCTGCTCAATTTCCTGCTGTACTTGCAGGTGTCTATTGTCAGTCATATTTTGTCTCTTGCCTCTTCTTCGCAAGATCCTCCACTTCCTTTCTTTTCCAGGGATACTGTTGCATGTGCCGTTCGAACAGTTGTTGATGGATTTTTGGATATGTTCGTTAATTTAGTAGCACTTTTCTTTTTACTTCTTTTTTCATCCTTAAGGTTTTATGTTGACATAATTTTTACTGGATTCTTGCAGTGAAGGTTGTCATTCAAGTGATGGGGTTGTTGACAAAATAAATGTTTTCCGCCCAGATAGAGTTTTCATGGTGAACTGCAAAGTCATATGTTCAGTATTTTTTTTTATTTTTAGTATTATAGTTTCATGTATCAACTCCTCTCTTGCAACAGTTCATAGTAGAAATGCATTACAAGGTTGCAGAGGCTATGCATCATAGGCACAAATGTCACCAGTTAGCTGGTATCGAGGTTCTTATAAGGATTCTGGGGCATAGAACTGCTGTTTCAAGCACATCAAAGTGAGTTATAACCAGTGTCTTTAAAGTAGTTATTTAAAATAATTATGTTTGCCATTATATAGAAGCAATGGCTGTTGCATGGAAAATATTCCAATTTGATTCCATAGAACTGCTGTTTCAAGCACATCAAAGTGAGTTATAACCAGTGTCTTTAAAGTTAGTTATTTAAAATACTTATGTTTGCCATTGTATTGTAGCAGTGGCTGTGACATGGAAAATATTCCAATTTGATCCCAGGTTGAGGTGTTTGGTTCTTTTTTTTTTGGTCTTGTTCCAGTTTAGTCCTAAGTTATGCAAAAATGTGCCAATTTTGTCCGAACTTTATAAAGATGACCCAATTTGACCTTGTCAGTTAAATTTAGTCATAGTGCCATCTAAGTTGAGCTAAGATGGAACCTTTTTTGCGATGATACTTGCTGGTGCCGGTCTGGAAGTGTACCCCCGGAATCAGATCTAAACAATCCGCTGTTGTGGTCTCTATTACATTTAACTGAACTGATAAATTTTGAACTATAAAAAAACTTATTTATTTTCTCTCTTACCTTTTGGGTGTATATCATTTGTTATTTTTTATGACTGGTCATTATAGCTGCTGGGATTGACTTAAGTTGCAATGCTTATGTGTTTCAATTTTACATTCTCACTTGAATGATTTGCTGTCTGACTTGTTGCAGTTATATTTTCAATTTGATCGGGCAACTTATTGGGTGTCATCCTTTACAAGATCAATGTTGTCAGATCATTACCATGCTGTTGAAAACTTTCAGAAGTAACCCATCAAAAGAAGTTACCAATGTGCTTGGTGAACAACTTCAGGTATGTGTCTTCATTTCACCTTATACTATTTTATGATTTTGCTTCTTAATATTTTCTATTCTCGTGTGCTTTTTTTCCTTGCAGTTTTTGGTATCCAAGTTGGTGGCCTGTTGCATTCCTTCTGAAGCTAACGGAGAATGCCACGAGAATAGATTATCTCAAATTTTGTCTCTTCTTTTTGAGCTGACCGTCGATTCAGATCCATCCCTTTACGATTATGTTAGAGTAGGTTCTCTAACTGTATATCTGTCAAGTTGGTCAATTCCAATTGAATGCTTGACTGCCTTATCATAGGTTTCTTGGCATTTGGATTATATACTATTGTCCTATATTTAAGTACTTACTCTGGCAGGAACTAGAACCTTTCCCTGAAATAGATATCTTTGCTAGGGTACAGAAGTTCCATCAGGAGTTATGTCAAGCCTACTCCCCAAAAGACCATTTGCTGAAGGTAGTTCTCTTTTAAGTTTATTTTTATAATTTGGAAACTCTTCCCGCCTTACAGACATGTGGTTCTTTTTCCATTTTCAGTTTGCTAAGAGATCTTGTTACCTTCCACCAAGATTACTACTCTGGAGGTAGTTCCTTTTCTTAGCAGGCGATTTCCTAGTTATAAATGCATAAATATGCATATGGATTCTTGTCGTCAAAATTAGAGTGATGTCACTGTTTGTTAAATGTTAAAATGGTGCAAAATTTGCAACATTGGACTTCTAATCTAGGCACTTTAGTTATCCTCTAAATTACTCATGAGATTCTTTATAGCACTGGTGTATTTTTGCAGCCTTCAAGCTCTGCACAAGAAGTTACTGATGGGGGAGACCTTTCTGAGAGAAAAAGCTGTGCAGGGTTTTGTGGAGGATACATATTGGCATTGTGACCAGGAAACTGTTCATGCAGTCTGGACACTTGTTCGCATGTGGGGTTCAGATGATGCAAATAGCGTGAGAGCATTAGTTTCTGATTTCATAGCGAGGGTATAGTACCTGATTTGTCTCAACCTTTCTTTTCGTCAATTTTGTTTGGATGTCCAGGTCTGTAATATTTCATTCTGTTGATTACGTGCAGGTTGGTGTTGGTGACCCACATTGTGTTGTCTTTCATGTGCCTGGAGACTCTAGTCGCATGCATGTATGCAGACCTGTTAATCGTGAAGGTTCTTCAGAAATCAATATTCACATGAATACATGCTTATCTGAAGAACTTCTTGTTTCACTTTTGAAACTTTTGAAGAAGTACTTGATGGATGATACTGTTAAAATAATTGATGTAACATCACAAACTCTTCGGGTGAGTTCATGCATATCTATGTTTTTTTTTTGTCATGAAATTTGACACACTTGCCTTTTGTGTTAATGTTTCTTCTTTTGCCTAAGATGGTTAAAGCAAACTGTTCCATGTAAACTATAGATTCATGTTGCTAATTGAGTCCTAGAGATGATGTGGACCAGTTTCATGTTTAATACTGCTGACAATGCATGTTTTCTTTCTTATGGTTGTTTCTGAGTATCTGTTTGTTTTTCATCCTCTTCCCCAACCAGGGAATACTTTCAACTGAAAGGGGTCAAAGAGCTCTGTCGTCATTTGATTCTTATGAACGATCTATTATTGAGGTACACACTCTTTTCGTTGTTACCTTTATCTATTGCATCTTTTTTTCAGCCCAACTTAAAAATGCTCAAAACACATTACCTTAGGATTGATTGTTCTTTCTATTCATATTTGGTCTCTGTGTTAGTATTGGCATATGCATGGCTTATCAAAAAGGAAAAGGCATATATACAGCATTCCTCTTTGACATTAAATTGCTCGTCAGTGATTTACTCATGATTATGGTTCAGAGAACTTAGAACATATTTATTTATTAGGAAGATTTTATCACCAATGGGGCGGGGCCTAAATTCCAAGAAGGAAAAGAGGCGCCTTTGTAGAGGAGAGCCAATAACTGACTCACATATGGATGGAGTTCAAGAGGATACAAAAACATCAAAAGGTAGAGAGCAGTCCCTAAGATTTTGATAAAGCCAAAAAAATTATAACACCAGACACTTAAATCCCATCTGTAGACTTCAGGAATGAAAGAAGCAACTTGGTCATGGACATAATTGGGAAAGACCCAAGGCACCTGGCACCATAAGATCCTAGACCACCGACAGTGAATTAAAAGATGGTTACAATCTTCAAATGAGGCATTGCATACGCAGTAGAAACATCTAAGGGGACAGGAATCCCACCATCCTCTAAAAATAACGTAGTAGGTGTTCTTTGGAAGGGCACCTTTCACAAAATCGCTGTACAAGGATTGTAAGCAGCCATGTCCTAGGTAGAGGAAGATTATAATAGCCATTAGCTTTCTTAAGAATCAGGTTTCCAATTGATCTTATCCATGGCTCCTCGATAAATATGTTAATGTTGTAGCAACAAGGACAAAGATCTCCAATTTTGAACAGGGGAAATCCTTGGTAAATAATAATATCAAACTTAAGTTTCTTATGAACTGTGAATGTTTGCATCAGAATGCTAGTATGATGTACTTTCAATTTATTTTGGTTCTCTTTAGTATAGCGATACTGGAAGTTATTATGAATTCAAAGTTCATCCATAATTGTTCTTGTGCTATAGGTTCACTCTAAGGGTATCAATATTGAGCTGGTGGAGCACTTCCTCCTGGATCTTGAAAGAAAATTTAATGGTGGAGTGATGTTTTCTTTGAAGCTTCCTTCCTGTTTAAATATGAAATTTACTTGAAATTTAGGATTGCTTACCAGTTACCACATAATTCCTTGTTAGTCCCTCGAGATGAGATCACAAGGTTTCTTATTATCTTGCTAACTTTCTGTAGTCACTAGTTTGATGCTATTCATTTACCTTAAATTTTATACTGAATAGTGGATCAAATGCCATGGAAACCATAGACTGTCAATTTCTAATGGGATTGTATATTCTTTCTACATCTCTTTTAGCCTTTGCTTCAGGATTACTCATGGTCTTTGTTAGTTGATATTAGTGAGGGTTTGAAGGCTGTTTTTATAGCCTTTGTGAGGACATATTTCCCTAATCTAGATTACTAGCAAAGTGAATTCTCGCAACATTGTAGCCTAATGTCTATCAAATTTTTATGTCTCACGTTCATTTTTGAAAGACGTGCTCATAGATGACACTCATCATAGGATAACAGGAGTAATAGTTTATGAGTATATTCCAAATGCTTTTTAACTAATCCTTGAAATATGTATGATGTGTGCTTTTAGTTTTCGTATTTCATGTTAGTTGTTTTGAATGTGCAATAATTCATTCAATGCCATGCTCAGCTGAGGCACTTCCATTGGAGAAGTCTACTGCATGGGAGACGCATGGTAAAACATTTGAAATGTGGATTTGTCCGCTTGTCTATTCGCTTATTGGGTATTGCAATGATGTGATTCTAAGGTATTCTGCTCGTATAACCAAGCAAGTGTTGTTGAGACCAAATTATTTGTATTGAGTGTATTAAGGCTTTCATTTAAGTAAAATTAATATAGGTTTAAATACTGCTTGCAGATTGTGTCAAGATATTGTGGTACTGAAAGCTGAAGTTGCTGAACTTCTGTTACCGAGTGTTATAGTCAATCTTGCTGGCAGGAAGGATATTGATGTTGATCTTCACAAGCTAATCTCATTGCAGGTTATTTTCTTCTGCTGCTTCAGTTGTTTTTTAATTTATAAAAAAATTATTTTCTTGCTTCCCTTTGTCCTCAGTTTTTTAACTTCTAAACATTTATTAGTGTTTAGATAAATGTATGTTTTATGCTGTCTTTGTTCGGGTATAAATAGTCTCCTTCTGTTTATTGCACTTTCTCTTGGAAAAGTTGTTGCATTCAATTTGTTTGTTTCATGTTCACACATGGTGTATTTAGTGTTCAAATCAAATCAACAGGATATTATTATAGGATGGATATTGGGTATATCTGTAAGGTAGGTAGAAGAATGCTTATTTTGGGTCCTAGAAATATGTTAATGGTGTAGCAATAAGGACAAAGATTCTCACGACATTAAGACAATGGATGATGTGGGTGGAACTGAAGCTGCTGCCTTCAGCCTCACAATGGAGACATGCCACTGTAGGAATGATGTTGGGTCTTGGCAGTCCGGTAGCTGCATGCTATTATATTATTTGTACTGACATAAAGACAATGATGTACACTCGTGATTGCAAGAGAAGGATTGAGTGATGAATAGTCTCCCTATTGATGGACTAATATTGTAGGCTATCTTTGTATTTGTGTGCAGGTGCAGGAACATATATTCACAGAGTCTAATTGTTTGATAAAATCCATACAAGTTCTTCTAAATGCCCTTAATGAACTTCGTCTATGCCATGTCATGGAAAGATCATCATCTGTAACCTCGAGGCGAGAAAGTTCTAAGGTGAGCATAATAAACCATTCTTTAATTGTTTCTTTGCATTTCACTTTAATAGGTTCCAGAAGCTGATGATAACCAACAGTTGTACTGGCACATGTCATGGTGTTTCCTCAATACATAATAATGCTTACTTTTACAGTACCTATATGCGTCAATAATTTGCAGCTACAATAGTAGCTATATCACTGGATTCTTTGGGGTTTATAATTTTAAAAAAAGGAGTGATGCCTTCATTAAAAGGTCAAACAATTACTAGGGAAAATTACATGAAAAATTTAATATCTCTACTCCCTTGCACTCGTGGATGTATATGTGTCGATGAAGATGCCCTTTTGGCGGTGACTTGGAGGCTACCTGTGATAAGGCTTGATGGTGAGGATGAAGATAGTTGTTTTTGTACAGCTTTTCTATCAACAGTAAATTTAAAATCCATGACTAAAAGCTCAAGCTTTATTGATGATTACTTGTTGTCCATAATACAATGAGGGCATCCCTTTATATAGGGGATACACATTACAAATAGGACAGTATCTACTAATCCAAATTAGGAAACCCTAAATAGGAAACCTTAGTAACCCTGATTGACAATAATTAACTGACTTTTCAGGAAGGAATGAAAGCCATAGCCAAGCAAGCACACAAAACAGGAGCAAATGCCAAAGCCAGCAAACAATAAAAAAAACTGAAAATTACCAACAAAGAAGCCTATACAAAGTATCCACCATATAACAACTGCAAGAATCAACATACCACATAGTAAAAGGATTAGATTAGACTCATGGAATGTTGCTAGAGTAAAAAAGTAAGTAAGAGCATTACTATGGTTCTCTAAACCTCTCAAAACTTTAGAATGCACATTTTGCATGATACATTTACCTTTTCATGAGGCAAGGGTCCTTAGCAGGATATTGCTGAAGTCAAACAGTCTTTAATCATGCAGTAAAGTTTGTTTGTCTGATGTGCATTATACAATGGTTCTGCAGAACGCTAAGCCTTCTAGCTATGGTTCGAGATCCCGCTCCTCCTCCACAAAATCCAAGGATCTAGTAGGTACATCAGATGCTATTGCCGTGACATATTTGTGGGACAAGGTAATGTCCTCAGTTCTTCTAATGCATTTCAATGATCCAGTAGTCAGTATTGAAAGAGACTAAAAATAATTTTTGTAGTTATTTATGTGGAATTCGTTTGTGCTTTTAAGGTTTTGAAAAGCCCAGAAAAGTCTTAGCAATTTATACAAACACATTAGTAACTTGTACATAAAATTCCGATTGAATGGATTGAGAGGGAAGGACGGAGTATTAAATGATTTGGTCACTGGTTTGAGAAAGTTGATATCTAAGCAAGAAGATCTAGTGTCAGGGGGCCAGCACCTTTTAATTGACTGGTTAAATTTGAAACTATTGGAGGAGCAAGAGGGAAGCCCTGTCCGTCCAGAATTTGGCAAGTTTTAAGGAATTTCAGGGGGAGGTGCTTTATTTTTTCTTGGAAGGTATTGAGTGCTGATTTCAAACCTTGCAGAGTTCAAGACCATCTGAAGGCATTGAAATTATTTTGTTCAGAGGAAAATGTAAGATAAGTTGACTCAAAGGTTGCATTGTCTTGGTGAATACGTTTCCACATGTACCATGGACATGTTGCAATTTTTTGAAAATATTGAAGAATTAAGGCATGACATTCGTGGATCAGATGGTCTTGATTTGGACAGAAGTGAATTCCATGTCTGATTTCCTGGCAAAAGGGGGTATCTTCAAGACTCACCCTTTTTACACCCGACAAAAATGAACCGACCGTTTCGTGGATCTAAATCTTATATAGGTTTTGGGATCTAAAGGGGAGGATTAAGCAGTATATGGGAATCGATTTTTTCAGATAGTGCCTTAGTTTTTGTTGGCTTCTGGTGTAGCTTGGTCAAGGGGTTTGTTTTTGGGATTTTGCCCCAACAGTTATCTAACTCTCCTCTTCCTCTCTTATCCCCAAAACATACTCACAAGGCTTGTTTATTTTATGATATGTGCTGAATTTTATGATAAATCAAGGGATTTGATTATGAAGTACTCAATACTTCATAATCAAATATGAGTTCAATGTATTCAATACATCAGGTTAATGAATACTTATTTTTCCCTTTGGGCATTTGGGGTGTGGATGTAGGCCTTATGGCCGAACCATGGTATATTCTCGTGTTCATTCTGTTTATTTTTTCACCTCCATGACATCTCTTCTATTCATTTCTATGATAAGAATTACTTGTTGCTTCCTCTGTTTTATTCTGACATATTCTGTAACTTTTTAGGTTTATTGGCTTTCTGTTGATTATCTTCTTGTTGCCAAATCAGCAATTGTGAGTTTCAAAATTTTCATTTATAGCTTCTTCTTTCTGCCCATATTGTCTTCTTCAGTGACCATGAGGATTTTTTGACATTTTGTTGTGCGCTTTAAAGATTTGTGGCTCATACTTCACCTCTGTGATGTACGTGGAACATTGGTGTGAGGAGCATTTCAAAGGCCTCACATTGGGCAGCCCAGATTTTTCTCATCTTCAAATTGTAAGATACTTGGAGAAATTCACACATATTTGGTTCAATTCTATTTTATGGTTTATGTATGACAATGATTTTCTGACATGTTCATGTCATTTTTTTGGGTTACCAGCTACCATGCCATATTGAAATACTTGTCTCAGCAGTCACTCAAATCAATGAATCTGACAGCCTGTATGGAATCATCCAGTCACATAAGGTTAGCTCGAATTACTCTTTAAGTTTTGACTTCATTATGTTTCTGTTAATTATATAAGTTTCTTAGTATGTAAGAAATTTTGTATCTTTAAAATATACTTGCAATTAAATTGCACACCATCCAAAATATTTAAAGTAAAAAAATGAACGGGGAAGAAAGAAATGCTACAGTATAACTCTCGGTGTCTTGTCTTTTATGTGGTATCAACAATTAGAACTGAAGAAAGTGGTTAGTTTCCTGTATGCATGATTTGAATGGGAGGTGTTGTATCATTTAATCGAAACTAAATTGCTGAAGGCAGTCCCTTAACCTTTTCTCTATGGGAGGTGTAGGGAATTTTTTCCATCAGTTATTAACTTTTGCATGATGTATCTTTTGAAGTGTGGCTATCAAACCCACTTTCCTTTTAGTTTCTATCTTGTTCAGTTCTGTACTTTCTTAGGGGGACTTTCCCTCCCCTAATTTCTCTTTTTATTAAAGCTTTATTTATGATAAAAAAACCCTTTGCATGGTAACATAGCTTCATTCGAAGGTATTATTACTTTGTAACTGACAATCTCTGAAATTGGTATTATATTTCATTTGCTTGATTAGATTACAAGATAAGCTGTACTTATATAAGAGGAGATAGAATAATCTAGAATAAGAACATTCTAGATATGGTCCCTAGGAATACTCTAGATGCATGCCTTAAGAATATTCTAAATATGATCTCTAAGAATATTCTAGAGACATGCCTTAGGATTAACACCCCCCTCAAATTGATGTGGGTTGACCAACCAAAATCAACTTGCTTACAAGAAACTGATGACGGTGGCGAGTGACGGTGAATGGTGTGCGAACTCGAAACTCTGATAATTTGGAAACTTCAATGTGAACTCGAAACTCGGAGAACATGGAGACTTCAGAACTTGATACCTAACTTGGAGACGGAGACCGGAGCTCGGAGACTGGGACTTATACCCAACTCGGAGACCTTGGGAATTTACACCCAATTCGGAGACGGAGGCCGGATACGGAAACTTGCCTCTGATACCATGACAATCTCTGAAATTGGTATCATATTTCATTTGCGAGAGTAGACTACAAGAGAAGCTGTACTTATATAAGAGGAGATAGAATAATCTAGAATAAGAACATTCTAAATATGATCCCTAGAAATGCTCTAGATGCATGCCTTAAGAACATTATGAATATGATCTCTAAGAATATTCTAGAGACGGCCCTTAGGATTCACAGAAACATATGATTGCTTATGCTTTAATGAAATTGGGGTAGTTGAGTTCATTCATAGTATCTGAGTATGTGTGTGCACATGAAGGCTGGACTAAATATATTCTCACATTTTGTACCTTTTTGGTGTGTTTTGATGGCATTAATAGTTGACCTCGCAAATCATTACCTTTGAGCATGAAGGAAACTGGAGCCAGGCCCTTGAATATTATGATTTACAAGTACGATCAGAAGCCATGAACCAAACAAATAGTGGCTCTACTAGTATGTCAGTAGATGATTCTCAAACAGTGGGGCATGCATCTATTTCCACATATAAAGATGAAATGAGACAGAGGAAACCTTACAAAGGGCTGATTAGATCTTTGCAGCAAGTTGGCTGCACACATGTGCTGGATTCATATTTCCAGGGGCTAACTTCTCAGAAGGGTCAGTTTCAGCATGACCCAGAGTTCATTGAATTGCAGGTTAGATTTGTTAAATTCCATCACGGTGACAGATGAAGGCAATACTATTCAATTTTCATGTTTTTCTTAGCATGTAGTTTTTTAATTTGGTCCCATAACTATAAGCTGATCATGTTTCTTGGATTTCTCCATCAACTTTTGTAGTATGAAGCTGCTTGGCGCACAGGAAACTGGGATTTCTCCTTGCTTCACATGGGAGATAATTGTAATTCAAGTCAACACATTAAAAGTTATCACTTCAACGAAAATTTGCACAGGTAATATGAATGGCAATGATTGGTTCAGGATGTTTTCTGTTATTAAAGCCAATCCATTCTCCCCCTGAGATCTCGTGAGTGAGTGGCTTGCATCTGTTGGCCTGGTATCATGTTATTGGTGGTTCAAGTATGTTGAGTTAATATTGCATATGCAACTCAATGTTGTTGTTTGAAATATGATTTAACAGCAGATCTTTAGTTGTGCTATCCATCTGGTTGGAAAGAAATGTGTGTCTTCTAAACTTGTCTCTAAACATCTGTCTTCTTTTTGTCCTTCGTTACTTGTTGGAAACTTAGTTGCTTAAGAGCACTGCAAGAAGGGGATTCTGACGAGTTTCATAGAAAGCTTAAAGATTCAAAGCAGGTGGTGTTTTTCTCAAAACTCATCTTCTCTTTCTTGTAGCTGGATTTGATGTAACTAACACACGTGCCATTATTTTAGGAGCTTGTGTTGTCTGTTTCTCATGCAAGCGAGGAGAGAACTGAATATATCTACTCAACAATAATAAAGCTTCAGGTACCAATATTCTGTGAAGAACAATATCATACCCACTCATGGAATTGTTAGGCAAGGGACACCCTACTATCTACACCGAAGAGTTAATTGTTATTCCTGCTGCTATTAGGTTTTATAATAAACAGATTTCCTTCCAAATGTACTATTGTTTAGATATATGGCTTTCTATTTTACTACCTCTGTATTAAAGTTATTTTAATTTGGAACTTTCTTGTTAAATTCTTTGTTTCAGTTTTCAGTCTCATTACCATCTCTCTTACAGATATTGTATCATCTTGGTGTGGCTTGGGATCTACGCTGGACATCTCCACACGAGACAGTAAAATCTTATCAAGAGAAGCAAAAAGTGTTCCCTGAACCAATAATTCCAACCTTAGACCAGGTATTAGTTTGTAAGCGTCTCTTTATTCTTTTTATATTTAGGTATTTATACATGTTTAACACTAGACACTCAAAAGCTGTCCTTGAAGATTTCCTAACAGAAGTGTTCATAATTTCATTGTAGTTGTCATGGCTGAATAGCAGTTGGAATTCTATTTTAGAACAAACACAGCTGCATATGAATTTGTTAGAACCATTCATAGTATTCAGACGAGTTTTACTTCAAATCTTGGGTTGCAAGGATGGTATTGTGCAACATCATTTACAGGCTGCGTCCACCCTTCGTAAGGTATCATTTTAATATTTACATCTTTTGTATGATACAGTGATATCATGGCATCTCATAATAGGTTTCCATATGACTTACAGGGCTCTAGGTTTTCTCAAGCAGCTGCTGCTTTGCATGAATTCAAGTATCTCTGTGCTGATATGAAAGAACAATCAGTAGTGGTTGGAAGGGTATATTGTTTTCCTTTATTTTTCAATATATTAGTTAGATACCCATCACTGATCACACAATTAAGAACAGTTAATATTGTGTAAATCTGCAGCTGGAAGAAGCAAAGCTTTTGCGATCCCAAGGTCAGCACGAGATGGCAATCAGCCTTGCAAAATATATCTCACAAAATTATCAGTTAAATGAGGAAGCTTCTGATGTATATCGTTTGGTTGGGAAGTGGCTGGCAGAAACGAGATCCAGCAAGTTATAAATCACTTATTCCTATTGAGCACTTTAGTTCTTGTTATTCATTATGCTTTATAATTGCTTATTTTATTATCACACCATCTGAATGCAGCTCAAGAACTATTTTAGAGCTGTACCTAAAACCTGCAGTTTCACTTGCTGAAGATTACAGCAAAACTGACAAGAAGTCCATAGAGAGACAGGGCCAAACCCATTTTCACCTTGCTCATTACGCCGATGCTTTGTTCAGGGGCTATGAAGAAAGACTTACCTCTAGTGAATGGCAGGCTGCAATGCGGTTAAGGAAACACAAGGTATATCTTTTTTTCATATCATTTCTTGTTTGGTTGAGAGAAGGAATAAGTCATTTTACTATTCAAGAGGAGGCTCATTGAGTCATGAGCTATAAACTATAGGGGGTTACAGAGAGAGATTTATGAGACAAGTTTTCTGATTATTCATTCTACAGACTGTGGAACTTGAAGCACTTATTAGGCGATTAAAGAGTTCTACAAAGGCAAGTTCAGCATTCCAAACAATATCTCATTCCTTTTTCGGCCATCTGAATTCAATGGGCATAATTTTTTGTTTAAAATTCTTATTAGTTTTACTTCTATATTATAAATTTTCTTTCTTTTCGGCTGGGAGTTAAATATGTGTTATACTCAGGTTGAGAAAATCGATTATTCAGTGAAAATACAAGAGTTGCAAAAGCAACTTGCAATGGACAAGGAAGAGGCTGAAAAGTTGCAGGTAACAACCAAACTTATTTTTAACATTATGTATTATCATCCATAATTATTCTTAGAGAATAGAAAACTAGTGATAGTGACCCCATACACATTCTCTTCTAAATCTACTTGGTGCAGGTGCTTCAAAACGAAGCAAGAACAAAACTCTATCTTTAGGGAGAAGACGGAATTAATCCAAATAACTCAAATTGATAGTAATAATGATAATGTTCCTATTCTCTACACAAACTAAGACTTAAATAGAACTAATTAGTATAGAAACGTAGAAGAATATAGTCAATCAATCCTAACCAACTAGATTTAGGAACCTAACTCAATTGGAAAACCTAAAACTATTCAAATCCTAATATAATTAAGAGTCTTAATTGGTATTGTCCTGCATCAATGCTTACATGTTGTACTAGAATTCCTATAACATAAACCCCCTCCCCACTCACAACATATTATTTGGGTCAAGATTAAATGAGGTGACAACGCAAACAAGTCATAGGCCCGTGACTAAACCAGCTCCAATACCGTTTTTAGAACTCCATACAATCAGTATTATGTGGAGTGGCCCATCTTGTGGATGAGGCGGTCAACAAAACTCCTCACTATCAGTATGGGTGCATCAACAGAACTTAAGATAGAATCGAAAACAAAAGAAACCTAGATAGTATTAGAACACAAGAACCCATGCCCATGACTAAGAGTAGTTTAATGTTACTCAACTTTCTGTTTGTATCTATTTTATATGTATGCTGTTCCGTATTTGTGTGCATGTTTGTGTTACGAAATTGAGTTATAGATATGCATTATTATTGTTCATGATATAATTAGTACTGGAGAATCAAAGATATTGTTTTGTAAAGGCACTGACAATCTTTATGAAACGATATGTATTTTATTGTACTTGCTTTCTCAAATTGGTTCCTTTATATAGGGAACAATAGGAATATAAACCAAATTAGGAAACCCTAATACACAAACCTAAACCCTAATGGGCTTTCCATTATACTAGCCCTAATGGGCCTAACATAATATTAACCCTAATTTACCCTTATTGACAGGCACCATAGTAATATACTTACCAATCTTGAATTATTGGCCTTAAAGTGCAGTTTTGCACTATTTATGAGTGGTTTTATATGGCTGTTACCAAAGATACTCCATGCAACCAAGTTGCTGTTGTTTTTTGTGCTGTTGGAGCTTTGTAGTAGTTGTCACTGCTCACTGGCTTGTGGTGTAAGTTTAAACTTTTGTATTGGTTATGTGCTGTGAATTGATGTGTTTCTGTGTCTGCATTACAATATGAATATAAAAAATGGATTTCATTCTTCAAATTAGTATTTTTTTCATCTGATATTTGTATGGACATATGGATCTGTTGTTTGGGCTCTTATTCTTATGGCCTTAGGGTTACTGTCTTAAACTTCATTCCTTCTTTTCACCTACAGGAAGACCGAGACAACTTTCTCAACCTGGCATTGGAAGGGTACAAGCGCTGTTTGGTTGTAGGTGACAAGTATGATGTGAGAGTGGTAAGCCTCATGGGTAGTCTTTATCATTCTTCATTCACAAGTTATTCCTGAACTGAAAATATGGTCATAATGGTATTTATGGTCGGAGCCAATCCTTGAATGAACATAAATTAATATATAGAACTATATATGTTTATCACTCAATTACTGTTCATCTGATTATTTTCATTCTAAGGTCCAAAAAGAAGCTCCTTTAACATGGTCTCCAACTATATGGCAATCTGCATTTGAATTTTTGTTAAATTTTCCTTTAATGGAAAAATTGACCTTCGTGCAGGTTTTTCGAATAGTCTCCCTGTGGTTCAATCTTTCTTCTAGACAAAATGTTGTAAATAGCATGCTTAGCACAATTGAACAGGTATAGAAGATTGGTAGTATTGCTTTCTATTTCATTGTTTAAGGAAAGCTTTCCTAAAAGTATTTTTTATTCCTTTTTTTCATATACTCTGCCAGGTTCAAACGTATAAATTTATACCACTGGTTTACCAAATTGCTTCAAGAATGGGTAGCTCGAAGGATGGTCAGGGACCACATAATTTCCAGGTCCTATACTGGTGTGCTAGATATATTTTTATTTTGAAGAGGTTTTCGGTAGTTTTAATAAACATAATTGAACTCTGCAGTTTGCTTTGGCTTTTTTGTTGAAGAGAATGGCCAAAGATCACCCATATCACACTATTTTTCAGGTATAAATGTTTTATTCTGATCTCATGGACCAAAAGAGGGAAGATGTTCTCTCTTGAACCGCTTGCACACCTCTTATATGTGTGCAACTGGAGTAATAAAACTTTACTTCCATTCCACAAGTTTCAACATGCAAGAGAAATAAATAACGCTTCATACCATTATTATTACAGTTCTGCATGAAATTAATTATTGATTTGGTATACACTTGTGCATTACTTAATATTGTCTCTGTCTTCTTTTTTTATCAGCAAACTCATGACATGTACACTTTTCACAATTTTTCTTGCATTTCTGTCATGGAACTAGCTTCTTGCTCTGGCAAATGGTGATCGTATAAAGGACAAACAGCGTAGTAAAAACTCATTTGTAGTGGATATGGATAAAAAGCTTGCAGCAGAAAATCTATTGGAACAGTTAGCTTCGTACCATGGTCCAATCATCAGACAAGTAATTTCCATCATTTCTTATCTTCATTCTTTAAAGAAAAAAAAACTTGATGACCATTCTTCAATCAAACTTTTGATATGCAACCTTTGGTTTATGTTCATTACATTCATAGATGAAACAAATGGTGGAGATATATATAAAGCTTGCAGAACTAGAAACAAGAAGAGAGGTTAGTCAAGTACTTATGGCTAGAGAATTATTATGTTCTGTTGTGTAGTCCTCACCATGTCATCAATTTGGTTTAGTTAGCCTTCCATGATTAATAAATGACAATCTTTGAAGTTGGTATTATATTAGATTTGCTTGAATAGAATACAAGAGAAGCTCTCCTTATATAGGAGGAGAAAGAATAATCTAGAATAAGAACATTCTAGATATGGGCTATAGGAATACTCTAGATATGGGCCTTAGGAACATTCTAGATATGGGCTAATTCATAAACAAGCTAAGTGGGCTTTTATGTACTTGGGCTTATAAGATTAACACCCCCCCTCAAATTGATGTGGGTTGATCAACCAACATTAATTTGCCTCCAAGAAACTGATGACGGTGGCGAGGGAGAGCTTTAGTGAAGATGTCTGCGATCTGGAGATTCGACGGAACATGAGGAAGTGACAACACTTGAGAGTCATATGCATCACGAATGAAGTGACAGTCTACTTCGATATGTTTGGTGCGTTCATGATAGACAGGATTCGCTGTAATATGAATGACACTGGTATTATCGACATGGAGAGGAGTAGCTCCGGGAGACGAGAATCCCAATTCTGATAGTAAACCACGCAACCAAATGATCTCCGAACATGCTTGAGACATAGCGCGATATTCAGCTTCCGTGGAAGATTTGGAGACACGATCTTGCTTTTTACACTTCCAAGAAATCAGAGCAGGGCCCAAAAATACGCACCAACCAGTCGTAGAGCGTCGAGTGTCTGCACAACCTGCCCAATCTGCATCACTATATGCGGAGAGATGAAGTGAAGTGCCCGAAGGAAAATAAATTCCCTTGGTAACTGTACCCAACAAGTAGCGTAGAATACGGCGCACAGCGGCCATATGCAGATGTCGAGGAGACTGGAGATATTGGCTAACTTGTTGAACCGCAAATGATAAGTCTGGCCGACTAATAGTGAGATAGACCAAGCTACCCACCAGTTGACGATACACTGTTGGATCGGGGAGGAGATCGCCTTCCTCTTTGCGTAACTTCACATTCAACTCCATTGGAGTGTCAACTGGGGAACTGCCTCGAATGCCTGATGAGTCAAGTAGATCATTGGCATACTTAGCCTGATTAAGAAAGATTCCCGTCGAGCCTGTACGAACCTCTAGGCCTAGAAAGTATGTGAGCGGCCCAAGATCCTTCATATGGAACGATTTGTGAAGATGAAGCTTTAACTGGGCAATCAATTGGCTATCAGTGCCTGTGATAACAATGTCATCCACATATACCAGAAGGATGACAACCCCTTCACATGAATGACGAAGGAACATAGAAGTATCATGCTTGCTGGGCTGGAAGGAGAAATCGCGTAATGCAGACCTAAATTTTTCATACCATGCACGAGGAGCCTGTTTCAATCCATAGAGAGATCGTCGGAGTTTACAAACCTTGGAGGTCGGGCCAGTAAACAATCCCTGTGGTACCTTCATGTATATGTTCTCCTTTAAATCACCATGTAAGAAGGCATTTTTGACATCCATTTGGCTCAAAGTCCATCCTTGGGAAGCTGTAATGGCCAATACAGTCCGAATAGTTGTCATTTTTGCCACCGGAGCAAACGTCTCCTCATAGTTTACACCATACTCTTGTCGATTTCCCAAGGCCACTAACCGAGCTTTGTATCGTTCAATGCTTCCGTCAGCTCGAATTTTAACTGAGTAGACCCATTTGCATCCGAGAGGAGTAACACCAGGGGGACACTGGACAATATCCCACGTGTGGTTCAACTCCAGTGCTCTGAGTTCCTCTTGCATTGCCTGCTTCCAACAATCCAGCTTGGCTGCCTTGGAATACCCTGAGGGAATCTCAACAGAGGATAAAGTAGTAGCAAGAGCAGAAGTGGAAGATGAAAATCCATACCGATCTGGTGGTATTGAATGGCGCGTGGATCGTCGAAGGGGAACCACTGTCTCTGTATCTAAGTCACAATTATCTGTTGGAACTTCCATATCCCCAGTGTCATCTGAGATGTCTGCAGGGACCTCAGTAAGGTCGAGATCCGGAAGTGCAGAGGAGAGTGCATCGGGACCAGGATCAGTCGGAGGGAGCGTGGTATCCTGTGGACGACGTCTCGTGTAAACCACACCTGGTCGGAATCTGACGCGGGTGGAAGGGACAGACGGTTGAGGTGGACCTGTGATGTGTTCAAACTCTGGTAAAGTAACATAAGAGTCTGTATCAGGCGTAGACCGAGGATAGAAATACTGATTTTCAAAGAAGACCACATTCCTAGACACCCGAATTTTGTTGGATTTAGGATCAAAACAGACAAACCCCTTTTGAGAAGTACTATACCCAAGGAAAACACAACGAGAGGATTGAGCAGACAACTTAGTGCGTTCGACACGAGGGAGGAGAACAAAACAGACACACCCAAAAGGACGGAGATAAGAGTATGACGGAGTCTTCTGATGGAGACGAAAGTAAGGGGACTCGAGATTTAGAACCTGTGATGGAAGTCGATTAATCAGATAAACTGCCGTGGATAAAGCTTCAACCCAGAAACGGGGAGGAACTGAAGACTCAATGAGAAGAGTACGAACAATGTCTAAAAGATGTCTATTTTTGCGCTCGGCCACGCCATTTTGTTGTGGGGTGTCAACACAGGAGTGTTGAACAATAATTCCCTTTTCAGACAGAAAATCAGAAAACGGATTAGACATATATTCTTTACCTTGATCACTACGAAGAACTTTAATGCTCATAGAGAAATGATTTTCTATATAAGCAAGAAGTTCCTTAAATTTTCCAAACACCTCAGATTTAGAACGAAGAAAATATACCCAAGTAAACCGACTGTAATCATCGATAAATGTGACAAAATATTTATAGTGCGAGTGAGAGAGAACTGGCGAGACTCCCCACAAATCACTATGAATGATGTCAAAACACTGGGAAGCACGACTACCATGTAAAGGAAAAATTAGAGTTTTACTTTTCCCCATTTTGCAAGCATCACATTCAAGAGACGAAGAAGTAAAAATCTTATTACCCAAAATACCAGAACGAACCAAATGGTTCATTACTTTGGAATTAGGATGGCCAAGACGCCTATGCCAAATCCTATCTAGAGATGGAGAACAAGAAAAAACAGGAAAAACAGGCTTAAGTTGAGACGACCGTAGTGGAAAGAGACGTCCAATCTTAGGGCCCTTCGCTACCAGCTCCCCCGAGTCCTGATCCTGCACAACACAACCAGTCGAAGAGAATTTCACATCACAATTTTGATCAATAAGTTGACCAACAGATAACAGACTAGTAGATAATTTAGGACACACTAAAACATCTGTAATCTTATTAGAAACATCCCCAACTGCAGTTATTGGTAACTGACTACCATCAGCTGTCTCCACCCGGGAATTGCCCACATATGGACGAACATTATGTAAATCCTTAGTTGTAGAGGAGACATGGTTGGCAGCTCCAGAGTCCATAAACCAAGTAACGGGAGAGGATAAATTTTTACCTTGCAATCCCAGAGCAGAAAAGGCAGACACAATAATTTGTTGTACCAGATCAGGAGTTAGTGTCGGGCATGGGGGTGCAGAAGATGGAGCAGAATTGCCTGCCGGGATCATGGGAGGAATCGCTGCATGATATGTGGGTATAGGAGAGACTTCCCTTCGAGAGACATCTCCACGAGGTCGACGCGTAGGACATGTCTCGAGAGCATGGCCAGGCTGCTTGCAATACCTGCATTGCACACTGCATTGACTAGCGTAGTGCCCAAATTGATGACATGTGTAGCATTCAACCTGCCGTATATCCCGTGGTCCAGTCTGAGGTCTGGCACGCGGAGTCTTGGTGGCAGGAAGGGGCCGAGCGGTGTAAGGAGTCCGAGCAGCATAAGCCATCGATGAATGCCCTTGTTCCAATATCCCCTGAGTGAGCATGCGTTGCTCCTCTCGGAGAAGCTCGCCAAAACAGACATCTAAAGATGGAACAGGAATCCGATTAAGCAGTGACGATCTGACTGGTTCAAACTCTGGACGGAGACGCATCATAAACAATGTCCGCTGGCGACTCAATAAGCTTGTCTGAACGGTGAGGAGTGACTCAGCTGGCACCTCTGCAAGGGTGATGTCCATGTACTCGGCCCACAACACCAATAAGGCCGAGTAGTATTCCTGAACCGAACGGGTTTCTTGCTGGAAGTTGGATATGTCCAATTCCAATTGAAATAGACGGGCCGAGTTATCTTGGTAATAAACTCGACGGAGATAGGCCCACATATCTTTAGCTGTGCGATAAGGGCGTAGGTTAAGGACAATCTGGGGGTCCACTGAACCCACAATCCAGCTACGAAGTTGGGCATCCTTGATTTCCCAGTCTGCGGGACGAACATGATCAACCGTTGCAGACTCATTAACTTCACCGGAGTCATTGGGAGGCTTCCCGGGCTCTACAATGTGATCCCAGAGACCTTTTCCTGTCACAAATGTCTCAAATTGAAAAGCCCAGGTGGCGTAATTCTTGCCCGTAAACCGAATAACAATGTTATCAAACTTATCCATGAATAATCCAGAAAAAATGGGACAGCAAGAACCTGGTGGTGGCGCCGAAGAAAAATATCAGAAAGAAACTCGCAGAGATACCGAAAATAAGGTACGGTGCCGGAGGTAATTGACTAGATCCAACGGAGGCTTCGGAGACGGAAATCGGGGCCGAAATGTGGAGACCGGAGCTCGGGAACGGAGCCTAGAGCTGATAACGGAGATGGAGACGGAAAAAAACTAAATAAGCTCTGATACCATGACAATCTTTGAAGTTGGTATTATATTAGATTTGCTTGAATAGAATACAAGAGAAGCTCTCCTTATATAGGAGGAGAAAGAATAATCTAGAATAAGAACATTCTAGATATGGGCTATAGGAATACTCTAGATATGGGCCTTAGGAACATTCTAGATATGGGCTAATTCATAAACAAGCTAAGTGGGCTTTTATGTACTTGGGCTTATAAGATTAACAAAAAATAAAACAACATACAATTTTGTTGTAAATGCCTAATTGGATTGTGTTAACAGGACACCAATAAAAGACTTGCTCTACCAAGGGACATCCGCAGTGTTCGGCGACTAGAACTTGTAAGTGAAGTACTTATATAATTAATATGAGAAATTAGTATTAATAAGAAACAATGATAAATTGTAACTATTAGATGACTGCTATAATTGAAACCAAATAATGTAAATTATTAACTATCTCTAAAATGATGGGAATCTTTCAAATATTGGTTCATTTTTCATGCTTTTCGTTTGTTGATTTCTAGTAGAGAAGTTGGACTTAATTTTGTTTGTAAACTTATCCACTCCTGCCAGCATGATGTGCTTGCAAAGAGCATAGATGTTAAGTTCTTGGTTAAATATACTTTTACCTCTCTAAATTGCATTTATTGTCCTGGTAGTTTCAATTATATTTCACATTTCCTATTCTAGATGGGTGTGTAGGTGACAATTATTCCGTAAGAGCATTTGGTTTGAAGGCATTTCGACCTGAACATTTCAATTAGGCACCGATTTTCGCCCTATTCACGTATACTTGACGACACGTCTAGCAGACTAGCATGCAAAAATAATTGCCAGTTCAATTATGTTATTACTGTATTGCTGTCTTCTTACATTACTGTAAAATGGAAACTTCTGACATTTTATTAACGTTGTAGAGAGGCTACATCATAGGAAATTGCCACTATATATATCCTCTAACTAATACTACCAAACCATTCAAACTACTCAAGATGTCACTGACCTCTTTCTCAAGATGTTGAACTTTATTCTTCCCAGCTTGATAAATGCAGAACTTGGACTGACATTTAAAGAACAAATATATCTATCCCAAGCATACTTGTATTCCCTTGAAAAAAACCTTGTTTATGTGTTCTTACAATCATATTGCATGTGTAAGGAACTGTTCATATTTGGCCTCCCTGATAATGTTCCACCTTTCATTTCATTTAGATATTTCATTTTCAGGGGAAATTAATGAAATCATATGTTTAGTAGATGACAGCGTAAGGACTAGTGAAATATAGAAAGTTTGCCATTTTCATTTGTTGTAAATGCTACCATTTCTTAATAGAAGATAAACCACTCTTCTAGGGACAAGAAGAGCAGTATATCTTAGTCACTTATGACTTAAATGTTAAGAAATTAACATTTGAAATGTACTGTTGATATTTAATTTGTATATAAGATGATTGAATGAAAGAGAATGATTAGGGTGCTCGCGATTTAGAGAATATGTCTCCTAATGTAGTTGACTATCCTGAGTTATTAGAATTGACCCCGTAACCAATATCATCTAACTAGTGCAAACCCTAAGAGCTCCCTTAGCTATGCTAATTCTTATACGTTGTTGAGAATATAAAGTCCTACATTGAAAAAATATGAAATCAAAGGGTTGCATATAAAGGGAAGGGTGAAACCCAGCTAATAAGCTTGAGCTTTTAGTTGTGGAGTCAGATCTAATATGTACAACCCAGTTTTATATAGTATCAGAGGGGGCCGATTTGGGCATGTGTTGGTGGGCCTCGCCTCCTTGTGGCTCCGCTCCCCTGTAAGCCCGATATTGTAGTCCACGTAAGGGGGGAAATAATCCCGCGTGCAAAAAGACACGTCCTACTATGGTCCACGTGAGGGGGAGTGAGTTGATAAAGGCCCTCGTGTAAAATACACATGAGTGGGAGTGTTGAGAATATAAAGTCCCACACTGAAAAAATATGAAATCGAAGGGTTGCATATAAAGGAAAGGGTCAAACTCAACTATTAAGTTTGAGTTTTTAGTTGTGGAGCCCGACCCGATATGTACAACCCAGTTTTACATATGTCAAAGATAAGAATGAGCAATTATTTTAACTAACATGTTTCTCATGATATTCATGCTTAATTAGATATGTGTGTCATTTAATTATCATTTGTCAATCAGGATTACTAAGGTTGCCTATTTAGGGTTTTCTAATTTAGTTTATTAGATACTTTCCTATTTGTAATGTGTATTCCCTAAATAAAGGGATGTCCTCATTGTATTATGAATAATAACAATCATCAATAAAGCTTGAGATTGACATGGTATCACAAGGTAAACGGGATAAAGAGGTTACCTAACATCTCAAAAAAACACCCAAATCATGTCAACAAACCAGGAAATTAGCCGAAAAAATCATGGTAGCAAACGGGATAGTGAAGCAAATCATAGAACATTGGGAGAAACCATGGAGGGAGATGAACGGAAAAAAATTTCGATGAACAGTACGCATGCACAGTGACGGTGAACAGTGTCGATGAACAGTAGCCAGATTTTCTTTTTCTTGCCTTGCCCACTCGTTAAACCATAATTAACGAGTGGGCAAAACCACACGCGATAGAATTGAACCTAACCCTCTGATACCATGTCAATCTCAAGATTTATTGATAATCGTTATTATTTATAACACAATGAGGGCATCCCTTTATATAGGGAATACACATTACAAATAGGAAAGTATCTACTAAACCAAATTAGTAAACCCTAAATAGGCAACCTTAGTAATCCTGATTGACATTATTATTACTATTTGTTTCATTGATGAGGATGCTATCCGCTTGAGCACCTGCATTTTCATTGGATATTCAGGTTCCTGTAGTGACAGCTAACATTCCAGTTGACCGTAGCTGTGAATATCGTGAGGGGTCCTTCCCACACTTCCAAGGATTAGCAGATTCAGTCATGTATGGCTAACCATATGTGTTTCATATGACCTTTGTATGTTAAATTTATTATATGATGCTAATTTTTCATCTATGTTGACAAGTACAGGGTGATGAATGGTATAAATGCTCCAAAAGTTGTTGAATGCTTTGGCTCGGATGGCTGCAAGTACCGGCAACTTGCAAAATCAGGAAATGATGACTTAAGACAAGATGCTGTATGATTTTGAACTTATCTCAGTCAACCAAATCCACATTATTGTTTAGTCCTGGAATGCAACTGAAATTTTAAAGGGAAAAACTACATACAAATTGTAAATCTGCCTGGTTCAGCATAGATAGTATTAAGCCAAGTGAGGGACAAGTATCAAAGCTCAGCTACTTTACGATTCAATAGGCAAGACTTGGGCGTAACCATCAAGAAAAACCTTGAAACTCTGTTTTGTTTGTTTAAATCCTAAACAAATGTAAAAGGAGATTGTGTAACATACTCCATAATCTAATTCAAATGTTTTATAATCTAAATACTACATTAAAATGTTGATTGTAATTTATTTGTTGAGTGTGGATCCTGGGCCAAACATCTAACTAACTTGTTATATTGAAACTGAAATACTTAAAATGCTAAAAATTTCTCGGAGGGCGTATAAAAAATGCATTCGCTATGGAAATTCTAGCTTACGAAATTGCTGAATAACATGTTTATATTGTTATTTGAATCTCATCTTGTTTAGTATTTTTTCATGAAGGTTTTGCATATAATTTTCAGGTTATGGAGCAATTCTTTGGGTTGGTTAACACTTTTCTACGTAATCATCGGGATACCTGGAAAAGAAGATTAGGAATACGCACATATAAGGTATCTACTCGTTTCTGTTTCTCATCTTTTGGAAAACAATTCATGGTCGTAATTGGTTTCTATTTCAGATTTTATTATGTCTCAGTTTTTATGACTTTTGAACCTTTTAGAAGATCACTCAGCTTTCCCTTTAGTCTATTCTATTTTACCTTAATAAATGATTCTTTCTTGACATTTGTTCATTACTGTCATATTGTCGGTAAATCTTGCATATGTTTGTTGTATGCAATTTATTTTTCTTTGATGACATACGTTTTTATTGAATTCATATTCTTAGAGTGGATTGTTACTTCTAGTTGCCACTTCACAAACATTTACTCTATGGTGGAACTAGTCATATTTTAGTATTTAATCATCTTTTCCTGTGTGTTTGGTGGGTATGGGGTAGCCAAAAGTTATTCTTTAAAATACATTGATAAATGCTCCAATAAGTGTGCTCATGACTTCTGGGAAACGGAATAGGTCGTGCCTTTCACTCCAAGTGCTGGTGTTCTTGAATGGGTCAATGGCACTTTTCCTCTTGGTGAATATCTTATAGGGAGGTCAGTTAAAATACAATATGACCTATTTTCCTCTTCTTTCTAATTGCTTATTCTCTTTCACATTATTTTTAATACACCTTTCAGCATGAGAAATGGAGGTGCACATGGTCGTTATGGAATTGGGAGCTGGTCATTTCCAAAATGTCGAGAGCACATGACAAATGTAAGTGCCTTATGCTTCCATATAGATGTTGCTTTTCTTGTTTGTCACATGTGATGAGAATTTAAAACAGAGTCAAACGAAGAATTCCTTCCAAGAGAGGTAAGACAGTGAGATAACATTGTAGACGTATCCAAAATATAATTCTGCAAGATTATAACATGTTGAAAATGGAAATAACTACATTTGTCTACATACTACCGGTGATGCTGCCTCATGTGCACACAGCAAGACTGCCTGACCCTTCATAGGCGCATAACAAGTTGGCCTAATAATTAGACTCCACCAACCCAACAACTAGGAGGTGTTATATTTTAATACAAATTCCATCAGTTAGTTGATAGGAAATTTACATGGGAAATTTTTGTTGCGATTTACATGGGAAATTTTTGTTGCGATAATGTGTCCCTAAGGTTAAAACTTATCGTATGATCACTTGTATAATCTCTTAGTGTGTGCGATTCCTTCCCAAGAAACAAACTGATACATGGTGTTTTATAGGAAAAGGACAAGAGAAAAGCTTTCCAGGAAGTTTGTGACAACTTCAGGTCTGTACTTATTTGCTTTTTACTTTTGTTAATTGATAGTGAAATTGGAATGCAAAGGACCAGATAAGTGTGTATAACTCCTGATCCAATTGGCATCTTATGCAGGCCTGTCATGCATTACTTTTTCTTGGAGAGATTTTTACATCCGGCTGAGTGGTTTGAGAAAAGACTTGCTTACACTAGAAGTGTGGCTGCTAGTTCAATGGTTAGTATTTTGTGGTTTTCATGCAACCTTTAGAAGCATAGTTCCTTTGGTGTTGAAATGAAGCTAGTATTTTTTCTATTTTCTGCCATTCATTTCAATGTTGTAATGCGCTGGAAATAACGTGCACGTACACTCAAGGTGCAAAGGCCACAAAAAGAGAGGGATATTATTGTCAATCAAGTGGCTCAGGTTTGAATTCAAATGTAATTTACATTTGAATTCAAACCTCTTGATTTCATAAGCTGATTTCATGAGATTTCCAGCCAGATTTTATGCTTGACATTCATGACTATTCTTCCTATAAATTCTATCAATTAATAGAGAGAGGACACAAGAATCAAAGAGGTAATTCTCTCACATTGACAATCATTTCTTCCCGGTTCTACCTAGTTGCTCCAAATTATAGCCCTCATGGGTATCATACCCACTAGGATGTTGTTCGGAAGCTTCTACATTTTCAACTCAAATCAAATTGCACCTTTTGTTCTTTCTCACGGGAGAATGAACGCCTTGCCTCTTGACCCTACCCACTTTTTTACTCTTTTCACGAACTTCTATATTGTTGACTCAGATCAAAATAGCACCTTTGTTCTCTTTTTTGCTAGGAAATTAACACATTTGGTTTGTTTAATATCTGATGAAGAACTAACTGTCATCCCGAGCTGATATGATGATACCTCTATACAAATCAGGTAGGGTACATTGTCGGCCTTGGAGATCGACATGCCATGAATATCTTAATTGATCAAGCCACTGCAGAAGTTGTTCACATAGATCTGGGTGTTGCATTTGAGCAAGGCTTGATGCTTAAGACACCAGAGCGGGTGCGTTCTAATTCTCAAAGCGTACTGTCTCCTTTTCTGACGTAATAGGGTTTTCATCATTTATTATTTATAAATATGTAGGTGCCATTCAGACTGACAAGAGACATCATTGATGGTATGGGAGTTACTGGAGTGGAAGGGGTTTTCAGAAGATGTTGTGAAGAAACACTCTCTGTCATGCGGACTAATAAAGAAGCTCTCCTGACCATTGTTGAAGTACGATATCTTAGCTAAGTCTTGGAAATAGGGAGTTAAATTACATTTATGCTGAGATACTGAAGTAGAAGGAAATTTGTGTAGGTGTTTATCCATGACCCCTTGTATAAGTGGGCTTTATCTCCTCTGAAGGCTTTGCAGCGCCAAAAGGTATTTCAAACCTTTCTTCTGTGGGTTTAGACATATGCGATCACCTATTTAGCTTTGAAAATGTGTAAAAATATGCTGCAATATGAAATGGAATGATATAAGAAATCTAAAGCTTTATAGATGATTCTTGTTGTCCACAACTTTTGTGCACCTGATATAAGAAAGGGGTTCTAGACTTGGAGACATTTGATATTTTTAGATCTTGGCATCTTATTTCCCCTATATTGAGTTTCCATATGTTTTAGAAGAATAAGATAGTCTCTTTTTTCATTTCTATTTTTTTAAAGTAAATATTTCCCCTATATTAAATTTCTATTTGTTTTATAATAATAAGATAGTCTATACTTTCATTTCTATTTTTTTAGGTGATCAGTATTTGATGTTTGCATCTATTTTATGTCTCAGTGGCTTCATATAGAAACCTGTTATTTCTTTTTTCTAGCTGCTGAGTGTAATTAGTAGTTCAGGTATTCTTGTTCTTTTCTTCTTTTAGTACATGTATGTTAATTTTTCATTTTTCACTTGGATAGGAATCAGATGATGACCTTGAGACAAGTCTGGAAGACCCAGAAGATGATTATGAAGGAAACAAGGATGCTGCCCGTGCATTGATGCGTGTCAAAAAGAAGCTAGATGGGTATGAAGAAGGTGAAATGAGGAGCGTACATGGGCAGGTAAAAGTGTCTTAACTCACGAGATTCTTCGGTTTTGTCTTTGTATCATCACATCAATCTTCTCCCGACAACAAACGAAAAATATGAACGTTCTTATCTCAAACACCAGTTACATGAATATACAAATTTTATTTCTTTTTTGTTTGAAGATTGTGGTTCATATGTGCCTCCACCTTACCAATACCATTATTCTAAAACAAGCTAGTTTGAAAAAATGAGTGTTTGGCAGCAACAGTGACCCATTACTTGTAAAAGTGATCTCTTGCTTCATCAAAGCATCAGAAAATATATACTCACTACAACATTGCAAGGGCGCTCTCTGCATTTGGACAGTATCTATGGATCGTTAATAGTATTAGTGTTAGATTCACTTGTTAGCTCGTTCTTACAATTGGTATCGTTGCATAAAGTTCCGTGGTCTAGTTCTACAAGGTCAGAAGCTGAATAATCTGAAAATGTATTTTGCAGGTTCAACAACTCATTCAAGATGCTATTGATTCTGAGCGATTATGCCAAATGTTTCCGGGTTGGGCAGCTTGGTTGTGATACTTCATCTTGTACATGCAATTTTCCAAATATGTTATATATATCGGCAGGATAAAGATATGGGTCGTCTTTTGCAAGAAATGCACAGTGAAACAGAGAATAGATAGGGTTTTTTGTTTGTTTGTTTGAAATGTCCCATGTATTTATGTAGTGTATCACGTGTAAACAAATTGTTTATTGGCACTTTCTCATGTTTCTGTCGAATGGCTTTTTAGGTGAACTTTGCTGCATAGCCATATTTAACCTATAACCTATGCTTCTGCTAGTTCAGGCAATTTTCAAGCCAATTTTTTTCATATTAGCTCTGCTTCACTCTGAAGGTATTCTGATAGGCCCAAACAGGCTCCTTAGATTTATTGGGCTCGAGACTAGTACCCAAAATTAATTGGGCTTTGGGAATAGACTAGCGCAATATGTTTGCTAAACGTCTATATTGTTAGAGTCGGTGTACCAAAGGAACGTGCCTTCATTATTGGGATTAAGTATGTGGGTATTAAATTCCAATTGGTCTTGAAAATAATGTAGTATTATAAAGGGAACGCAATTATTATAATTATGAGATGATTTCGTTTATGATTAAAAGGAGAGAAACTTAATGTGCAAGCTTTCTCCATTGTTTTCTTCGTTGGGCTTCACCAACAGTTGATTTTGCTTTGGATATGAGGTTCTTAATGAATGCATAGTTCCAAGGGAAAAAGTCACTTAATTACCTTAAAACTTACGGTAGATGATTATAATTAAAATATTTTTTTGCCCCTGCAGGTACCTTAATTTAGAGAACATAGCATCGTTAATCATTCCGTCTATTTGTACGAAAGTCTATTAAATCTTGATGTTAAAAGACCAAAAATACTTCTGTATGTGTTTTAAATTTTACAAATATGTAATTTAAAATACTTACAAAGGTATTTTAGTCATTTTAACATCAAAATTTACCTGGCATAAAAATAGACGTAATGACTAACGGTGCTAAATTATTTAAAGTAGGATAGTTGCATAACCAAGAAATATTGTATACATGTAGGCGTATGTTAAATTGTTAATTTTAAGAGTAGTCAGTTGATATTTTTCTTACTCTTACTAAAATTTAATTTTTCTCAGTTCTTTTGGAATCTTGTGTAAAGAAAATATTTGTTCCATTCTCTTTTGCCTGAAACCACATGGCATGTCCAAAGCACAAGCTTCAAAGGGCCTTTCTATGGATTCATACCCACAGCCGACCTCCAAGAGGCCAATTGATGAATACAGATCAATGTGATTCCTCAATAATATTTAATAAATTCTATTTCCAAACCAAACGTGCACAGTATTCAATTGAAAATGTTATTTTATGTGCAATGTGTTACGAAAACTGCATATGTTACACAGCAGAATCGTCAAATCTAGACAACTAAAGAGGTCGGCTTCACCCAATATGATACTCATAATGCCTCACACACCCTTTATATTTTCACTTTTAAAAATAGTTTTCTAACAAGTATTCTCTGCATGAAAAATATTTTAAAACTAATAATCTCTTCACTTTTCCACTTAAATAAATGCTAGCACCCCAGTAACTTCATGCTCACACTCAATGTTATGAATCGCAGGAGATCTCGACGAAATCGTGGAAATTTCCACATATCCGCGACCGCGACGATATCACAAAAATCGCCCCAAATACCGGTCAACGTCAGTCAAACCGGACAATTTCAAATTAATTCCGGTTTAATCCAAATCAAATTAATTCCGATTTAATTCAATTTAAATCAATTAATTCCGGTTTAATTCAATTTAAATCAGTTAATTTCGGTTTAATTTGGTTTAAATCAATTAGTTCTAATCCAATTTAATTAATCTTGATCTAATTCGATCGGCTTCGTTCCGGCACACTTAATCCGGTTTGTTATTTAGGTTATAAATTATAAAGAATAAATATCATTCATTTTCCATATAAATTATAAATTAAATATTATTCATTTAGGTTATGGCTCCGGCCCAACACATTTAAAAATAATTAAATATCATTCATATTTTTAATAAATAATAAATATGAGTTTATATATATTTAATTAATATTTATTATAAAACGCGATTTGCCGTGATCTTTCCGCGATCCCTCAGAGTTTTTTAAATCTCCCTTTTTGTCAAGGGGCAGATATATCCCCGCGATCCGATATCCATAACACTGCTCATACTCTTAATCAGAATTATTGTGAGTTCGAATTTCGTTAAGGATGAGGTTAAATTTAAGGGTGATATAGAAAAAAAAAATACATATAATTATTTTTAAAAAATATTATAAATTAATTTATCTAGTATTTAAACGCTTTTCATTTTTAGAGTAGTTTTCTAAAATATGTTACTTCATACCAAATAAATCACTACTATATTTAGTTAAATGTACAATTACTGCAGAATCATATCCTTTCCCATCAGCCAATAATACATGCACACGTGTCCCATGCCCATTCCGGTAATTTCCACCCCAAAATAGAAAATAAAAACTCCATGTGCTGTGTTCTCATCTTGGCCCAAAACGACAGGTCGGAAACGAACACCGCCATAGCATCAGAGTCGGTTCCGTTTTTGTAACTGCCAATACCTCCTCTCCAAGTAACCTACCAAACCCCAACACGCAATTTATCTATTTATATTTAAAACCAAACCAAACCCAATTTCTCTCTAATCTTTGTGCGTCTCTTTTACAGATTCGAAGAATTTGTATTTGTAGAAATGTACACTGATTCGTCTCTCCCCAGAATGCTCTGTTAGATTCGTTTTCGTTTTCGTTTTCGTCTGTACATGAAACTCTGAAGATTTTTTCTCTGGTTCTGAAATTCGTGGATCAGTCAGTCCGATCCCCAGATTCTTTTCTTCATCACTTCGCTTCGGATTAGGGTTTGTTTAAGCTCGAAATGGAGATTTACGCCGAGCAATGTCGGTTTGAGGAGCAGGAGATTGCTGGATTCGATAATCGTTCGGATCTTCCCGATTCAGATTCAGATTGCGATTCGTCGGTCTCCGATTGCGAGAGCGGCGTCTCCGGCGGGAGCTCCGAGCGGTTCCGGTCGATGGTTCGGCTGGGCGAAGGGGACGGCGCCGGAGAGACGGTCCGGCGGCGGTTCGCGGCGGGGCTGGGGTCGCTGGGAGCGCACGCGGCGGTGGCGGCGGTTCACAGGAACTCGATGTCGAGCGAGTTGGGGCGAGCCCGGGCGAGGGCGTTCCAGATCTTCACGAAGGCGGTGGAGATGAAGAACGGTGGGGACGCGAACGTGAGGTACGCTTGGTACGCGGCGGCGAGCAAGGAGGAGATTGAGAGTGTTGTTTGTTTTGGGTTTTGCAATTTCCAGAACAATGGATTGTACGGTTCTGGGGTTTACCTCTCCCCTCTCGATTCTCCTCTGGAGAGGTAATCTAATTTCTTGCTTCATTTCATTGATGGGTTTTTTGAGTTTGAATTTTAGTGAGATTAGTGGGTTTTGGTTGATCGGGCAGAGAGGACTAATCGGTGACTAGTCGGCAGAGGATTTAATCGGTGACTAGTCGGTGATTAATCGAGAACTAATCGCATGATTTTTAGAACACTAAAAATAAGAGAGACAAATATTATTGATGTTTTTGATGTCTAATAAGAAACATAAATCTAAACTAGAATATAATAGACAATGGACTGATTTATTATAACAATTGCAGTGTGAAATCGTTGGCCATTGGTGAAGATGGGTTGAGGCATTTGTTGCTGTGTCGTGTTATATTGGGGAAGTCGGAGATTGTTCGTCCTGGATCGGATCAGTGTCATCCGAGCTCGGAAGTGTTTGATTCTGGGGTTGATGATCTCGCCAACCCGAAGAAGTATATCATTTGGAGTACCCACATGAACAGTCATGTCTTGCCGGAGTATGCCATAAGCTTCAGATCCCCTCCTTCCTTGAAAGGTAAGTATATGATGTATTGGCCTCTTTTTGTTTTGTTTTGTTTTCATTGGATTGGTGTTTGCTACATTTTGATGGTGTTTTGTGTAGGGTTTTTGAGGACTCCCGAGGCTACAAGCGCGCCAACTTCGCCTTGGATGCCACTTTCAGTTCTGATTTCTGTGTTGTCCAAGTTTTTGGCTAAGGAGGCTATTGATTTGCTTGCCAAGTACCATAAGGATCATAGGGTGAGTACTTCTGAACTGCCTTGAATGTACTTGAGCTTTGAGCTCAATCTTATGTATTAAGCAATCGGATTTTATTTTTCTTCAGGAAAAGAAGATCTCACGGGGCGAAATGATTCGGAGAGTGAGGCAAATAGCAGGGGACAAGCTGTTGATTGCAGTCATCAAATCTTTCCGATCCAAGGTATGAATTTGTGGATTGTGAGTGTTGTTGGTTGTTGTTTCTTTAAAGTATTGGACAAAGTAAATTTACAGAATTTACAAGTTGGGGTGGAGTAAGGGTCAATGTTGTGACTTCAGTTTCAATGGAGAAAATGTGTGTGTATATATATATTACATATGTTATAGCTCTCTGCCTGAGTTAATAAAATGGATTGTGCTTCTATTTCATTGTGAAGCAACACAGATTCTACATTATATAATCCTGATTCCTGAATTGCGTTGTTTGAGTTTGAGCATTATATTTTGGAAAGTGTGATGTGTTGATCTTTTTCAATTGTTACTGAACTGAAAATGTATATTTTTGTTTGTTGCAGCAATCTGTGGGAGGATAGATGTTGTTGGGATGAGTTTTGGAGCAGATAGAGATTTGGGTTTCCATAATCAATACACAGATTAATGATGTGATGGTGTAGTTAGTAGTAGCATTAGCACTTGTTTCAATAACTCAAATACTCAATCTGCAAATTGTAATTCATGTGATGTGTTCAGTCAAAAGAATACATATTTTCTCTTGGTGTTTGCATAAGCCCAATAGATGCATATCTTGGTCCTTCAGTTTTCTGCAACCAGGGCCCTTATATACTTAGGCCCATAATGCTAGGCCCATCTAGCAATAGATATTTCATAGCAGAGTCGGCATGCTTATCAAATATTCTAGAAAGCCTCTGGTTAAAGCTAATTTAAGGACACGCGCTAATCCTGGATGATAATGAATAGACCTAAGTACATTCAGATCAACATCAAACAACATATTTTAATTACAATTTTGTCTTAATATAATTGTAAACATCTTCGAGATCAGATCAACATCACCACCGCCACTTGCTAATTCAATTCCCTTATACTATTCTTAATACTGATTTTTCTCCAGCGATCTTCTAGAACTAATTAACTCTTTTAACTAGTTTCATATATTAATATTTTCCTACAGAATAATAAAATGCACTGAGATAATAATGTTTAAATTTAAAATTTATGTAGAGTGAAGGTGAATTTTTGCTATATGTAAAAATTGAATAAACAGTTTATTTATATCTTAATTATCTAATTTTATTGAGACGAACAATCCAGAGCGTCCACGTGTGAGGACACCTGCGGGTATAAGTAAATATCAGAGATATGAGATAAATAAATGGATAGGATACGCAATAAAAGCATTCATTTAAACGTGACTCACAAAATCTCTGCTCGCTTCTTCTTTTCATGCTGTACAGTTATGTGCAATGACCACGTGGCGTCACAGTACAGGCCAATAGTGACCGTACCGGAAAACCCGACACGTGTTGTGTACACGTGTCACTCTGCAGTTGTAAAGCTGACGGAGCCACCGCCTGTCCTAATAAGGCAGGCACAGTCACCACCTACAACACAAATATATATATATTTATTTATTCAAAATACTAACAAATGATTTAATATTCAAAATATATTGTTAAAAATTATTCAAAGATTATTTTCCTGTTCAAATTGTTATTATCTTCCACACGCGCTAAAATCAAAATTGAACGAACCTCATGTAACGGTGTCATCTTTATTTTTCTTTTTTTCTTTTTTATTTAATTTGTGTGTAGATTTGCAACCACTCTTTTATATATATATATCTCCATCTCCTTCCTCACGCTTTTGGCGATTTGAACCGAACCTCTTCAATTTGGAGATATGCTCTCTCCAAGCTTCAACGCTCACTCCTCCGCCACATTGGCCGATATCGCCGCCAGAGTTATTGAAGAATTCAGGAACGAACCTCACCCAGACACCGCCAATCTCTTCGATTGGATCGAACCAGAACCAGAGCCGGAGCGAGACCTTGAAGACGATCTCCTCCAATTTCACGGAACAGAGCACGCTAGGGTTGAGGATTGCGAAGAAGAGGAAGGAAACGGCGAATTCGAGTTCGCCTTCGTCGGCGTAGATGCGAACTGCTCTCCGATCTCCGCCGACGAGCTCTTCCACAACGGCCAGATCAAGCCTGTCCGCCCCGTCGATTTCGACCTCCTCCTCGGCGCCGTGAAGATCGACGGCGGCGATTCGAGGCCCAAAACGACGCCGCCGCCGGGGAGGACGTCGCTGAGGAAGCTGATGGTGGAGGACCGCGACGGCGCGTCGTGCTCCTCCTCCGAAGCCGACGACCTCGAGACCGTCCCGCCGGGGACATACTGCGTCTGGGCGCCGAACAGCGGCGGCGCCGCCGTGGGAGCCTCGGGGAGGAAGTGCAAGAAGAGCAGCTCCACGGGCTCCTCCAAGAGGTGGAAGCTCAGGGACCTCATCCACCGGAGCAACAGCGACGGCAAGGACACGTTCCTCTTCCTATCCCCCTCCGCCGCCAAAAAACCCGCCGCCGAACCCAAAATCTCCGTCGACCACAAAAAAGGAAGCGCCGACGAGGGGGCGCTAAATTGCGCCGCCGCGTCGGCGCATTACGCCAAGGGCAAAACGACGAGAGAGGGAGAGAAGAAGAAGTCGTATCTTCCGTACAAGCAGGACATAATGGGGATTTTGGCTAATGTCAATGGGCTAAGTCGTAATTTGCACCCATTTTGAGATCGTTCCTTTCCGGTAAGGAAAAAAAAAGCGGTGGTGATTAATTTTAGCATTAGCGTGTGATTAAGTATCTAATATTTATTGTTTTATTGTATATATATCAGAGTTTGTTTTATATTTGATGATTATCCATTAAATATGTAAAAAAAATGACGTGAGTGCTTTTGTAGCAATGAAAGTGACGATAGAAAAAAGAAATAAAGAGTGTCGGTTTGTACAATGTATGTAATGTTAAAGATTGTTGTCAATTTCTACATTACTCTTTTGGGTTTATTTATTTAACTCCACATTTGCGGGTCTCACGTGTTTTTGACACTTCTCTTTTCTTATCGTAAATTATTTTGTTTTTTTTCATTTGTAAATTGTATATAGTAGAAAATTTTGTTAAAATATAATCTATTCTAAATTTTAAGTAAATTCACTCAAAATCACGGTTTAAAATTATTTATATTGATATTAATATTATTTTTATTGCACACATCTCTATTATATTATGTTAACCTATAAATGAATATATATGATATGGTATGTATGAACAATATTTTTATGAAGATTGAATATTATAAAATTTAGTTTTGTTTTTTTGTTATTTTAAAAAAATAGAAGGTCAATGGTTTTAATTAAAATTTTGTGGGTGGTAAATAATATTTAATTTTGTTAATTATCCTTTGATTGATGGGTGTGTATCATATTTCATATCATTGTGTAATCATGAGAGTAGACTTCTCTACAGAACATTCTCTTTAATATAACCTAATTATGAACCTAGTAGTCTCAAGATTTATTTTTAACTATATACCTATGGGCTACAAGCTATTATCTCTTAATTAATTAAGAAATAAAATAAGCAACTTATTTTCCAAGAGATTGTAAAATAGTATACACATGAAAATTAGTGGCACAGAAATGGGTTCACATGGCAACCACTTGTTGTGCCTAGAGAATATGAGATATGGGTGCAAATAGTAGGCAAAAGCTTTCATGAAAGGGAAAGGAAGATAGAAACTAGCTAGTGGCATTGAGGTTATCACATCTTGGTGCAGTTTTTAAGGTACAATGTTGTTGTTCTCATTCAAGAAAAATATTCTAAAAATTGACAATGCCCCCAATCAAGCTTGTATGTCATTTACTTTGATTGTCACCAAGAGAGAGCTATTAAAGCTCCATCAAATATAAAGTATACTTAAGTCATGTTAGGTGTGCACTTCTTGTCATCATTATTTTGAGTAATTACATTTTTTACATCATCTTAGGAGTTTATATCTTTAATAATGATAAATTTGATTCTATAAATAATGACACTTTGTTACACCTAATTATATCGAAATGACACTTTCATATCCTAGCTATTTTTTTTAGTATCCTCACAATTTTTTTGTGACAACTTACCTCTAAAATGCATAAACTACTCTTGGTTTAAGAAAATACAAAGTAAATTGATTCAATTTTGTTTATCTCTAGTTCAATTTAATTTATATTTAAGATGCAATTAAAATTATGCTCGAAAATTTAAAATTAAATTTGAACCATTTTATATCCGGTTTGATAAATCAAATTGGACCAAATTTATTTTGATTTCTCAAACTAGGGGTATTTTAGTCAATTTAACATAGGTTGTCACAAAAAAAATTGTCAGGGTACTAAAAAAGAGAGAAAAATAGTTAAGACATGAAAATGTCATTTCACTATAGTTAGGTGTAGTAAAGTGTCATTATCCCTTAATTCTATAATATTTTTGATGAATCTTTATACAAAAAAAAGTTTTGTTTCGAGCTGTCAAAATTTGTTCACAAATCGTATTATATTTTAATTCAAGAGCATATTCTCATTGTACTGGTATTTATTATGGTCAGATTTTATTTATGTGTTTGGAATCTCATCCTTTCATTTTAATTTATTGCTATATGGAAGATGAAAATTAAACACAATATATTAAAGCTATGTAAACCAACTATTTATGTGCATCCAAATTAATGAGTTATTCATAACCTAACATGCTTCATTTGTCAACCAAGAATCAACAGCTTCATTTGTCCATCACTAGTACTGTACTTTCACTTTGGTTTTGAATCTTCTTGGACCCATTTGATTTTCTTGTCTACTCTCTCTCTCTCACCCACAACCTTATTTGGTTTCTTTTGTTTTTCCTTTTATTAATAGAAGATAGGAATCAATAATTAAGTTTGGATTCATCCACAAGACTTAACAAATCGATCAAACCTCGAAATAGTACTCCCTGTCCCTCAAATAGTACGTAATAAGTGTTGCATTCACCTTTTTTTAAATTCTCGATCTTTAATATCAAACATAAACTAGTTTATTATATGAATAAATAAATAATTGACAACAATCCTTTGAAATGAGTTTTATCTACACTGATCCGATAGCTAGTTTGGTTGATTTAGACGAACACTGCCTAATAAAAAGTATACTATTCAAATTTTAATGGATCAAACATGCATATATGCATAAGTTACTAGTCATGACATATTTATTGCTTTATTTCATAAAATAATTATTTATCAATTATTTTAATAAAAATGAGTGAATAGTAAGAATCAAGAAATTGTTATATCAATTATTTGACATAATTTAATTAATTGAGAATATATTCTAATAGATAGAAATGTTGAATTATGTACTAAAATTAAAGGGTCCAAATCATGATAGCTCTTATGTCACTTTTGGGTTACCAAAACAAATCCACATTGAGACCTTCCATGGTGTCTCCACTTTCTACATAAAAGCACTTTAATCTCTTACCTGCAGTTTCCTTCTTATTTCTTGCTTGCAGCTTTCAATTTATTGGCCCTCAATTAATCAATATTCTGTATTTGGCATGCGGAATCTTCTTTTAATCCTTCTTTTTTTCAATTTATATGAGTTTGGTGAGGATTTTATAAAAAGGATGTTAAATATTAGTATTCCAAATTTACATGTACAGTGATAGATATTGGTACTCCTAATCATTAAGTGTTTATTAGACAATCATAATATGATAGTCTAATCATGGGTTTCACAAATCAAACATTTAATCATGTTCACAAACCAACTTAAATTGCCTTACGTTAATAATATTGATTGTCTAATTACAACCTTATGATGTAATATCAATGTTGTAAAAGACGTCAGACATAACGTTAATTTGAGATTACTAAAATATTAATCAGAAATTAATTGAGTTTTTAATTTTCTGTTTAACAAAATTTATTATATAAATTATTGTTAAAAATAATAATAATAATAATAATAATAATAATAATGCCATATTTGTGACATCATATCTTCAAAATAAAATAATACCAAAATAATCATCAATATTCCCAAAAGTGTATATTTCGACTCTTATTCCTCTCCCATCTTCATTATCTGATTATGTGAAATCAAATGAGTGATCTAAAAATCTCTACCTAATTAGTTTTCTAAAGTACCCTTTCACTCAATTGCTCCATCGATTTAAACCATATGATTGCAAAAAATATAGGCAATTGCTTTTAAAAAAATCATCATCTATGTTGATTTTTAACACATTGGATACTGTACACGTATAAGCTCTACTTGTTCGAAT